>CM055118.1:133393357-133795857 GCA_029206835.1 Rana muscosa
CGATCGTGTGTACGGGGCATTACGCTTTGCCCGCGGAAAATCCGGTCGTGTGTATGAGTCTTAAGGGAGGGTTATACCCCCCATCAGTTTATTTTTTTTTCATCTGTGTCCGATTGAGGAGATATCACTTCCTGTCCCATAGCCAAAACAGGAAGCTAGAGATAACCCCTGTAAATTAATGGAATTCCTTGGGGACCCCCAGGTCACCAGAACTAGTATCCCAATTGGAATAATTCCCTTTTTAACTTTTCTTGGGACAACCCAAAATGTGGGGTTTTCTCTACTCTCACTTTCAATTATAATAGTAAACAGGACAAATAGAGAGGGTGGATCTCCCTAAAGAAGAAGAAGTGATGGTCACACTCAGGAGACAACAGAGTGTTGGATGAAAAAAGTCTTTATTGTCATATGCCAGACAACCATGCAGGGTTACAGTTGACACATTTCACACGAGTGTAACGTGCTTGGGGAACAGACAACAATAAAAATCTAC
Organism: Rana muscosa; assembly: GCA_029206835.1. NCBI lineage: Eukaryota > Metazoa > Chordata > Amphibia > Anura > Ranidae > Rana > Rana muscosa. The sequence goes on from CM055118.1 coordinate 133,393,851, forward strand.
AGCCTGGTTCACACCTATGCATTTTTTTGTGCATTTTCAGTATTGCAGAAACAGACTACAGTCCATTTAACATGGTTTCAGGACCAGGGACTTTTTTGGGGTTTTTGGTTTCATAGACTTCAATGGATCAAAAACGTGTATTGAAAAATGCAAAATGCACCTGCAATATGCAAACTGAAACCTGCATAGGTGCGAATCAGGCCTAATAGGTGATCTAATCCATCTTCACTCTATCCAAAACTAAAAAAAAAAAGTTTTGCATTTAGTTATACTTTAAGTAGAGACTAGTTAGTTAAATAGGGAGCTGAGTATGGGGGGCGGGGGGTATGGGTTGGGTAATTTGGATCAGGAGAGCTATACAGTGTGGGTAATGCCGCGTACACACGATCGGAAATTCCGACAAGAAAACCGTGGATTTATTTCCGACGGAACGTTGGCTCAAACTTGTGTTGCAAACACGGTCACACAAATGTTGTCGGAAATTCCGACCGTCAAGAACGTGGTGACGTACAAGACATACGACGAGCCGAGATCAATGAAGTTCAATAGGCAGTTCGGCTCTTCTGCTTGATTCTGAGCATGCGTGTTTTTTTGTGCATCGGAATTGCATACAGACGATAGGAATTTCTGACAAGAACTTTTCTGGTTGGAAAATTTAAGAACCAATTTTTGTTGTCGGAAATTCCATCAGATAATGTCTGATGGAGCCTACACACGGTCGGAATTTCCGACCAAAAGCTCACATCGAACTCTTCTTGTCAGAATTTCCGATCGTGTGTATGCGGCATAAGTGTACTTTTGTCTAAAAGAAAACCTGCCCTTTAAATTGAAACAGTTGCTTTACCCCTGACAACATAACGACAGGCTCTGGCTATGGAATGCAGGAAACCAACATTTGGAGCAAGGGAGGGTGGGTTACTATAGGGAGTAGATGAAAAATGCACTTTATTTTAGGTACACATATCTTTCAAGTTAAAAAGTGCAAAATAAACTCAGAATATGCACCTGCTTTAAATCTGCCATACTTTCTCTTTAACTTCTTTGAGGTATAGTGTTTTATCTGTTACCAAAAATTTCCTGTTATTTGGATTTTATGGATTTTAAAGTGACTAAAGGCTAAGATATTAAAAAATAAAATAAAATAACACACATGTTTTACTTAAACCTAAACCTTCTCTGCTGCATTTTGCCCTGCTGGCGCTCTTGGCTATTGCTCTTCTCTGTGTGTCAACCTAATAAGCCATCTCCTTCGGGGGCACACATGCGGGCTGGCTCTGGGCAGTGTGCGTCCTTTGACCCACACAGTGCGGCTTTGCTCTGCCTTCTGCTCTCTGCTCACAGGATTTGATTGACAGCAGCAGGAGCCAAAGGCCCCCGCTGTTGCCTCTCTGTCCTGGGAATACAGGGAGAGCGGGGAGAGTTGCTAGAGATGTGCACGAGGCTGGATTGAGTGAGGTAAGTATAAGGGGGCAATACAAATACTGGGACATTGTTTACCTTAAAGCAGGGAATGCATTAAGGTAAAAAAATGCCCTGGCTTTAGAACAACATTAAATTATCATCTTCAACCATAACTTGGTGCAAAAAATGTATTGCTTTTTAACCAGTTGTCAACCGCCCACCGTCATTTGACGGCGGGAAGAAGACTCTCTTGTTCTGGGCGGACGTCATATGACGTGATCGCCTTCCCAAGCCACTAGGCTCTTAGCTATGAGTAAGCACTAGATTATAGTGTGAAACGCGTCAGCTGTCTGTCCCCCATTTGCTGTGTTTTTGTAGTGCATTTTATCCTTTACAATGAAGGCAACCGTCAAGGTTTTTTGGAGTGCGGCCGTCCATATCCAATTTTTTCTCTGTTTGCCTTGTGCAGCGCGAGCACCCATGGTTCCCTGAGAGAACATTGATTACTGCAGCATATTCACCTGGAGCAGTAACTCCCTTTCCCCAAGCCGCTAGGGGGCACGCACGCGCCACGTCGCTGGGGACCCGATGCGCGTGCCTAGCGGCCGCGATGGCCGACGGGCACCCGCGATTGCCCAGTAACTGAGCAGGACCGTGGATCTCTGTGTGTAAACACAAAGATCCACGTCCTGTCAGGGAGAGGAGACCAATGGTGTGTTCCTTGTACATAGGGACAACCATCGGTCACCTCCCCCAGTCAGTCCCCTCCCCCACAGTAAGAATCACTCCCAGGGAACACATTTAACCCCTTGATCGCCCCCTAGTGTTAACCCCTTCCCTACCAGTCATATTTATACAGCAATCAATGCATTTTTATAGCAGCGATCGCTGTATAAATGTGAATGATCCCAAAAATGTGTCAAAATTGTCCGATGTGTCCGCTGAAATATCGCAGTCACGATAAAAATAGCTGATCGCCGCCATTACTAGTAAAAAAAATTAAATAATAAAAATGCTATAAATCTATCCCCTATTTTGTAGCTGCTATAACTTTTGCGCAAAGCAATCAATATACGCTTATTGCGTTTTTTTTTTACCAAAAATATGTAGAAGAATACATATCGGCCTAAACTGAGGAAAAAATTTGTTTCCAATAAAATAAATAAATGGATATTTATTATAGCAAAAAGTAAAAAATATTGTGTTTTTTTTAAACTTGTCCCTCTTCTTTTGTTTATAGCGCAAAAAATAAAAACCGCAGAGGTGATCAAATACCACTAAAAGAAAGCTCTATTTGTGGGAAAAAAATTATAAAAATTATAAAAATTATAAAAATGTCATTTGGGTACAGTGTTGCATGACCGTGCAATTGTCGTTCAAAGTGTGAGAGCACTGAAAGCTGAAAAATGGCTTGGGCGGGAAGGGGGTGAAAGTGCCCGGTATTGAAGTGGTTAAAGAGGACACTCTGTCTAAAGAAGAAAAAAGATTTTCACCTAACCTTTTTTTTTTTAGCACAGCTCCAGTGTTGAGGGTTATGAAAAACGATTTAACATAATCAAGATAAAACATTGAATTCCTTCAATGTTTACCTTTATTGTAGTGGAGATTTGCCCGCCGTGCTGTCTCCTGTCAAGGGGGATACTGTATGCTTTGTTTTGGATTAACTGCAGACTAGCCACACACCAGAATGTTATGTGCACTGTAAACCATATTACCATACAACCCTTCCTTTTTTCCTCCTTCTGGTATGTCACAGACAAAAGCTGGCCATACACAACATTTTCTCTCATTCAGCCCAGATTCACCCATCCGTGCCGCACAGCATGGACGGACTAATTCACAGCTGACGGCTTTTACCTGATACCCATGGCTGTTAAAATACCTGCACAGTGACTACAGCTGACTGGCTGCAGACACTAATTGGCTGACTCTTTTCCTGCTCCTCCGATTTCTCAACTGAAGTTTGTTGAGCCTGGTGGTGTCGGCAGGGCCACCCACAGCTTTAACTTTGGCTGATTCACAGGAATAGGCTGAAATGCGAGCTGTGTCTGGCCAGTTTAAGTATGTGCATGCCTAACAGCGTCTGATTATTTACAGTATGTGATTTAAATATCACCAAAAGGTTTTGGACATCTGATCATCATACCCATATGAGTCTACTGGCCATACCCTTCCAAAATGATGGGCATTAATATGGAGTTGTTCCCCCATATGTGGCTGTAATACCTCCACTCTTCTGGGAAGGCTTTCTACAAGATTTTGGAGTGTGTTTAGGCAGGTTGCCTACAGATGTATTATATAGTTATTGGCTGGCCCTGATTGAGCAGAGAAAGAGTTAACGTGTATGTGTGTTAGTTCGTAGGATTTTTGGATCCAGCCTACTCACCGGTAATATAAATATGGGAGAAGTTTGGGTTCGGGGCCTTCTTGCGGGGCTCTTGCTTACTGGCCTTTCATCAACTTTTGGGGCAAAACATGCTGTGAACCGTGTGAAGGAGGGACCTGGGTTCCGGAGAAGTTCCAAGCACAGGAAACACCAAGATAGACTATTACCATGTAAAGGTATGCCTGGGCAGCCATCCAGTTGTACTTATGGTCAGGATATGGACATTGTTTAGGTTGAACTGTATTGCCAAAAACTTTCTAAGTAAAGATGCATCAACTGTTGTGAGCCTGGTCTGAAGTTATTCAAAGGGGTGCATGTTGGTTCTAGCATATCAAAAGAACCAGGGTCTGTAAAGTACATAAGGGATATGAAGCTTAGCTACTACAAAAGGTCTACTCAGCAAGACAAGTAGGAGGAGAAGTGTAGTTGCTATAGGTAACCAAGCACAGTTCAGGACACAAAGCAAACAGTCATTAAGTGTGGTAACTGGTAAAGGTGACGGGTCCTCTGGTAGTGAGGGGGGGTTGGTGTTCTGGCTAACTCCCTAGCAGTTGGTTTACAGTAGAAACTGGAACTGAGACTGAGTTACGAAGATCTATGACCTGGTCTCAAGGTATGGGAAGGAAGGAGTTAAAAAGTGCACGCATGTGGTCTGCGTTATGTGCACAGTGGGACACCATTCTGTTACTGGAAGTGAGGTAACAGAAGTACGCTGGACTGTTGGAGAGGGCGCAGGCTCAGCAGCATCCCTCCTAATGCTACGTACATCAGGTTACAGTGTGTAGTGACTTGGGAGAACTGCCAGGTACTAATACTGAACAAGAATATCTGGCTTACAATCAGTTCAGTTAATACCAAAGATTTTTCAGTAGGGCTGAGGTCAGGTCTCTGTGAAGGCCACTGGAGTACCTCCATACTAAACCATGTCTTTATGAAGCTGGCTTTGAGCTTAGGGACACAGTCAGGCCAAACTCTTATGCCGCGTACACACGACCGTTTTTCATGACGAGAAAAATGCAATTTTTTAATTTGGTCATTAAAAATGATCGTGTGTGGGCTCCAGAGCATTTTTCACGACGTGAAAAATGGCCATTAAAATTTTGGAACATGCTCTAATTTTTCTCGTCGTTTTTCTCATCATGAAAAACGGCCGTGTGTAGGCTTTAACGACGTGAAAAAACGCGCATGCTCAGAAGCAAGTGATGAGACGGGAGCGCTCGTTCTGGTAAAACTAGTGTTCATAATGGAGCTAGTACATTCGTCACGCTGTAACGGACTGAAGAGCACGAAGCTGAAAAGTGCGAATCGTCTCTCAACAAACTTTACTAACATGAGGATCAGCAAAAGCAGCCCAAAGGGTGGCACCATCCAAATGGAACTTCCCCTTTATAGTGCCGTTGTACATTTCGTACGTCACCGCGCTTTGCTCGAGCATTTTTTTTCATGATAGTGTGTAGGCAAGGCAGGCTTGAGAAGAATCACGTCGAGAAAATTTCGTTTTTTTCAATGACATTAAAAACGGTCGTGTGTACGCGGCCGGCAACACTCCAGGTTGGAAGAACACAATAGCTAAAAATGACTTTGTAAGCTGTAGCATTAACACTACTTTTCATTGGAAACACCTGAACTCAATCATTTGGAGGGGCTTCAACATATGTTTTGGCCTTGCACTAGGCGGATGTGACTACAATTTCATGTTTAAATTGTGCAACCTGCCAACTTATTGGGTTATAGATAAAAATCATCATGCAGGTAAAGTCTTCTCTAAGCTCCCCTCCTTCTGTAAATGTATAAAACCCTTCCCCTCCAGCTCTCATTTCTTGAAAATAATATAGGTTGGCAGCATTGTACAAAAACATAGATTTTTTTTTTTTCGTTTACAGTTCATAACCACCCATTCTCAGTCATATTTTTGCTGTACGAAGTGACAGATTCTCATGACAGCACACCCTCCACCCACCGATGCCCATCTTTGCTATTCTCCTTCGCTGCACTTTTCGTCTGTTGGAGCTGCAGAATATATCCAGTATTTCCAGGAACTAGGGAGCATATGACCTTATCTTATTTATCATAGGATACAGTGTTCGGGCCTGAGCATCCAATTGTCACGCCCAAACATTACATGCATTCAGCACAGGTTATAATTAGCATAGTGCCACGACTCTTGCTATATGGTTTACGAATTTTGTTTAAACACAGGGAATTTATCAGAATCAGAGCTGTCAGAATTTGGAGCAGCTGTGCATGGCAACCAATCAGCTTTTTTTATTTCACTTATAAAGTGGGACTATCATGCACCTCCACTCCAGCGCTGTGGTGTCCTGGAGCTCCCACACCAGCCACTGACATCTTCGGCTGAGCTTCACCTGGGTTCCAATCTTCAGGCATTTTGATGTGCCAGGCCAAGGTGGCATCATACCCGTACATGCAGAGGAGTTCATTCATCTCGGAAAATGCCAAACGTGTACACTGAGCTGCGCATATGCACAGGCGGACAGGCAGGTAAGACACTTTAATGCAAAAGAGGCATAGTGTGTCTCTTTTTTTTTTTTTAAAGTTCCACCTTACAGAACGATCTGAAGATATAAGTTGATTGGTTGCCATGCCCAACTGCTCCAGATTCTGCCCCCTCCAGTTTTGATAAACTCCCCACATTGTATCTATTTTATACATGCTGTGACACCTCCTCAGTGGCTTCCCCCGTAATTAGTTTTATTTCACCACTTAATCATCAAATGTGCTCAGTGCCTATTTCTGTTGCAACGACAGCCCCTATAGAGCACACCTAAAGTCTGTCTATGACAGGGGTGCCCAACCCTTTGAAGAGCAAGGGTCACTTAAGCTAGGGTGACCAGACATCCCCGGTTTCCAGGGACAGTCCCCGGATTGAGGACACTGTCCCCGGACCAAGTCTGTCCCCAGTTTCATCCCCGGATTGAATTTGAACAGGGGATGGGGCAATTTCAAAGACGGTCAGTGCAGAATAATCCATTATCTGTGCCCCTTTTCTGATGATCATGTGCTGGTGCTTTCTTCAGTTTTGGGTGCATGCCCATTCAGCTCCGCTTGCATGCTCTTCTGCCTTGGCTCAAGTCCCGGCCAGCCGCCTGCCTATCTCCTTGCCTTCCCTGGTGGAGTGATCTTCCCCCGTTCCCCACCCAGTAGTAGCTGGGGCCCGGAGAGTAAGACTTGACAGGCTGCGAGGCGGGTGGCGGCAGCGACGGGCAGAGAGTCGCTGATTGCCGCCATTACTAGTAAAAAAATAAATGTCCCCGGATTTCATTTAAAAAATCTGGTCACCTTAACTTAAGCGACTTGGTAACCGGTCACGGGCCACAATGAGCGGAGCCCACTCGGCTCTATAGAGCCCACTCTACTCTCAGTACACCAAACTCACAGGTAATAGAAGTCTATGGCTCAGTGCAGGTAGCCCACAGGTACACTTCTCTGCACCTGTGGATCAGTTTGAAAGCAGCCCAGTAACCACTGCAGAACAGATATGCCCATATATATATACACTGTGATTTTAGTAATAAACTTACCTTTAATAACAGTATTCTATTCTATTTTATTCCATCCCAGAGCAGGAGGTCGCGGGCCACATCAGAGGGCTCCACGGGCCACATGTGGCCCCTGGGCCACTGGTTGGGCACCCCTGGTCTATGAAATAGTTTTGTAAAAACACAGAACAGCCTAAAAATGTGACAGTATTACATTAATAACTCTCAAGAACACTTGCTAAAAAGTACTTTTTTTTATAATCGTTTTTCTGTAAATCCTTTTTTTAAATGCTGATTATTAGCATTTGTTAAGAACATAAAATTCCTGTAAGTGCAAATTCGTATTTTTTAAAAATCATTAAACAATGCATAAGTTGTATATAGCTTGTCGAAGAGCTGCAGTGTTTAATAAGTCCCTGTAGAAGGAGTGAATTTACAGAAAGACCATTCTGTCTGCAGCTGCACAAGAGTTTGGATCGCCGAGCAGAAAAATCAACAAATACTGAATGCCAAGAAGCTTTTTAAGTGGGATTTGTGGATTACAGATCAAGCTGGAAGGTCATTTTTGCTATACAGGATGGGGACTAAAATATCTCCTAGGTGGCCGTGTGTGAGAAGGAGCATGAGGAATAGTTTAGTTTCACAGGCAAATTCTCTCAATTGATCTCCCGATATATTATGTTTAATAGTGAGGGGGAAAAATTCTATATAGCTCTCCTCTCCTTAAAACATTTTAATACTGTATTTCATAGCTGAAACTCACCAGCTTTGCAGACTCTCTATTAAAGCGGAGGTTCACCCTCATTTGAAAGTTTGCTGTCAAGAGTCCCTGTTACCATGAAGATAAATAAAAGACTAACCTTTTTTTTTTGTTATGTGCAGTTTTCATTTATTCTTATTTCTTCGTTCCTACTTCCGGGATTTCCTCCCGCGGGAGTAGGCGTGTCCTTTGCTGCAATGTCTCCTGGGAGCAAACTGGCCTGCTTCCCAGGAGTAATATAGTAACGCCTTCCTTGCAAATTTAATCGTCACGTGACTCGTCTACCCGGTCACGTGACGAGGGCGGATCTAATTCCGCCATTTTAAATAAGGGCATGCAGTTGTATTTTGCCCGTTGTGATGGCAACCAGGAAGTGTTGACGGCGCTGCTCGCCGTCAACACTGCGCATGCGCAAGATACAGCGATGAATGCCGGGAGACAAGCATTCATCGCTACCCGGAAGAATATGCTTGTGGGCTTCAAGATGCCCACAAGCAAAATGGGAATAACAGGAAGAGTTTTATAAACTCCTTTTTTTATCACAAAACGGACGGGGGATGTTTTAAAGCGCCGGAGACGTGAGTTATTAAAATGCATACGTTTTTGCATAGAATGCCTATATAAAAAAAAAATGTATGGACCACAGAACCTCCGCTTTAAGGATCGGCACACCCATAATCTCAGTTGTTGGCAGATGCTTGGGAGATACACCACCCAATGACTTTTTGCGTCTCTTGGGCACCGGTGATGAGATCCATGGCTTTCTGCACTTGATTTTTTTTTAGCTTTAAACATTTGCGATACACGTTATAGTGGGGTCACACACCACCTTTTGAATTTTTAAAGCCCAATTGAGCCTTCAGTTTAACCACTTCACGCCCGCCGTACGACTACATACGGTCACAAGGTGGCTCTACAATGCCGGGAGGCCGTCTTTATACGGCCACGGCTCCTCCGGCCACTGGGGGGCGCGCGAGCGCCGCCGGTGCGTAACTGAGATGCCGAAGCGCGTGCCTGTCGGCCGCAATGTCCGCCAGGTGCCAGCGATCGGCCGTTACACAGACAAGGATGTGGATCTCTGTGTGTAAACACACAGAGCCATGTCCTGTCAGGGAGAGGAGACCAATGCTGTGTCCCTTGTACATAGGGACACAGATCGGTCACCTCCCCCAGTCAGTCCCCTCCCCCCACAGTAAAAATCACTCCCAGGGCACACATTTAACCCCTTCCTCGCCCCCTAGTGTTAACCCCTTCCCTGCCAGTCACACTTATACAGTAATCAGTGCATATTTATAGAACTGTTCGCTGTATGAATGTGAATGGTCCCAACAAAAAAAAAATTTAGTAAAAAAAAAAAAAAACTTCAGAATTCTTTCCCCTATTTTGTGGCCGCTATAACTTTTACGCAAACCAATCACTATACGCTTATTGTGATTTTATTTTACCAAAAATATGTAGAAGAATACGTATCGGCCTAAACTGAGAAAAAAAATATTTTTTTTAAAAAAAAGTTGGGATATTTATTATAGCAAAAATCAAAAAATATTGTGTTTTTTTTTCAAAATTGTCGCTCTTTTTTTGTTTATAGTGCAAAAAATAAAAACCGCAGAGGTGATCAAATACCACCAAAAGAAAGCTCTATTTGTGGGAAAAAAAGGACGTCAATTTTGTTTGGGAGCCACGTCGCACGACCGTGCAATTGTCATTCAAAGCGTGACAGTGCCGAAAGCTGAAATTTCGCCTGGGCAGGAAGGGGGTATATGTGCCCAGTAAGCAAGTGGTTAAATCATAAATGCACATTCCAGGTGCATCAAAACAAAAGGTGATTAATGTCTCACAGTTGGTTTTCTTTCTAATGCAGCCAAAGCCTGAGTAGAAGTCTATGCCCGGCTAGCAGCTCCAGGGTGGGACCCTTGTCCTGTATGGGTGAGCTGTAATCTATCTGCAAAGGGCCGACACTTCCTCTACTGAGCCAGACTTCTGCAGAGAGACCATTGTTTAACCACTTCCTTACTGGGCACTTAAACCCCCTTCGTAGCCAGACCAATTTTCAGCTTTCAGCGCTGACGCACTTTGAATGACAATTGTGCGGTCATACAACGCTGTACCCAAATGATATTTTTATAATTTTTTTCCCACAAATAGAGCTTTCTTTTGGTGGTATTTGATCACCTCTGCGGTTTTTATTTTTTGCGCTATAAACAAAAAAATACAGAAAATTTTGAAAAAAAACACAATATTTTTTTACTTTTTGTTATAATAATATCTCAATTTAAAAAAAATTGGTAAAAAAAATTGGTAAAAAAATTTGCAATAAGCGTATAGTGATTGGTTTGCGCAAAAGTTATAGCGCCTACAAAATAGGGGATAGAATTATGACATTTTTATTATATATTTTTTTTTTTTACTAGTAATGGCGGCGATCTGCGATTTTTGTCAGGCCTGCAATATTGCGGGGGACACATAGGACACTTTTGACACTATTTTGGGACCATTCACATTTATACAGCGATCGGTGCTATAAAAATGCATTGATTACTGTATAAATGTGACTGGCAGTGAAGGGGTTAACACTAGGGGCGATCAAAGGGTTAAATATGTTCCCTATTAGTGTTTCTTACTGTGGGGGGGAGGGTACTGACTGGGGGAGGAGACCGATCTGTGTCCATATGTACAAGGGACACAGCATTGGTCTCCTCTCTCCCTGATAGGACATGGATCTCTGTGTGTAACACAGAAATCCACGTCCTGCCTCTGTCACAGCCGATCGCATGTACCTGGCGGACATCGCGGCCGCCAGGCACGCGCATCGGCATCACGTGATGCGGAGCGCACAGCTGTTCCCGCCGAGGGCGCGCGGCGGGATGTAAACAGAGAAGGACGTCCTGGGGACGTCCACTCGGTACTTAAGAGCCGCGCTGCAGCCGTCTTTCGGCTATAGCGCGGATCTCAAGTGGTTAAACTCCTACCCAATCTGTTTAAAATTTTAAAAAATGTGGCTGGAGTTCAGCTTTAATTTTTCTACATGTGCCTAACTGATAAAAGCATGGGGGAAAAAAAAAAAGCATGGGGCCCCACGAAAAAAAATTAAAATAGTTTCCTTTGTTTCTCACAGGGAGATGTGAAATTGCATTGATGCTATGTTAATAGCGAAAAAGTGGTTGTTGGGAGTTTTTTATTAAATGATAAAGAAAAAAAATTATATTTAAAATGAAATTCTCTTGTTTGCCTTTTTTCTTGATTTCTGCAATATTTCTGCACCGCAGCATATTCAGGAAATAAAAGGAGCCATAAGAGAGCAATGATGTCATCACAAATAGAGTTTATAAATAGCGACTTTGCTCAGAACACATTCCTGATGTACCGTATTTGGACCCCCTTCCAGCAGGCCTGGCCTGTCATTATTTATGACCATTTTTGGATGTACAACATGGCCGGTGAGTCCCTGGGGTGGAAAGTGTGCCTGCCAAGTGTGTCTGCCTGGCCGACATGAGAAACCTCCAATTCAAACATTCAAAGCATAATTCTGACATGATGAGCCATGGCAACCAAACACCAAACCACGTTACCTTTCCACTTCCGCACGCATCTCCTCGCGCTTCTGTCTCCTGAGCTCTCTGCGACGTTCAAAGTCATCCATGGCAGCCGTTCAAGCTTGTCAATCGGGATCTTAAATGAGAGAATAAAAAAGCATTAGAACAAATTCATGTTCACTAAACATTGGTGACAGACTCCACCACTAAGGAAAACGGTTAACCTAATACTCAACGCATACCACTGCTCCTATCACCGGTGGCAAATCGCCAGCAACAGGATCAATAAACAGAATACCTGCCTGCTTCCATGGCATTGTTCCCTTGCTGGTCAGAACTTTGCACAATCTGTTGGTGCGGCCATCAAGGGAGCAACACCATAGAATAAGGTGAGTGTTTTATTTGTCTTCCTAGAGATCCTCATACTGGCAAGTTGCTGCCAACAATAGGATTGCTAGTGCAACATTGGGTTAAATGCCATGTAACAAAACTTTCTGCATAAGGAAGAAAGTACGGTAATATGCTGTAGCCCACAGCAACAAGTCATACATCATTTCTTTGGTAAATTGGAATCAGATTGGTTACTAAAGGTTACCGCACTTTGTACGTCATCATTTGTCCTTGCTCTACGTAACTTGATGTCCAAGCAACATAGAGTGAAAATACAAAGAGGGAATCCTATTGGAGGGTGTGGGACTTCCAGGGTGCTATTCATTATACCAAATACAACAATATTGATTAAAAAATATTATTTTATTATTATTACATAGAAAAAGAGAAAAAAAGTACACATTAATACATTTACTCCATACAGATGTTTCGCCATACGGCTTCCATATAGAGACATGGATTGAAATATCACATGCCATACCAACCTATTTATTGTTTATAGGAAACTAAGAATTTTAAAGGGCCATACAGTATTAAGAACAATACTTCTCACTTTGGATAATCCGTCTGGACTGGTGGTGAGCTCCATATATGTGCGTGATGACCTGCTCTGTAATCACCAATTAACTGAATATCCCTCAAGTGGACTCCGAGTTATTCCTTTGAAGGTCTCTGTAATTATCCAGGTACAGCCATAATATCTATGGATTCATTTGAAAGTAAATTTTCTCAAATTCTATATGTTGGTGCATTAGATGTGTATCTGTAACTCTGTCCCTATTCATTCAATAGAAAAGAATATCCACGCATGTTCCTGAGGAAGCCGTAAGGCGAAACATGTAGAACAGGGATATGCAATTAGCGGACCTCCAGCTGTTGCAGAACTACAAGTCCCATCAGGCATAGCAAGACTCTGACAGCCACAAGCATGACACCCATAGGCAGAGGCATGATGGGACTTGTAGTTTTGCAACAGCTGGAGGTCCGCTAATTGCATATCCCTGATGTAGAACGTTAAGTGTGGAACATCTGTATGGAGAAAACTTATTAATGTATACTTTTTTTTAGGGCTGTGGAAATGAACTATTAAGTCCTCGATTAATCGATGAATTTTTTTGATCGATCAAAATTCTTTTGATCGGTACTCACCTCTCCGCCGACTTCCGGGTCTTCAGGGAGTTCTGTCAGAGATCCGGTGACGTCACGGACACCGGCGGGGCTTGCCGTGTCCATCTGAAGGGCTCCTTTGCTGTGCCTTCATATCTGCATGACCTTACTATCTGCCACACGCAAGGGCTGTTACACTTCCCTCTATCACTTCCCTCTATCAACCTGGGATTCTACAGCCATCCACTGGGAGTTGTGATAGTTCCCTTCACGAGACATCTACATGCCGACGGACTGACGTTAACCCCTCCTCATCTGGATTCAGCAGTGGTATAGTTGTACACATTTTTATACCAGTATCATACTTAGCTACATGTTTTTATGACTGCTTTTGCTACCGTTTGGTATTACTCGCACCATTTTTACAGTTTATGTAGCTACATTGATTTTATCTCCAGTGCAATATTTATTTTGTTACCTACTTGAAGACTATAACAGTTTTAATGCTATTCCCATCAAGCGTTGCCTTTGTGTGTTTTTTGTATACTGCTATCCATTTTTCCAGTGGTTGGTAGCTGCACTGGGAATCAGCCTGCAAGGAGATCAGCTAAAAGTAGTTGGATCTGTATGTGCGTTATAATTAATCGAAATTAGTCGATTAATCGATTAAAAAAAAACAAAACGATTAATCGAACACGAAAACTTTAGGCCCCTTTCACACGGAGGTCCGTTCAGGTCCGCCTGTCAGTTTTTTAGGCGGACCTGAAACGGATCCTCCATGTAGCCCTATGGAGGCACGGATGTCAGCGGAGACATGTCCGCTGACATCCGCTCCGCTCCGCCAAAGTGTGACGGAGGAAAACCCTATTTTTCCTTCCGTCGGCGGAGCGGATCGGATGACAACGGACTCTACGGTCCGTCATCATCCGATTCCCCATAGGGGAGAGCGGCGCTCTGACAGGGCGGTCCCTGCACAGTGTGCGGGGACCGCCCAGTCATCCGTCGGCTCAGCGGGGATCAACGGAGCGATCCCCGCTGAGCAAGCGGAGCTTCACGGGGCGGATCTGCACGGATCCGCCCCGTGTGAAAGAGCCCTTAATCAGTAACAGCCCTACTTTTTTTCTCCTTTTTTATGTAATAATAATAATAAAATAATATTTTTTAATCAATATTGTTGTATTTGGTATAATGAATAGCACCCTGAAAGTCCCACACCCTCCAATAGGATTCCCTCTTTGTTTGTTCTTGTAAAGGGATGATGGTGCTAAACCCTTCAATTTGAAAATTGATCATTCTAGATTACATAGTACATAGAGTAAAAATACTTTATTCTGCAAGCAATGAAAACTGTTTTCGCTTTTATTTTGAATGCCATATCAAAAACTGTTAAAATGGTATTAAACTTTTGACTTTTGTTTTAGCTGCTCTCCTGAACTTCTGGTCTTCACCGTAAAGATTTAACCATGGACAGTGCAGTCTGTAGCCAGTCTGTTAGGCTGGATCAACTGTTATAGCACCAGCCTAAAAGATAAGTTAACCTTTTTTTATAGCATGTTATATGTTACACCCATAATTCTGTGTAACATGCTCCAGACCTGTTCCCTGCACCCCTGACCCCCCCCCCCTCCTTGTGACAGCGGGTGGGGATTCTTCTCCCACGGGCGCATCATTCATTCACAGCAATCTGTAACTGAGAGAACTACAAGTACTGTCATCCGTGGCGGCTGATGGCTCTTCGTTCTCAATGGACTGCAAGGGTGCTGATTAGCGCCCTCGTAGTTCATTTACAGTACAAGCCCTGCAGCTTGTAAATAGTCAGTCCATGTTGGAGGTACGGGCTGAACGCTGCAAGGCTTGTCTGCAGGATCCTAACATTGCCTCCACTGATCACGGGTGCAAAGATTTGCAGACTCCTAATGCCGCGTACACACAATCGGATATTCCGCCAACAGAACAGTGGATTTTTTTTCCGACGGATGTTGGCTCAAACTTGTCTTGCATACACACGGTCACACAAATGTTGCTCGGAAATTCCAAACGTCAAGAACGCGGAGACGTACAACACTACGACGAGCCGAGAAAAATGAAGTACAATGATTTCGAGCATGCGTCAAATTGATTCCGAGCATGCGTAGAATTTTTGTGCGTCGGAATTGGCTTCACACGATCGGAATTTCCGAGAACAACTTTTGTTGTCAGATAAATTGAGAACCAGCTCTCAAACATTGGTTGTCGGAAACTCCGACAGCAAATGTCGGATGGAGCATACACACGGTCGGATTTTCCGACAACAAGCTCACATCGAACATTTGTTGTCGGACATTCCGACCGTTTGTATTAGGGAAAAAATTATACACGCACATTTTTTTTTCCTGAAAAAATATGTGTATTTATTATTTTTTCTCAAAAAGTGAACTTAACCTTTAAACTGGAACATAGCCAAAAACATAAAGAAGCTGCATACTCTCAGTAAGTGGATAAATCAGCTGCTGAAAGTGTTTAAAAACTGAAGGTTTAATATCACTATAAGCACTTTACGGCTTCTCAACAGTGTAGCAACTGTGAAAGTCGAAGGGCCCTTTTGTAAATCTAAACACAAGCTCATATGTCATACAATTTCCTTCACCAGTCCAGTTCAGTTCTTCAGTTAAAAAATGTTTATAAAAATCAGTATATTCAGAGCTGGATTTCTATCCCTGCTGCCCATAGGCACACCACTTTTAATACTTTTGTTCGGATTACCTCTTTTCTACACAACACATGTATTTGTTTTCCTTTTCCTGGCTTAGAATATAGTAATAATGTGTAATAACCTTATATAAGATGACTATTCCTACTGCTGGCTAATAACTCTATAGGAAAAAGCTGCATTTTGTTTCTTCAGCCTATGGGCAAATGTCTGTTGTGTCTAACGGTAAATTTGGCCCTAAGGTACATTTCCTACTTTTTATTAAAAATTCTATAAACTTAATCAGTAACAGAATGGAAAAGAGATGTAATTGTTGCTTAATTTTTGTACAGGATAATGTAATGTGGACACAACACTGGTAAAGGGGGAGTCTTATGGTTGGATTCTCCTCACCCCATGGGCCAGAGGTATTTGCACCCTATGTGGTTATTACGGTATGCAGAGGAAAAGCCGAATGGCACAGCTTCCAGAAAATCGCTGCTATGACTGTATCCCTCAGCTGTCACTCAGGTATGAGATATGCACAGGGCTGCCATCAGGGGGGGGGGGGGGCCCGGAGGCAACCCCCCTTTTTTCTTTTTTTACTTTTTTTTTGTAAGGGGCCCGGAGGTCCCCAGGGCCCCGGATGGCAACCCCCCCTTTTTTTTTTTTATAAAAAAAAAATATATAAAAAAATGTTTTTAATTTTTTTTTTTTTTTATTCTTTTATTTATTTATTTATTTATTTTTGTAAGGGGCCCAGAGGTCCCTAGGGGCCCAGATGGCAACCCCCTTTTATTTAATTTTTTTTTTTTATTTAATTTCTTTTTTTTTTATTCTTTTTTTATTTTTATTTATTTATCTATTTTTTTGTAAGGCTCGGAGGTCCCCAAGGGCCCGGGTGGCAACCCCGCGACCTCAATAATTTGCGGCGGCAGCACCCCCTGCTTCTCAATTCGTGGCACCCCCCCCCCCCGCTTCACAATTTGCAACGGCAGCAACCCCCCCAGTTCTCTGCTCCAGGGGGCCCATGCCTGAAGCTGTGTAAGGGGCCCCAAAAGTCCTGATGGCGGCCCTGGATATGCATACTTATATTTGTCCAAACTAGACCATGTTGGACCACTGTAATTATGCAATAAATATCATACCCAGATTGCAGCTTGAAAGAAGTATAGCCAAAGCTATTTTAGCTATACTTCTCCTATGGATCACAGGAGTGGAGTTAGTTTTCAGCTTGCTGTCCTCTGACGTACGTCACAGAACCGGTCCAGGCTCTGAGAAGATCCCGACCATATGGTTGGGATCCACCCAGAAGCCTAGACCGACACCCAGCTCAGCCTCTTAGTGAGCTATTACGAGCCTCAGCCAGCCCCTCCGCCCCCTCCACAGCCCAACACCAGAGTGTTGGAGGGGCAGAACAGAGAGCCAGAGACTGACAGGCCCCAGCTCTCTGTTCACAGAATGCTGAGAACTGAGCGGTCTTTGATCACTCAGTTCTCAGTGTAGAGCCGGCGGGGGACAGATATAGCATTGGATCTATGCTACATCCACCTAGGTGAGTGAATATATATTTTTTCCCCAAGTACAGAAAAATTGTTGATCTGCCAGAAATGCACCTAAGTTTTAAGTCCTCCTGTGTTCTGTTTTGTGGACTGAGTGGTGTCAGCCCTGCCCAGCTGTTCTTTTTTTTTTTGCTAAACTACTAAAACCCTCCAACTGTTTGTTCTCTACAACATATAAGCTAATCTTTCTGTAGTCCCAAGATAAGAACTCAGAGGGCCAATTACTCTCCTTGACATAACAGATGAAATGTACACAGGGCAGCTCTGAATTTATATCATGATCAACAGGTTTTTTTTTGCTCAGATATAGCAAAACACTTTCAGCAAGATCTAAGGTTAGCAAATATGAAAAATACATTGTTAGGATTTACACACACGTTAAAGAATATATCAAGTTCATACTCTTTTTTTTTTTTTTCATTTTGGATAGGAAATTGTTCAAACATCTGTCTTTTTTTGCCATCTGCATCCCATCCTGAAGACACAACAGGAAGGGAGGTGAAATCTCTCTAAAGCCAAGGAAATTCCCTCTTAATAAGTTGTCACCAGAACAAGTGACACCACTTGACAACTTTCCTTCTATTCCTTTTCTGGGGAAAACTTAAAATCTTGTATTTTTCCCAACTTTCAGTCCAGTGGTTACCAGGAAAAATAGAGAAGGAAGGTTCTTATCTCTATCTGTATGTACATAATACATCTGCTCAGTTGCATTGCACTCTTAGCAATTCTATTATCCAGCTCTTTGGATTTTGCATGACATGCCTGAAAGCCTTTCTCATTACATGTTCTTAGTAAATGTTCTACAAATAAAATTTTTAGGTCTTTCTTCAACCCCCCTCCATTGCTTAGCTTAGATCTGGCATTGAGATTGTGATAGTAAAGAGCCAATCTGTGCACACATACTATGGAAAGTTTAGACAGAAGCTGGCTCATCTTCCAGCATGTCTTTGGAGTGTTGTAGTACCTAAAGTGAATTCACATAAACACAGGGAGTACATGCAAACTCCATGTAGCTAGTGCCCTTGCTGCGATTCGAAGCAGCAAGCTGAAATGCATAGGGGCTAACCACTAAGCCACTGTGCCGCCCCCACCCCTTACCACTATATCTAAAAAAATGGCTTTGGATACATAAGAAAACAGTTTTCTGTACTCACTATCTTCTAGATGTCCAGTTTGGTGGTTTAATCCAGCGGTTGGAGTGCAGGCGCAGTCAGATAATGCACAGCACATCAAAGCGAACGTCTGTCTCTTCCACTGTGTGGATGAAATGGAAGTGATACCAGAAAAGGCAAAGAGTTTTGTCCTGACTGCGTTTGTCTAAGCTTTCCAGTCATTGGTTATACTAGGATGTTGAATGCCAGATCTGCATTCAGTTTACAATAGAGCATCCTGTGAAGCTTTGCAGAGAGGTTGGACGAGTCCCAGCTGCAGCTGCTGGGGATCTATAGAAGGTACCAGCCAATGGCTGACCGGATGTGCTGGGAATTATAGTTCTAGAAGTGCTGCAAAAGATGGGCTGCTGGGTACCCCCACATGCTCTCCCCCTCACTCCTATATCCACATTAACTTTTCATTATTGATAGCTTCATTCATTTGAAAGGTAGATTTTACAAAAAGAACCCTCCTTTTCCGTTAAAGTGGGACCAAAGTCCACAAATATTCACCTTCGCTCCATCAATGTGATGTTTGTGAGCTCCATCCCGGTGTCCTGCCGAAAATGTTCCCCCGGTGGATTTGGACCCCCCTGTACTGCGCAGGCGCGGCGCTTGCACGGCGCTTGCGCAGTAAAAACCTCAACCGAGCCTACCAAGCCTCCGAAAATAGACGAACATGTGGAGCTGACACTCAGCTCTACACGGCGCATGCGCCAATCTGCCGCACGCTCCCGATGCTAATGCCGCACACTCCCGAATCTAGTGCTACTCTGCAAGGGGTGGGAGTGATTTCAACAATAAGTACACGTCTTAGCAGGGCATGTTGATGGGCGCATTTGCACATTTTACTCACAAAATTATGCACAGAGATGATAAGGGCACCAATGTTGATGGACAATTTCAATACTTCTCACACTTTAACATTAACATTGCAGAACCCGCCCATCAACACGCCCTGCTAAGACGTGTACTTTATTGTTAAAATCACCCCCGCAGAGTAGCACTAGCATTGGGAGCGTGCGGACATATGCCATAGTCATAGGTGTGTGCAGCCTTTGGCATTAGGGTGTGCACCTCAAAGCTCAAACACACTCTACCGATCTCTCACAATGTTCATTCAGAAAGGGAAGGGGCCGGTAAATGGCATATTTACTGGTCCCTTCCCCCACTCATCCTAAATCATCCACAGCAACAACCGGTGGCAGAGGAGGGAAGCTGGCAGTGCTGTGGGGGGAAGGAGGGGGAGCCAGGTCAGTAGGGGGAATCTGTTCTGCACAGGGTGATTAGGGTGTGCCTGGGCACACCTGGCACACCCTGTGCGCACGCCTATGGCCATAGTCATTGTGCATGCCCCGTGTAGTGTTCGGCTATTCTCGGAGACTAGCCGCCGCACCTGCGCAGTACAAGGGGGCCCTTATCCGCCGGCCGGATCTTATTCGGCAGAACACCGGCACCACCACTGGTGAGTCTTCATTTGTTTTGATTGGCCATCTGGGGATGATGCATCTCCCCTGAATGCGCCTGGGAGGGCAATCCTTTCCAGCACCAAGGTATAATAAAAATGTACACTAAGCTGCACATGCAAATCCCAGTGTACATTCTAATGAAGATCGCAAACTGGCAGGCATGTTTGTTTTACTGCAGAAGAGACAAAGCCCATCTCTTTTAAAATAAAAAATAAAGAACCCGTCTGCTTGAAATGTTTAATTATGTCCCTTTAGTTTCCCACTTTAAAACCAAATTCCAGCCAAAATAAAAAATAAAATATGAAATGACCCATTAAAAGATAAAATAACAAAACCAACTTTTGCTGCAATATTCACCTTCAATCCAGAGATTTTCCAGCACTACTGCTGATAGATATCCTCAGTCTGATAGCAAGCATCATTCAACCCACTTCCTTTGAGCCCTAGTCTTCCTGGATCCGCCCCAGCCCATACATTAAAAGGAATAGCAGCACAGTGATGGGCTCATCTCTTTGTTACTCTGCTTTCTCCTTCTATCAGCAAGCTTCTTTTCACCACGTGAACTGATTGGCTCTTTGTACTGCTTGTACTGTGCACTCCAACCCCTGTTTACAAGGACTGCAAGAAGCTGACACCAGGTCAAATTTAGGCACTTACATAATAATACATTTAATGATATAGTAATAAATACAGAGTTACATTAATTTGTGTAATTTATATCTGCCTATGAATTGAGCTTTACCATACATAAATCACTTTATCCCAATTTATTTGCTATCACCACCATTGTACCTTTTTTCCGAAATTCTCCTGCACTATGCAAAATGACTATTTGTCTCAGCTGTGTTTAAGCATCCTCTAACTGTTTTTCCTATGGTGTCACAGGCTATACTCTTCTTGTCTACTTTTTGTTTTTGAATAGAGACGGGATTAGTAGTTTCCCTAACTTCCTGCCCCAGTGATGGTGGTCAACGAGACAGGAAGAGAGTTGAATCTCTCCAACAGAGATGTAGCAATAAGAGAAGTGGAGTGGGCAAGTGTTAGAACCTCTGTCAGGACTTCATTATAGTCTGTGTCCTTGGAGACATATCCAATGGAGAGCAATTTTTATCAAAGTGGGGCATTGTTAATACCTCGTCCTGTATTATTTCCCATTGCATTCTTGTTAGCCGAGTGAGTCCTCAGGACTGAATGTATGAGAATCTCCCTAACAGGTGCCCAGACATCTATACAGGAACCTGCACCCCCCCCCCCCCGCGAAAAAAAAAAATGTAACACTTTAACGGCTCATTTAGTTCTTTCCAATGCATTGTGGTGAATTAACGCACATTATGTTGGGCATTAACATTTACACGTGTTGCATTAAGACAATTGGCTGCCAAAATACCAAAATTAGGCTTGGACGTGCATTTTCTCCTGACGTAGCGCACCACAAAATATGGTAGTGAATTACAGTGCTTTTTTTTGGTGCACTGCACCACATGTGCACCTGAGGTGCAATGCAGTTTGCGGTTTAAACTTTATATCACCACAACACCTTAATACAAGCATTGCAGTAACGTGTGATTTTGCGCACATTAAGTGCTTAGTACTGCAATGCACAGCATTGGATAGGTCTGAGTGGGCTCTAAAGCCCTGTACACACGATCGGATTTCCTATGGATTCTAATCCGATGGATTTTTCCATCGGAAATCTGATGAAGCTGACTTTCAACAGTCTTGCCTACACACCATCAGTCAAAAATCCGACCGTCCCAAACGCCGTGACGTAAAACACTCCGACAAGCTGCGAAAAATGAAGTTCAATGCTTCTGAGCATGCGTCGATTTGATTCTGAGCATGCGTTAGGGTTAGGGGTTAGGGGTTAGGGTTAGGGTTTTCCCTTTAAGAACAAGGCTAGGACCCAGGCTCTTGAACAGGTACCTCCCCCAGAGGTCAAAGGTCAGAGGGCGGTCCCCAGAGGTCAAAGGTCACTGGGCGTGGCTGACCCCCACCAAAGTGTACCGCCTACCCCAACTAAGTCGGGGAATGAACAAGTCGGGGAAAGCGTAGGTCCGGTGGAGTTCCACACAGACGATCGGAATTTGCTATCGGTTTTTTTCCACACAGACGATCGGAATTTGCTATCGGTTTTTTTCCCATCGGATAAATTTAAAACATGTTCTATTTTTTCTCACCGATTGAAAAAAGACCGATGGGGCCCATACACGATAGGTTTGTCCGATGAGAAAAGTCCATCGGACTGTTTTCATTGGTAAAACCGATTGTGCGTACGCGGCATAAGTCCCTCTGCTTTGTTTTTTTAATATCTCTCAGTAACAGATGAGCCAGACAAGGAATAACAGTAGACACATAAATGTCAGACCATGGAGAAAGCTGCTGGAAAGAAGACCTTGCTTGAAGATATGATATTATCCAGAGAGGGAATGGCAATTGACAATACACATATAAAAACACTGTTTTTCACTGACCTGAAAAGGGCAAAATCCCAAGTTTCCAAAAAAGATGTAAATGATATGACTGGGAAGATTTACACACCATTTATTCTTATATTTATATTATTTTATAATCGTATTACATATATACTGTATGTATACATACTGTATATACACATACAGTGTATATATATATTATATATTATCATAATATATTGATATAGTTCACTTAAATATATCATTATATTATGATTTTATATATATATATATATCTATATATATAGATATATATATATATCTATATATATATATATATATATTTAGAGCGAGAGAGAGAGATACATCTCTCGATATATAGAGAGATATACATCCATATATATATATATATATATATATATATACAGTATATATATATATATATATAGAGAGAGAGAGAGAGAGAGAGAGATCTATATATAGATCTATCTATATATAGATCTATCTATTTATCTATACAGATCGATATATAGATATATATAATATTCTGTATATCTAGATATATGTACATATGTATTATTATAAGTACGAAATCGACATCACTAGAAAAAATACACATGTTGGTTTTCACTGTTAGTGAAAGTTAAACACTGGCATTCAGGGTAGTAAATCCCATAGTAGTGTACACATGGACATACAAAACTTTTGTCCCTACAAATGTAACGGAAGTTAAAAGCAATAAATCCGCTTTGTCAAAGCCTCTTGACAAACGCTGAGCGCACTCTTTCCTGCCCGCAGACATCCATCTCCTGCCCTCCACTTCCATAACATCCTTTTTGTTGTCCTGAGAACCTTTCAGTGAAAGGTCATCAATATCTCTACAGTGCCAAAATGCCACAGGACAATGAGAAAGTCCCCTTTAGTAAAACATACTGACATTTCGAATAGGCCAATTTCGAATAGGCCAACATATCATACAGGAAACACTTATACCAATGCTGCTTTTTTATTTTATTTTATTTTTTATCAATCATGTGACGTACATCATTTTGAAAAATTATAGTTACAATGAAAAGCGTTGGGTAGATTAATTTCATGCTGTGACATGAATGACGTACTGTGTGTAAACCCCAACAATGAATTTACCTTATTTGCTCCCTCTTTGTCTGTTAAATATACCATCGAAAATATATTTTTTTATCCATTTGATAAGTTAAAAAACATGTTAATCCTGACAGAAATTCAGTAAGCTTGTGGGTCCTGTGCACACTGCAGTGCTATCTCGAGCAGTGTTATTAGCCCTTCTCTGTTCAGCTCTGTGAACTATATAACACAGGGGTGCTCAACCATTTGAAGCACAAGGGCCACTTAAGCGACTTGGTAACCAGTCCTGGGCCACAATGAGCGGAGCGGGCGGATGACAGGTCCGTGTCCGCTCTGCATATGCAGAGCGGACACTGACACAGCCCACCAAATTCTTTTTTTTTTTCCGGATTCGTGGTAGGACACAAGTCGGTTTACATCTGCCACTCCTTAGAGGTGAATGAAGACTCCAATTGGGTCGGACTGACCGTGTGAAAGGGGCCCAAGGCTGCTTTCACACTGATGCACTGTGGTTTACCCGCACCACGGGTGCAACGCAGTGTACCTTTGGCTTTCCTGCACTTTGCAATAGACTTCTATTATATTCTGCAGGTTTGTTGCACTTTCAAAAAGCTCATCAAACTCGCAGGTAATAACAGAAGTATATAGCTCAGTGCAGGTAACCCACAGGTGCACTGCTCTGCATCTGCGGATCAGTTTGAAAGCAGCCCAGTAACCACTGCAGAACAGATATGCCCATATATATATATATATATATATATATATATATATATATACTGTGATTTTAGTAATAAACTGACCTTTAATAACAGTATTCTATTCCATCAGAGAGCAGGAGGTCGCGGGTCACATCAGAGGGCTCCACGGGCCACATGTGGCCCCCGGACCACTGGTTGGGCACCCCTGATATAACACCTCCCACTGTGTTATGAAGAGCGGAAGAGGTATTCTGTAATCTTAACACACTCTGTCCTAGGGTGACAGTACAGCGAGTGAGCATTGTCACCCTTGGACAGAAAATGTATTACTAGCACTTTCGCCAGGTAAAAATAAAAGGGAAAAAACGTTGAATAAAGAACGCTAATGCAGCCACCACATCTAAAAATTGGTAAACTGTAATATATATAACCAAAGACATGCTGGTAGGTTAATTGGCTTCTGTCTAAAAATTGGCCCTAGTATATGAATGTGAGTTAGGGACTTTAGATTGTAAGCTCCTTGAGGGTAGGGACCGATGTGAATGTACAATGTATATGTAAAGCGCTGCGTAAATTGACGGCGCTATAGAAGTACCTAAATAATAATAGTAATAATAATATATAACATTTTTAGTTTTTCCGTTTGGATACACTTTAAGCAGTTCGATTCCATTAAACTGGTAGCAGACCGCATCAAAAAAAAAAAAAAAGTATGACAGACTTACCTGAAAACTGAGCCCTCCATCGCTGAAGGCGCTTCCATCTTTACCTGGTCTTCTTACCGGGTTTGCGGGCTTCGGTGACATGAATGGTCAAGATGGCGATGACGCCACTCCTGCACGGGAGTTGCTATTTATGGCACAGTTCTGAAGGAACGGCATTGGGTATGCCATTCCTTCAGAGCGCATGCGCCGGTGACGTCGCTGGCTGCATCTAAAGTAAATATCTCTTGAACGGTACATGTTTAGGAGATATTTACAGTACCTAGATGTAAGCCTTATTATAGTAAATTTTCATGTAGGACTTTTACCTATAGGTAAGCACCTATAGGTAAAAATCCTACATGGGAGTTTACTCCCACTTTAAGCCACTAAGAGCTCTACAGGTCTCTATATTTAATGCCATAACAAAAATATTAAAGACCAAGCAAACCAACCGAATAACACAGATAAAAATGAATATACCATTAAAATATAAAATACCAAAACAGTTTTTAATGCAATATTCATAATATTCACCTTAAGTGCAGAGATTTGCCCCCACCATACTTTTTTTATGCAGCCAGATATTTAGGTCTGATGGTCAGCATTATTCATTCCACTTCTTCTGAGCCCAGGTCATCTTGCCCCCCCCCCTTTCAGAGCCTGTTACTGATGATGAAGAGCTCAGCTCCTTGTCCCCCTACTCTCTCCTCCTATCAGCATTCTCCTTTTCAGCACAAAAACTGATTGGCTCCTTATTTTTTATGCTGCCTCTTTCTTTCACAATCCAGTCCCCTTGTATAGGCACTATAAGAGGCTGATACCAGGTCAAATTCAGGTACTTACACTGCACTTGAATTTACAATATACATTTAATGAGGTATTAATGATGACTGCATTAATTTGTGTCTTTTTATTCATCTTCAACAAGGTATGGGAAAGGTTACTTATGGATTCTGGACCATTCTGGGTCAATAGCATCACAAAACTGCTGGATTGAACCACTGAACAGGTCTGGCCATTCTCCCGTGACCTCTGATCAGCTAAGTATTTTCCTAATAGAACATCCACCAGGGTTTTTTATACCATTCTCTGTAAAGTCTAGAGCAACCATACTCAACCAGGGTTTCATCCAGAGGTTGCTAGGGGTTCCTTGAGACCTCCTACATAGTTCAGGGGTCAAGTGGAATTGCGCCAATGATCTTCCTCCTCTGTATGGGTGGCATTCTAAACACCACTGTAATGTAGGCCATCCTTACCACTGGCGTATGGGACATTCTTCCCAATAAATTGATTTTAGCAAGTGTTCCATGAGACCTGAAAATTATTTCAAGGGTTCCTCTGGACTAAAAAGGTTGAGAAAAGCTGGTCTAGAGATTGAGGCTGTTTTTGGGTAGTCCTTTTTAGTACTAGTTTATTCCCATCATATGGTATGGGGGGTTGGTTGGTGGATTGGGGAGGATGGTGGGACTAGGAGTACCTTATCGCCCAACTATTCAGTAATGCGCACCATGTCTGACATTATACTTATGTTTATTTGATGTTGTGTTTTCTAAAAAAAAAATCTCTTTTGTAGAGCTATAACTATTTTGGTCCCGTCTTATTCCCCTGACGAAGCCAATGTCTTGGCGAAACTAGTAGGGAAGACTTGACCCGCCACTATAACAAGTCAATATCTTCTTGGCCAACAGTATACTGTATATGCTCCTTTCAACATTCATGTGAATTAATATTTGGAATATTTTTTTTAATTAAAAATGTGTTATTTTAATGATACTTTGTACTGAGTTGTTTTGGCACAGCAATAATCCCCTTCCCTCTGTCCCTTTTTGAAATAAACCTTTAGGATGAGGTGCCTTATCTAACAAGGACATATCAGCCACTCTCTCTATATATTTTTCCTTTTTAGTACTGGTTTTGATTAGTACTGTTTCGAGTAGCTTCATATGGAAGAATTTCGAACCACAAGGGAAAACAAATCACTTACAAGCCAAAAATATTAGTTTGTTTGATTTATAAGGAACATGTAACACAAACAACAGCCAAACAATGACAGAATGAGATTCGGCTTTTGTACCTGCTCCGTTGTGTATTTTGGCAAATAAGTGACCATTAAAATGCATGTGGTGTTTGTAAGCACAAGATTTATGGATGTTTAGGAAATTTTTCTCACCATTAAATGGACTACACCCTACTAGCATTTGTCATTGTTACAATGTATTTCTTAGCCCCATCTGTCCTCCTTCCAGTACTTGGAACATGCTGCTTGTTTTGTGTATAAACGGGGCCTATGTACGATCACATTTCATTTTTCTGTTTCTTTTTCCCGGACAAGATTCTTGAGGGAATTTGAGACATAAGATAAAAAAAATATTAGCTCACTTGAACTTGCTCTTGCAGGTTACATTAGTTGCAGTGAATGATTCCATAACACCACACATGAAGCTATGATATGCTGTTATCCACACTGATCAGGTGAAAAAAGGCAGGAGCATGTTCAACATACATCTTTACCTGCAATTTCAGCATATAGGTGACAACACCACTGATGCGTTTTGGATTTTCTAGTTACGACTAAGGTAAGGTGACCAGATCTTAAAAATGAAATCCAGGGACATATTATTTTTTTTTACTAGTAATGGCGGCAATCAGCGACTCTGATCATCGCCGCCTGCCTCACAGCCTGTCAAGTCTTAGTCCCTGGGCCCCAGCTACTACTGGGTGGGGAGCGGAGGAACATCACTCCACCAGGGAAGGCAAGGAGATAAGCAGGCAGGCGGCTGGCCGGGACTTGAGCCAAGGCAAAAGAACATGCAAGCGGAGCTGAATGGACATGCACCCGAAACTGAAGAAATATTCCCTCCGCTCTGACCAGCACATGATCATCAGAAAGGGGCACAGATAATGGAAAAAAATACAACCCCCCCCCTCCCCTAAGCAAGTAGGAGCGGAGGGGTGTAATTCAGATTTTTTTTTTTTTTTTATTCTGCACTGACTGTCTTTGAAATTGCCCCAGCCCCTGTTCAATTCCAATCTGGGGACAAAACTGAGGACAGACTTGGTCTGGGGACAGTGTCCTCAATCTGGGGACTGTCCCCTGAAACCAGGGATGTCTGGTCACACTAGACTAAGGACAATGTCTAAAACGTGGCAAGTATGGAATTTTAATGGTTGGGTTAAAGTGACCTGGTTGCAGCATGGCTGATAAACGGACTACAGGAGACATAGGCACAGATGCTGATGCACGGCATCTTGTATGTCCGTAGAGGACAGACAAAGGCACAGACTGGAGACAACAGGATGATCTGCTTCTGTGCTTAGTACAGTCAGAATGGGAAAAAAGAAGGGTAACTGGCAGGATCGCCAGGTATTCAGGAGGAACTGAAGCAGAAACAAACGAACAGGCTAGATTTACTTTATACTAATTGGATGAAATCACAGACATATACCTGAGATAATTTTTTGGGGGGTTAACATACCCTTTAACCACTTGCTACTGGGCACTTATACCCCCTTCCGGCCCAGGCAATTTTGAATGACAATTTCGTGGTCCTGCAACGCTGTACCCATATGACATTTTTATCTTTTTTTTTTTCACAGAAATAGAGCTTTCTTTTGGTGGTATTTAATCACCACTGGGTTTTTAATTTTTTTGCTAAACAAACAAAAAATGTCAGAAAATGAAAAAAAATCATATTTTGTTATAAAATTTTGCAAACAGGTAATTTTTCTTCACTGATGGGCACTGATAGGTAGCACTGGTAAGGCGGCACTGGTGGGCACTGATCAGGAGGCACTGATGGGTGGCACTGATGGGCACGAATAGATGACACAGAGAGGTGGCACTGATAGGTGGCACTGATAGGCAGCACTGATAGGTGGCACTGATAGGCAGCACTGGTAGGTGACAATGATGATGAGGCAGTGATGGGTACTGATTGGCAGCACTGATGGGCACTGATAGGGGGCACTGGTGGGCAATGATTAGCAGCACTGGTGGGCACTGATAGGTGGCACTGGTGGGCACTGATTAGCGGCACTGGTGGGAACTAAGAGGATCGATATCTCTCTAACAGAAACCGGTTAACATCTTTCTTATTTTCTTCACGCTGACAGCATGAATAATAAAAAAAAAGGCGATAACCGGTTTCTGCTTACTTCCGCGATCAGCTGTCATTGGCTGCTCTCTATTTTTCTCGTCTGGATTCTTGGCAGAGTGTTACCTGCCGAGAAACTCGGTCCTCTGTATGCTTACCTGTCCAAGGAAACCCGCGCATGCTCGATGAGACTTCGACGCATGCGCAGTAGCATAAAAGGATAGTGTAGGGTGTAGCAAGAAGGCGGAGGCGGTATCGAATGTGACGAGCGCCAGCTCGTCTTAGTCGATGACGTCACCACGTTCTTGCCATTCAAAAGAACGGCGGTTCTTTTGAATGGCGCGTGTGTACACAGGGCTTGGCAAGACAAGCTTGCCAGGAATCCCGTCGAGAAAACCAAAACTTTTTTTTCGACAGGATTCCCGCCCGTGTGTACGAGGCTTAACTCTTGTTTCCTTGGTGGGCCCCTGGTACCTTAGTCTAATGCCTCTTACAGAAGTGAATGATGTGACCTACCATACGAAAATATCTTCAATATAACACTCTGTCAAAATTACAATTAGAAATACAGAAAAAATATATCTAAATACTAAAGAAAAAAAAGTACAAGTGTAGATCAAAATACCCTATTATTACCATATTATATAGTGCATGTCTGTCTAAGAAAAAAGCTGGCATTTCTAGGTATGGAAATACTAAACACATTTATTTCAGTGTCCTATGCCTAAGCCACCAATTGCTAAGCCCAGACACTGTCCATTCGGGTGTGCTTGCTTAGCCCTATGGAAACAGCGACTCTTATGCCTTGTACACATGATCGGAATTTCAGATGGAATTTTTTCATCGGATATTCCGACCGTGTGTATGTCCCATCTGAAATTCCAAGGAATTCCGTCAGAGTTTAGATAGAGAACATGTTCTCTTTTACTCCGATGGAATTCCGTCGGAATTCCGATGTGATTTTGGCAGGTCAAAAGTCTAACTGTGTATACGGGGCATTAGAAAGTCAATACTTGCATCGGCTTTTCTGAGCATACTGTAATTATGGTAAGAACAGACACCTTAGAGTTCCTACTACAAAAACTGAGTATTAGTTAAAATGAACTGAACTCTGGAAGCTGCACCTCAAAAAGACAGGCTGAGGGCACAGGATTAGTCGCTTGTATCACCTGTGGTCTCCATGTAGCTGATCTTTCCCCTGTTACTGCACCAACTGTCCTGGATTTGCTGGACAGGACAGTTAGTTGTCCTGCGATGGTCATGTCCCTGGCTGTGTCCCGCTTGCCGAGAGACACAATCACTACTCTTCCATATTGCTCATTGCACTCTGCATCAGAGGCGTCATTGTACAAGAGAGGAGTAGCACTGCAGTAGCTCAATGGATGATTCAAACAAACTGTGAGTATTGCCAGCCCAGGGTGTCTGGCACCATTCTTTTTAATAATCCATCAGGTGGCTGAAGCGTTACTCCTCTCCCACCATGCAGTTTCTCAGCCTAGACATGTGGGCAGCTACATCTTCACTTGGCTCCATCCCAACTGGAAGCAACAGTGGAAGTATCGTGCAAGCAGGTGGAAGAGGCAGCAGAGTTGTTTTCAGTCGTGGATCAGGTATTCAGGAGGGGTGCAGTTGTGGAATAGGTGTTTAGTGGGGGTGCAGTGGTGATACAGGTGTGAAGTGGGGGTGCAGTGGTGGAACAGGTGTATAGTGGGGGCGCAGTGATGGAACAGGTGTGTAGCAAGGGTGCAGTGGTGGAATAGGTGTGCAGGGAATGCAACATTGAAAACAGAGGTGCAGTGGTGGGTGTGGGTTGAAGTGGCAGAAGTGGGATTGCAGAGGTGAGCAGTGGTGAGCAGTGGTGGATGAAGGGTGCAGATGTGAGCTGAGGTCAGGGAGTACAGAGGTGAGCAGTGATGGATAAGGGGTACAGAGGTGATGCTTATCGAGCACAGCACTTAAGTATACTTCTGAAACATAGTTGGTTGCTGGGGGTAGAATCCTTACTTATGTCCTCTGTGTTTTAAATTTTAATCTTGTAAAATTCTCAGGATGGGATTGTAGTGCACTTCAGTCTTCCTGAACAGTAAAATTAGTCATTTGGGTATGTAGTTTCTATAGAAGCAAAGTGTAGGGCCATGCCCATTGTAAATGAATGCCCCACCCCTAATCCCTCCCCTACCATGACTTGCTAGACCCACAGCAGAAAAAGATGTCCCTGGAAATGTTTTTGAAATGTTGGGTACTGTTACTGACTTGCCATGCCTTGTTCTGCACTGTGTTTCTGTGTGGAGGTGGCCATCTTGGTAAAGGCGGGGCTTTGCTTCCTCATGGTGCCGCCTCCAGCAAGGAAAATAATGAGCAGCACAGTAGGGACATCGCCAAATCTCAAAGGACTTAGGGCTCTTTCACACGGGGCGGATCCGTGCAGATCCGCCCCGTGAAGCTCCGCTTGCTCAGCGGGGATCGCTCCGTTGATCCCCGCTGAGCCGTCGGATGACTGGGCGGTCCCCGCACACTGTGCAGGGACCGCCCTGTCAGAGCGCCGCTCTCCCCTATGGGGAATCGGATGACGACGGACCGTAGAGTCCGTCGTTATCCGATCCGCTCCGCCGACGGAAGGAAAAATAGGGTTTTCCTCCGTCACACTTTGGCGGAGCGGAGCGGAGCGGATGTCAGCGGACATGTCTCCGCTGACATCCGTGCCTCCATAGGGGTGCATGGAGGATCCGTTTCAGGTCCGCCTAAAAAACTGACAGGCGGACCTGAACGGACCTCCGTGTGAAAGGGGCCTTAGGCTAACAAAAGCAGCAGTGCCTTAGATCTCACACTGCAAATATACAGCCATGAGGCCCACAAGAGTCCCTAAACTTCCCCTTATACCAGGAAGTGATATGCTATTTTCCTTAAGGATTTTCAGACAAAAAGCACAGTAAAAGTGTTACTTAACCCAGGACCCTACATTCGCTATATCGGGTCTCACACAGTACACAGAATATAGAAATGCAATTATTTTAGTAAATATAAACTGCTACTGTAAATACCTTTTCTCATCAGCAGTATACATCAGCCTTGTGCCTTCTATCAGTGTGAGGCTGAGCACAGGTTAAAGCTTGTAGAAGGCGTTTTCATTCTCCTCTGACTATCCAATGAGGCTGCAGGACCCCTGACACTCTGTCTGGACAGTGCTGATTGGCCCTGTGCACTTCACATCCATGCTCCAAAGGAAAAAAATACTCTCTAGCAATACACACCAAACTAAGCATGTGCAGAGTGCTCTATTCTATCAGGAGATAGATTGGGTAATGTGGAGCAAGGGGGGGGGGGGGGATCAGAGAAGACAGGATCAAACAGCCTTTTTTGCACAATGCGCAGGATTAACTCCTTAGGTTCCACAGTGAATATAACAAGCATGCTTTACTGCATATACTGGCTGATTGTACGGGTGTGGGTTTAGTAACACTTTAACGTTTCAAAATTTTCCCTATAACATAGCAAATCTTCACTTTTTGAGCTCAGGTCAACTTTAAGTAAATCTTTTTTTTTAAGCTCTTTTGTTTTACTGATCTAAAATGCAGCCCATTGTTTACAAGTTTCCGACAATCTGCATTCTCGGTCAGTATTTTGCGCCAGTACACGAAAATATGCGCACAAATACGTGCATATGAGCGCAAATGTTAATGAATTCGCCCTAGGAATATATTGTGTGTGCCAACACGCATATATGCACAAATACACGCAAAACAAGCACCCGAAATTACGGCCAAAAAAAGCAGATGATCAATCATCAGTTCCGTGTGCAAGAGGCCTAAATGACTATAGTTTCATCCATACTGAGTTCTTATGATTTTACCTTTCTAGATATTTAATTTATCTAACATTCTTCAGAATAACATATTCAGGTCCAAAGACTCCTTTCTTATGCAGTAAAATGAATGTAAAGGATGAAAACTGATCAAACCTGGGAAGTGACTTTTTACAGCAAGCTGCAATTTCTGAGCATTCAGAATGGGAGTTTTAAGGAAAAGAAAATCATTTGAGCTCGGATCATCTGGAAAAGTGAACTGTGTGAAACCCGAGACGAGGCCAGTGTAGAATTATAGACAACAAAACAGGAAATACCCAAGCTGGAGGTTACGGCAGATACCATGAACTGTAACATTATCCCTGACCCCCAAAATGTTGTCTTTTCCTTATTAGAAAATTAGTCTCCATGGATACAGTTTTTTTACATCTTCCAGAAGGCAGATTTAAAGGCATGCCGCTGTTGTAGACTCATTTACAGCCCATAGCTGAGTTAGTCATTGACCACATACACATTCCTAAAATGGTAATCTTCCCCCAAAATTCAGGTTGGCAGGAGGAACCACAGCACACAGTGGGGGGACTCGTTATCTGACAACCTGGAAAGTGTTGGATAGCAGTGGCGCCAGGAGTGTTTTCTTTCAAAAGCCTCGTTGTGCATTGACATCCTGCTTTAAACTAGACATGTGCCCAACGAAAAAAATCATTTTGTTTTGTTTCGATTTGTTATTTACAAAAATTCGTTTTGTTAAATTAGTTTAATTAGTTTTCGGAATTTGTTTCATTTATTCGTATTCAAATCTATTCAAATTTTCAAATTCAAATCTATTTTAAACGTTTTTGAAACAATTTAAAATAGTTTTCGAATTCGAAAAGTTTTCAAATTCGAATAGGTTTCGAATTCGAATAGTTTTCGAATTCGAATAGTTTTCCAATTTCCAAAGAGAATAAAACAGAATAGAAAATAAAGGAATAGAATAGTAAAAAATAGAATAGAATAGAAAAGAATATAACAGAAAATAAAAAGAATAGAATGGAATAGAGTAAAACAGAACAAAATAGGATAGAAAATAAAAGAACAGAATAGAATGGAATAGAATAGAATAGAATAAAAAAAAGAATAGAACTAAATTTGTCCGAATTTCAATTCGTAACGAAACGAACTGCACATGTCTACTTTAAACCCAGCCTGTCTGGACAGTATGGTCAACATGCTGACTTGACACCATCCACAGGCAGCTTTTCGCTTCAATAAGACAGAAGTTGAATCCAACAGAATTATTCTTCGAGTAATTGTGGTACAGAGGATATTATTTCTATCTTTCGAAGTGTAAGAAGAAAATAATTGTTTCCTAAACTCTAACACAGACAGAGGGAAAATGAAAGAAAAAGACAAGGGTCTCGATAACAAACTAAACTAGAACTAACTTGTTCTAAACAGGAGTGGAGGACAGAAGTGGATGCCAAATCACATAGGTAAACAAGTTGTAGTGTTGGCTGGTGCTTAATTTGTTTTGGGGGGGGGGCAAACCTGGCCCCTCACTCCCCCCACCCCCTGTCGCTCCAACAATCAGACGATTCGCTCACCCATCGCCCGCCAGCCCTGCACTTACCACATCCAGGTCGCGGCTTCCCCCTGCATCTCCTCCCGAGTCCCGCGGTCGCTTTCCATCCCGGCCAATTGGGTCTTAAGACTCCCAGCCAATCGGGTCTTAGGACTCCCTGGCCAGGAGGAGAAGCAGGAAGACATTAGCGAATATTAATTTCTAAAACATATTCATTCGCTAATGTCACAAAAGTGGGAGGGCTCTGGGCACAGTGCTCTCTGCACCCCGAGCCCACCCTTTTTAAAGCCAATTAGAGCCTCAGGCTCTAATCATGTGCGTAAAAAAAAACAAAAACATTGAAATTCATGCGTTAAACCAATTCATCTGCTGTTTGTTTGGAAAAAATGCCCCAAACATTGGTGAGTAGTAGGAAGAATGCCCATCTTACAATAGTGATCCGAATGCCATCCTTAAAGACAGCTAGAAAGATCATTGCTGCTGGCTTTACCAAGTGGCATTGGTCCCAGGACCCTGCAGGCACCATGAAATAGGAGGTGATTCAGCCACAACCCAAGGAACCCCTATCACCCTCTGAAGAAACCCTAGGGTTCCAAAGAACACTTGTTGAGAATGGTTGCCTTAGAGTGTTTCTGAAGCCTTTTGAAAAATCTTAACTTCTGGGTAAGTTAGTGTTTGGACACATGATCCAAACTGAGGAGGATTAGGGGACTGGCATTCAATTGGTGGTTTTGCCTGAACAAGGGCCAGTTGATTGGTACCTAGGATAGAATAAAGGTATACCGAGAACAAGGAAGATGGCACATTTATCATTTTGATATGTATGTAGCGGGGTTCTACTGTAATAGACTATTGTTATATGGAATGTACCCCAAACTCCCTCCGGTGTTCCAGTTACAATCCTATAAACTGTTTGTTTACTTATGTTCAGTGATGCGTGTGGAACTTATGGTACAGGGAGAAAGGGACTCCGTTGCCATGGATACCTAATAGACTATGGTACCCAGAGTGCAGCTGTACTCCCAGAATGCTTACAACCATCGCACAGCCTGCTGGGGGAGGTTACTTAAGGAAGGGGAAGAGCCGCGCTCAGTCTCTTTGGTCTTCACCCTCAACCAAGCAGGAAGTCTGTGTGAGGCCTGCTACCGGAGCGACTAGGCCCAAAGCCTGGGCCTGTAGTTTCACCAAGATCACCAAGCCAGAGAGGGATCTCTTTCCGTGTGACCAGCTCGAGCTTCCCAGAGACCGGAGTCATTCACCAACCGACATCTACGGCGGCTGTGAGAGGGACTGGAGACTGTACGTTGCGTAGAGGTCGCGGATCGAGGTACCGACAGTGGATCGTGTCAGGCGGACTAGGCCTGTTTGGGTGAGCGGGCACCTGCCCCAGGATTCATTAACTACTGTTAGGCCTGTGACTTTTAAGGCCCATCACCATTAGAGTAGTGCGCCACGCACCGAAACATATTGCATCGTGTGGTAGTGCGCAGTTTAACCACTTAAGCCCCGGACCATTTGGTAGCTAAAGGACCAGAGGTGAATTCAGAATTTTGCACTGCGCTGCTTTAACTGTAAATTGTGCGGACATGCAATGTTGTACCCAAACAAAATTTGCGTCCTTTTGTTCCCACAAATAGAGCTTTCTTTTAATGGTATTTGATTGCCTCTGCGATTTTTATTTTTTGCGATATAAACGGAAAAATACCGAAAATTTTGAAAAAAAATGATATTTTCTACTTTTTGTTATAAGAAAAATCGAATAAACTCAATTTTAGTCATACATTTAGGCCAAAATGTATTCAGCCACATGTCTTTAGTAAAAAAAACGTCAATAAGTGTATATTTATCGGTTTGCGCAAAAGTTATAGCGTTTACAAACTAGGGTACATTTTCTGGAATTTACACAGCTTTAAATTTATGACTGCCTATCTCATTTCTTGAGGTGCTAAAATGGCAGGGCAGTACAAAACCCCCCCAAATGACCCCATTTTGGAAAGTAGACACCCCAAGGAAATTGCTGAGAGGCATGTTGAGCCCATTGAATATTTTTTTTTTTGTCCCAAGTGATTGAATAATGACAAAAAAAAAAAAAATTACAAAAAGTTGTCACTAAATGATATATTGCTCACACATGCCATGGTTATATGTGGAATTGCACCCCAAAATACATTCTGCTGCTTCTCCTGAGTACGGGAATACCACATGTGTGGGACTTTTTAGGAGCCTAGCCAGGTACGGGACCCCGGAAACCAAGCACCGCCTTCAGGATTTCTAAGGGCGCAAATTTTTGATTTCACTCCTCACTACCTATCACAGTTTTGAAGGCCATAAAATGCCAAAATAGCACAAAACCCCCCCAAATGACCCCATTTTAGAAAGTAGACACCCCAAGGAAATTGCTGAGAGGCCTGTTGAGCCCATTGAATATTTTTTTTTTGTCCCAAGTGATTGAATAATGACAAAAAAAAAAAAAATTACAAAAAGTTGTCACTAAATGATATATTGCTCACACATGCCATGGTTATATGTGGAATTGCACCCCAAAATAAATTTTGCTGCTTCTCCTGAGTACGGGGATACCACATGTGTGGGACTTTTTAGGAGCCTAGCCGCGTACGGGACCCCGAAAACCAATCACCGCCTTCAGGATTTCTAGGCACAAATTTTTGATTTCACTCCTCACTACCTATCACAGTTTCGAAGGCCATAAAATGCCAAAATAGCACAAAACCCCCCCAAATGACCCCATTTTGGAAAGTAGACACCCCAAGCTGTTTGCTGAGAGGCATGGTGAGTATTTTACAGCTCTCATTTGTTTTTGAAAATGAAGAAAGAATTTTTTTTTTTCTTTTTTTTTTTTTCAATTTTCAAAACTTTGTGACAAAAAGCGAGATCTGCAAAATACTCACAATACCTCTCAGCAAATAGCTTGGGGTGTCTACTTTCCAAAATGGGGTCATTTGGGGGGGGTTTTGTGCCATCTGGGCATTCCATGGCCTCCGAAACTGTGATAGGCAGTGAGAAGTGAAATCAAAAATTTACACCCTTAGAAAGCCTGAAGGCGGTGATTGGTTTTTGGGGTCCCGTACGCGGCTAGGCTCCCAAAAAGTCTCACACATGTGGTATCCCCGTACTCAGGAGAAGCAACAGAATGTATTTTGGGGTGTAATACCACATATGCCCATGGCATGTTTGAGCAATATATCATTTAGTGACAACTTTGTGCAAAAAAAAAAAAAAAATTGTCTTTTTTCCGCAACTTGTGTCAACATATAAAATATTCCATGGACTCGACATGCCTCTCAGTATATAGCTTGGGGTGTCTACTTTCCAAAATGGGGTCATTTGGGGGGGGTTTTGAACTGTTCTGGCATTTTATACACAACATTAGGAAGCTTACATCCACTCTTCTAACCACTTGAAGACAAAGCCCTTTCTGACACTTTTTGTTTACATGAAAACATATTTTTTTTTGCAGGAAAATTATGTTGAACCCCCAAACATTATATATATTTTTAAAGCAAAGGCCCTACAGATTAAAATGGTGGGTGTTGCATTTTTTTTTTCTACACAGTATTTGCGCAGCGATTTTTCAAACGCATTTTTTGGGGAAAAAATACACTTTTTTT
Source organism: Rana muscosa (assembly GCA_029206835.1). NCBI lineage: Eukaryota > Metazoa > Chordata > Amphibia > Anura > Ranidae > Rana > Rana muscosa. The sequence continues at coordinate 133,431,784 of CM055118.1, forward strand.
TATTTTAATGCACTAAAACACACTATATTGCCCAAATGTTTGATGAAATAAAAAAGATGATCTTAGGCCGAGTACATAGATACCAAACACGACATGCTTTAAAATTTCGCACAAACGCGCATTGGCGACAAACTACATACATTTTTAAAAGCCTTTAAAAGCCTTTACAGGTTACCCCGTTAGATTTACAGAGGAGGTCTACTGCTAAAATTACTGCCCTCGATCTGACCTTCGTGGTGATACCTCACATGCATGGTGCAATTGCTGTTTACATATGACGCCAGACCGACGCTTGCGTTCGCCATTGGGCAAGAGCAGGGCAGGACAGGGGTGCTTTTTGTTTTTTTTATTATTAATTTTGCTTTTTTATTTTATTTTTAAATTGTTCCTTCCATATTTTTTTTTTTTATCATTTTTATTGTTATCTCAGGGAATGTAAATATCCCCTATGATAGTAATAGGTAGTGACAGGTACTCTTTTTTTGAAAAAACTGGGGTCTAGACCCTAGATCTTTCCTCTGCCCTCAAAGCATCTGACCACACCAAGATCGGTGTGATAAAATGCTTTCCCAATTTCCCAATGGCGCTTTTTATATCCGGGGGGGGGGGGACATTCCCTCCCACTGCTTGTAAAAGCAGTCCAGAGGCTAATTAGCCACTAGGGTTGCTTTTACATTAAAGCCGGCCGCTGGCTGAAAAGAATGATACCAAGATGATACCTAAACCCGCAGCAAAGAGATTGATCGGTGGGTATGCCCACCATTAGAATACCGCCTTTCATCCACCCACTTCTAATGATGGGCATACATGCACCATTTATATATGCCGAAGCATGGGGGCATCCTCCCGCAAAAAAGTTATGCCGCACACACATGGTCGGACTTTTCCACGGGCAAGCCTCCGTCGGAATTTTGACCGTATGTACGCGGCATTAGGAGCAAAATCGCTCCTCCGCCCCTGCTGCCCCAATGCTTCGGCATATTTGCTTTTTTTTCTTTTAACTGTGGTGGTGAAATCACCTCCTACAGCACTGGAGTCGCAGGGATCAGGCCTGTCTCTGCGAACGCTGCAGTTATGTGTGTTGTGTTTTGTAAGTGACAGTGATTGATCAATACTGCACTTGAGTGGCCTGGGCTGGACGGAGGGGCAAAACGCAGGTGCTAGCAGGTATCTGGGCTGATCCCGCTAACACTGCGTTTTTGGGAACCCTAAACTGCTGGGGACGCTAGTATAGATCTGATCAGATCAGATATTGATCTGTTCAGATACTATACCACTAAGGGAGGTGTATGCTTCACGCGTGGGTGTTAGCGTTACTGGCACTAACCTGACGCTGCCTGGGGTGTGACGCAGACCCTCTCTGACGCTAAAACCTAATTGATATCACCCGCCGGGCGATCAGGGGGTTAAACCTTTATTGGGTTATATACGGCGGGTGCCCTGACACTATAAAAAGCAAACTAACTAACCAGCGTCACCCGTAACACTTATATGATGATTACTGGTGAAAGGGTTAACTAGGGGCAATTAGGGGGTTAAAACCTTTATTAGATAATATATGGGGGTACCTGACGCTATAAAAACCTGCGGCGAACCTAAAAAAAATTACTGGCTACCGATCTGCATCACCGACGCTAAGACATCGATCAGAAAAATGATCGCTTAGCGACAGTGGTGATAGGGGGTGAAAGGGTTACCTGGGGGGCGATCAAGGGGGTTAAACCTTTATTAGATAATTTATGGGGGTACCCGACGCTATAAAAACCTGCGGCGAACCTAAAAAAATTACTGGGTACCGATCTGCATCGCCGACGCCAAGACAGCGATCAGAAAAATGATCGCTTAGTGACAGTGGTGATAGGGGGTGAAAGGGTTACCTGGGGGGTGATCAAGGGGGTTAAACCTTTATTAGATAATTTATGGGGGTACCCGACGCTATAAAAACCTGCGGCGAACCTAAAAAAAAAATACTGGCTACCGATCAGCATCACCGACGCTAAGACATCGATCAGAAAAACGATCGCTTAGTGACAGTGGTGATAGGGGGTGAAAGGGTTACCTGGGGGGCGATCAAGGGGGTTAAACCTTTATTAGATAATTTATGGGGGTACCCGACGCTATAAAAACCTGCGGCGAACCTAAAAAAAATTACTGGGTACCGATCTGCATCACCGACGCCAAGACAGCGATCAGAAAAATGATCGCCAAGCGACGGCGGTGCTAGGGGGTGAAAGGGTTATCTGGGGGGTGATCAAGGGGTTAAACCTTTATTAGGGGGGGTTAGGGGGCTACACTGGACCTAAAACTAAATGTAGTGACACTTTTACAGTCACAAATGTCACTGATTGCAGTGATCAGTAAATAAATGGTCACTGCAATCAGTGACACTGTGACTGGGGGCTGGGGGGTGATCTGGGGGGGCCTGGGGGTGCGATTTATGTGCCTATGTGTGCTGGTGTTAGTGTAGTGTTAGTGCACTGACCTGTGTGTCTTCTCTTGTACGACGCTCGGTATATGTGAGCGCCGCACAGGAGATGACATCACTTCCTCCTGCTTTCTCTGTCTGTGTAAACATTAAACATTAAACATTACACAGACAGAGGGGGCATTTCTATTCGCCGGGAGCGATCGCGGGGGGGTGGTCGGAATCGAACGGCCGCCCCCCCATCTCGGAACGCTCCCAGACGAATTCCGACCGCTCACTGTACAGAAGGGGGGACCGATCGGACCCCCCAACTGTACAAAGGCAATCACGTATGCTCTACGTGATTGTGCCTGTCGGTGCCATTGTGCCGACGTATATATACAGTGAGCGGTCGTTAAGTGGTTAAAGTTGGCGTTTGCACCGCCTGAGAGTTTCACACTCCCAAAAGCATTGCAGGAGTTTAGTTCCTTCTTTAATACCCTCTGGATTACAAACAGTATGTGCACCAACATTTGCTAGCGAAGACTCCCTTCACCGAGGAATTAGTGACGGGACACTGGGGAGGTACATATTGCCCACTAGGGGGAGCTCGCGAGCATAGGATTGGTTATTAATACAAAGTAGGCATTAAGATTGTGTAATATTGTTATTTTATTCATATTATTGACTCTTGCAGGGCCCTGCAGAGCCAACTAAAGTTACATAACTGTCTTAACCTGTCTACTTAACTCTTACTAAGTAAATTATTTCTTGGTTAAGAATAAAGCCTGTGTGGTGCATTATGTTAGCCTGAAGGACCTAAGTGGAGAAAGGTAACATACATGTGAAATCTACTGTTGTGATATATGCAGAATTGTGTTTCTCAATAGTAAGTGGGTATTACAATTCTTTTCTATACCAGTTGTGCCAAGGGAGGGTTTGAGCCAGTTAAGGGGTTGAGAATCAGATGGCAGACCCAAACAAAACCAGCAGCTCCTGCGGGGGGTAGTGCTACACGTAGAAGTAACAAATAACATGCGGAAGACAGCAGCAAGGTGCCAACTTCACAGATCCAGAAAATATGGTAATGGAGCATAAATATATATGGCAACCCTGGTACAATAGCTCTTAACAACATTGGCAGTACTTTAACACAGTCTCTAAACTTGAGAGGACACTTTGATAGGCTTACCTTATTGAGGCAGCATCTGATGAAGGGGGTGGCTGATAGGCAGAAATAGCGGTGCAGACATCTTTAGTAAACTGTTAGGAAGGTCCTTTTCCCAACTATCTAGAGCAGCGGTCTCAAACTGGCGGCCCTCCAGCTGTTGCAAAACTACAAGTCCCATCATGCCTCTGCCTGTGGGAGTCATGTTTGTAACTGTCAGCCTTGCAATGCCTCATGGGGCTTGTAGTTTTGCAACAGCTGGAGGGCCGCCAGATTGAGACCCCTGCTCTAGAGTTCCCAGATAGCAAAGCCAAGCGTGGTATCCCTCCTCGGCTTGAACCTCTCCCTAGTGCTAGGTACACTGTCCCTATCCAGCGGAGATCCTGTCCCTACACTATCCACTTTGCAAATGCACGCCAACAACAGTGGGACAGTACTAATTAATAGCAATGCCCTCATTAAAGATGGCCTAGGAGGTCAGCCAGGGCAGCAACATCCAATTGGGCCGATGCCCTCTCCTGGTGACACCTATGGAGGCTTCAGAGGAAAAAAGTACCCCTCAACCTCCATTCCCTTCTGAATAGTGGTCAGCTGAACAGCGCCACCTACAGCAGGGAGGACAAACTGCACCTGCATATGCACTGATCCTCCAAGTAGGAGAAATTAATTTGACCAGATGCGAGCATTTGGTCAAGTGACCAACACTTGAGGAAGACAGTAGCAGTGGTTTCCTCAAGGAAGGAAGACATATCAGGACTCCTTTTATAATGTACAGTATGTATATAGTGTGGCAGGAGAGTCAGGGAAGGAGTGGGGCCTAATTCATGCAAGAATTTGAATTTAAAGCCCAAATGAAGCTATGTAATATAGTCATGCTTCAAATACATAAAAAAAATATGCTTGTATGTCGATGGCCCAGACTGCTGCTCTCACACATAGCACAGTTGCCAGGGCTCATGCTGTTTGATAAAGGGTGTTAATTGGAGCACTGGGCGGGGGGGCTTTCGGACCCGTAGAGACCTACTGTTGGTCAGACTATGGTGCTGCTAGCACTGGGCATTTTAATCCTTGTTACAGTATAACGTAAGGAAAAACTAAAAGGGAAAAATGTATTATTGTATATGTAACCTGACTGTATTACAGTAATAAATAATGAACATTTAACTGGGCTTTAAGAGTATAGCTTCAGAAGAAGGAAAAAAAAGGGGGAAACAATATATCTATATATTTATATCTATAATTATATAGATATAAATCTATATATATCTATATATTTATATCTATAATTGTATAGATATAAATCTATCTATATCTATATCTATATAGATATAGATATACAGTAGATATAGATATTTATATCCACACACTAAATGCAAGTTCCCATTTTTTTTATATTTCTTTGTTAAGTATCAGTTTGTCCAAAATGTACCTTTTTTAACTATTCTATCCCTACCATATTCATATCATTATATTGAGTTTCATGAGGCACACAGCCAGTGTACCAAGGGGGATGTGTGTGGTCCTGTTTGATCTATGGAATTTGAATAATTGCAGATTCATATAACAATTAAGGGGTGTGGGCCTAAGCTGTATGTTTAACATGGATTACAAGTGGAGAATTACTTCACTTAAGAAAGCCTTGTGCAAGCAAATACTACAGCATTGTACCTGGAATATATGCAGTTGGCAGCTAATGTATGTTGGCAGTTAACACTAGACTTGTGCACAATGGAAAAATTCGTTCCGTTTCGGTTCGTTTCTTTCCGGTCCTGTTGATTCGTAATCATTCGTAATTTTGCTAGACGGGATTTTTCGTGTTCGGACTCATTCGTATTTTTGCAAGCGACATTTTTCGTTGAATTTTTTGTTGCTTTATAATTCGTACTTTCGGTAGAGTACGTTGTTTTTCGTTGATTCTGGACACAACTCCTACTTTCGTAACTTTTTTTGGGTTCGTTGATTCGTAATTTTCCGTGTCTCTCTCACAACGACGCTGCCTATTATGCCTAATGTGCTTCGAATGGATTTGTACTTTTCTAAATACATAGCGGTTATTTGTAACGATTCGAAATCTCGTATTTTACTTTCGTTTTTTACATGCGGCTATAGGCTCCGCCCCTGTACACCATTTTGAGAGGGTTCAGCACGGTGAGGGAGAAGCAGAGAGCAGAGCAGAGTGAGTGTTATTGTGCTTCGAATGGATTTGAAATCTCGTATTTTACTTTCGTTTTTTCATGCGGCTATAGCCTCCGCCCCTGTACACCATTTTGAGAGGGAGTTCAGCATGGTGAGGGAGAAGCAGAGAGCAGAGTGAGTGTTATTGTGCTTCGAATGGATTCCTACATTTGTAACTTTTTTCATAACGAATTATGCCGAAGACCTTCGGGCATTCGCTATTTTGCGGTATAATTTATTTCGGATTCGGTTTTATTCGTAATTGCTCTGTTCGGAAATTCGAATGCTTCCGAATGTCCGAAAGTTGCTAAATTCGGACGAATTTTGATTCGTTACGAAACGAATTGCACAAGCCTAGTTAACACTCTTATGTCAGAGCTATTTTTAAATATGTGCATCTTTTTTTTACTATTTTAACTGCATATTTTAACTGAATTTATAAGGCCCCTTTCACAATGGGGCGGGCAGGTGTGGTGGCGGTATAGCGGCGCGATTTTCAGCGCCGCTATACCGTCGTTATCACCGCGGTATGCGGCCGCTGGCGGGGTGAATTTAACCCCCGCTAGCGGCCGAAAAAGGGTTAATACCGCCCGCAAACCGCGGCTATTGCTCCTTCACCGCTGTAAAGATGCGGCTAGCAGGACTTTTGGAGCGGTCCTGCTAGCGCACCGCTTCAGTGTGAAAGCCTTCGGGCTTTCACATTGAAGAATACAGGGCACGAGTTTTCAGGCGGTATAACAGCGCTAATATTAGCGCTAAACCGCCTGAAAAACGTGCCAGTGTGAAAGGGGCCTAAATGGTTAGTGCTAAAATCATTTTCTCTGGTGATTCTGGCACAGATGAACCTAGATCATACTGTAATAAAACATGCTGAATCAATACAGAATTCACTTTTTATGTTTGAGCTCTGACCCAATGACTAAAGCCGAGTGCACACGTGCCGAAGGTTGGCCAGTTCAGCAGGAACTGGCTGACGTTCTGTACATTTGTACTCCTCTCTGTTCAACAGAAGCTGGTCTAATGACTGGCTTCTGTGAAATGGTCATGCTGGAAAACCACCATTGGAATTCCAATGGCTGCAGTGCTGATCTGTGTATTCTGACAGGGGTCATAATACAATACCGTGGCAGGAGAGATCCCTGCATACACATTGCTTGTGTGGATGCAGGGATTGGATAGAATGAAATCCTGGACTGCCGCACTCCATAAAATGACATCGTTATTGGCTAGGTAAAATCCAAAAACAACCAAAACGATACAGTCAAAATAAAGTGAACAACAGGAAAAAAATAGCTGACATGTTTCACATCGTGTGATGCTTACTCATAGCTTAGTGGATGCGGGGATCTGTCTTTTTTTTTAAACCCGCTGGCAGTAGACAGGGATGATGCCTGAACAAACGTGGCACCATCGTTCTGGAGAGAAAAGCAGATGATGTCATTGTGGGCAACACTGTGATCTCTGTGGGAGGTAACACATATCTAGAAGTCTAGAAGTCTCAGGCTGGCCATACATAAGTCTTTTTTTTCGTTCATCCAGAGGGTTGAACAACAGAAAATGACTCAGTTCCACCATGCACACAGTCGATCTGCATAGGGGAATCCTTCCCACTGAGCTATTGTATTCTGACAGCGGGGAGACTTCCAGTTGTCAGAATACACTGATCAGCACTACCGGCTATAGAAAATTGTCCAACAGGCTGGTTGTACACAAGTCGATTGATAGATTATCTTGTGTATGTAGCGGACCCCCCATAATTGGGGTCGCTATGCCTAAATTTAGGGGGTAGCCTGAGCCCATAGTTAGGCTCAGGCTGTTGGAATTCTCTAAATTGGCCTCTGCTCTGTTGTGATGTTGCCTGGTAGTACAGTTCCCTGTGGCCTGTAGGTGACGCTGTCGCCCAGGTCTCAGGTCAAACACAGGTGGCATTGCAGCGCTATTGGGTGTCCCCTCTCGGCGGCCGTGCAGTGGGCATGGTCTACCTGCTGTGCATGCTGGGAGAGGATACATAAGGGGCAGACACCATTATTCGGGGAGTAGTTTGCGCCTCCCGCCCTCTGTGTGTTCAGTCCAGGTAGGCCCAGCACCTTTAGCTGAGGCCTACACCAGAAGAGGAGTCCCAAGGTACCCAAGTGGGGGTAACCCGCTCTGAGGGAGAGGAAACCAGGGGAGGATCTACCCAAGGGGATTGGTGAAGGAGGTCACTGTCTCGGTAGAGGCCTGGTTACCTGTCAGAGGGAAGGACTCCACAATCCGCCACAAGCCTTATAACGTGCCCCATTGGCACCTAAGTTCTAGTCATTACAAGTGCCAGGAAGTTCAGGACTTAGAGGCTAATATCCTGATCGTATCCTAAGGAAAATTCTAAGCAAATGTTCGTGCTCCACACCGGCTGCTAGGACCGTGAGAGGGGACTATCCGGGTGAGCAAAACCCACTAAGGCTTGAGTGGCGACGAGTGATAGTTGGGTCTCGCGTGCCTGAACCCTGTTCAATTCTCTATCTCCAACTTTCCTATCAAGTTCTACGCAAGCCAAATAAACCTTTCTTTATTGGGTTTAATACCGGGTGGACAATGGACTTATTGAACTTTCAAGGAGAATAGACTTTTTCCCTACATTCTAGGGTGAGGAACCAACGGAAAGAGGTAACTCGCTGCAGGACCCAAATCAATTAACACCACTCACCCTCTACAAAAATGGAGGATACTGGGCATGTGGCATGGTGTGTCCCACTCTGCAAGTGGAGGTAAGCAGGGTAAAGGATCTGTGTGCTACATGTACAATCAGCCTATCCATATATGGATTACATTTCAATCCATGTATAGCCAACATTACAGCCGCAATACTTACTGTGCAGGCTTTATAAAAAATCTGATGCTAGCTAGGTCCACTTCATAAGAGACGTATAAACTATACTAAAAAAAAAAAAAACTCACCTAGGTGGATGCAGCATCGATCGGATTGTTAGCTAAAAACAGGTCACAGTGGTGCAGAACGAACTGCACTCCTATAATCCATAGGAGAAGTACAGCTAAAAAGGCATGGGCTATATTTCTCATTTAAACTTTCAGTTGGACTGAAAAAGTTGTGCTACAGCTGACTTGAAGATGGCCAACAAGCCACAAACAAATGTATGCAGTTTAGAATAATTAGATCTATGATAGTGGGCTGTATCTGTGCTTTAATCCAACGGCTCTGGGTGTACAGCTGACCCAAGGGCCTATAAATTACAATGTCTCAGCCCACTATCCTAAATGGGGAATAGACCCCGAATTTTCGGGATTTGTAGACAACAAAACCTGTTGACTGACTATGCTTTCTCTTTGCTCCCCAAACACCAGTGAATAAAAACCATAATATGTCTGCCTATGATTTCTGTTTGCTTGCCAAGCCCATTGCTTACTCCATAGAATCCATAGCTTCTATGCACAGCTCTAATGTTTATTGCCAACAAGCTTGATTAGGCTGTATCTATGATCATCAGTGCCCTGATTACAGGAAATCCCCAGCAGTGCCCATCAGTGCCACCAATCAGTGCCCATCAGTGACACCAATCAGTGCCCATTAGTGATGCCAGCCAGTGCAGCCTTTCATTGACCATCAGTGCCTGCCCATCAGTGCTGTCCATCAGTGCCTCCCATCAGCACCACCCATCAGTGCTGCTTGTCCGTGCCGCCCATCAGTGCCCACCAGTGCCGCCCATCAGTGCCCACCAGTGCCGCCTATAAGTGCCCACCAGTGCCACTTATCAGTACCCATCAGTGCCGCCTATCAGTGCTCATCAGTGCTGTCTTTCAGTGCTCATCAGTGCTGCATATCAGTACTGCATATCAGTGTCCATCAGTGCGGCAGATTCGTTTCTCCTCATCAGTGCCACCTAATCAGTGCCCATAAGTGCCACCTCATCAGTACCCATAAGTGCCGCCTCATCAGTGCCCATCAGCGCACATCAGTGAAGGAGAAAAATCACTTATTTACTTTTTTTTTCAAAATTATCATTTTTTTTCATTTTTTTTTGTAAAAAATAAAAAACCCAGCAGTGATTAAATTCCACCAAAAGAAATCTCTATTTCTGTTAAGAAAATTGTTAAAAATTCATTTGGGTACAGTGTTGCATGACCGCGCAATTGTCATTCAAAGTGCGACAGTGTTGAAAGCTGAAAAATGGCTTGGGCAGGAAGGGGTTGAAAGTGCCCTGTATTGGAAGTGGTTAAAAATCCTTTTTTCTATTGGTCTTATGTAATATTCTGATTTTCTGAGATACTGAATTCTGGGTTTTCACTAGCTGTAAGTAATCATCAAAATGAAAAGAAAGAATTGCTTGAAATAGTTCATAAAATATTTATTTATTTATAAATATATATGTGTGTGTAATGAATCTATATGATAATATATGAGTTTCACTTTTTGAATTTAATTACTGAAATAAATTAACTTTTTGATGAAATTCTACATTTTTGAGATGCACCTGTATATGCTGACTTTCACTAAGGGACCAGGCCCCTTTTAGAATGAACAAAAACACACCAAAAGGAATCCCCATACCAACTGAAAGGTCCTGTTTTGTAATTATTCCAAGGGTTCCAAAAACCCTAACTCACTGTAACGGGAAGGCCCGGGGAACTCAGAATCGCTTAGAAAGTATGAGATACCCTTGCTTCAGCTCCCCCAATGCCTCTTATGTGTCAACCACCCTGTGTCTCTATTAGGGGCACAGGGTGAATGAGAACCCCAATATGGTCTATGATAGCCATATTCAATGCTGCACATACATTGTATCTAGATTGGATGTGTACTGTGAGGGGGGGGGGGGGTTGTTGTGTAATCATTGCTGTGAGGAGTTAAGGTGATTTGCATTCTATTGTCTTTTATGAATTAAGTCTGCTACTGTGACGATGTGGATTGGAGCTGGTCGACCGTCTGGCTGCATATTATGGGATGTTGAAGTGTCTTCTGTGAGGAGGGGGGGGGAATCACCCCTCCTGCTAAGACTGTTTACTGAAGGAGAAGTTTGAACACACCTGACCTGTATCACCATTGTCATTGGACAGTTTAACCCGCCCTGTTCCCCAAGGATGGGAGGGAAGGGTTTTGAAGAGAAATGTGTTACCATGTGTTTTGAAAATAAAGTCTTTTCCCTGTTTTGGAACTTGAAATACAGAGCGTTGTCTCGTATCTCTGGAAGGATTAATCCTATGGGAAGTGGTCGCCTGGCTGTGGAGGGTCGATAGTGGTTGTGTGTTCAGAGAGGGAATATTCTAAACGGCGTTAACCCCTTTCATATTGGGGGGTGTCGTCACATTGGTTGGCAGCAGTGGGATCTTCCCTCCAGTTACTGGGACACTCCAAACCACCGTAGTGAATGACCAGCTATGCAGCCTGCAGGAAAGCCACGCTGAAAGACTTACTTGAGAGCCGAGATGGACCAGAGGGATGGTGATGCAGGACCCTGGTCAGTTGAAGATTTGTTTCAGCAACGAGTTCGAGAGCGCTTGGCATTATATGGTGCTAACCCATCAGAGACCGCCATACAGGAAGCCATTAGAGACATCCAGCGGCAGGATGAGCGGCAACATGAGCAGAGAATGGCGGAAATACGGCAATCGGAGACAAAACGAAAAGAAGCAGCACCAAATGAAAGGAGAGGAGAGATACAGATACCAGCCGCCATGGAAGAGGAATTCAGAAGGAGGTTGCAAGAGATGCAGATACAGCATAGAGGACCAGTATCAGAGGAGGTCCTGCTGGGATGGTCTGATTCGATCCGCTGCGAACTCTGGAAGAAAGCGCTAGCTCTCGAGCAGCAACACCAGGGAAAGGTTCTCCCCTCCATCCATGTAAGGTACTGGTCGCAGTATGAAGTACGAATGCTGTTATTGGGAGAACAACCGAAGCAGGAGTGGACAGCTGAGTTAGGCAGGCTGATCCGGGCAGAGATGCGGTTGGACGAGAGCTACAGAGCCCTCCGGTGGTATGTAGCCCAAGAGTGCCCATGGTCAGCGGATGACAGCCCCACGGAAGGCTTTGACTATGATGGCCTGGGCAGTGGCGTCACTAGGGTTGGTGTCACCTGGTGCGGCAAAACATGGTGTCACCCCCCCTCCTGTCTATCCTGCCCAGCGCCCTCCAGGCAGCGCACAGTCACGAGGCGCACCCCCAAATGACCCCTGTAAATTAAAGTATAGGGTGGTATTGGGCTGGCTGGAGCGATATAGGGCAGGTTGGGGTAATATAGGGCAGGTTGCAGTGGTATAGTGCAGTCTGGGGTGGCATAGGGCAGGTTGGGGTTGTATAGGGAAGGCTGGGGTGGTATAGAGCAGGTTGGGGTGGTATATGGCAGGCTGGGTGGCATTGGGCAGGTTGGGGTTATATAGGGCAGGGTGTGATGGCATAGAGCAGGTTGCAGTGGCATAGGGCAGGTTGGGGTGGTATAGAGCAGGTTGGGGTGGTATAGAGCAGGTTGGGGTGGTATATGGCAGGCTGGGTGGCATTGGGCAGGTTGGGGTTATATAGGGCAGGGTGTGATGGCATAGAGCAGGTTGTGGTGGCATAGGGCAGGTTGGGGTGGTATAGGGAAAGCTGGGGTGGCATAGGGCAGGGTGCGGTGGTATAGAGAAGGCTGGGGTGGCATAGGGCAGGGTGCGGTGGCATAGGGCAGGGTGGGGTGGTATAGAGCAGTTTGCGTGGCATACAGCAGGTTGCAGTGGCATAGGGCAGGCTGGGGTGACATAGGGCAGGTTGCGGTGGTATAGGGAAGGTTGGGGTGGCATAGGGCAGGGTGCGGTGGTATAGGGCAGGCTGGGGTGGCATAGGGCAGGCTGGGGTGGTATAGGGTAGGCTGGGGTGGCATAGGGCAGGTTGCAGTGGCATAGGGCAGGTTTCGGTGTCATAAGGCAGGTTGCGGTGGCATAAGGCAGGCTGGGGTGGTATGGTGCCAGGTTAGGACTCCATCATGGGGTGCAAGGTGGTCTGCTGCTGCTAGACAAAGCTATAGATTATATATAGATATTATGTAATATAGCTGGTCCATCCGCCCCTCCCCCCACCAGTCCAGCTAACTCAACTACTGTGCCTATTATATGTAATATAATATATCTGTGTCCAGCATCACCCCCCCCCCCCATTATCATCATCAGACCAGCTCAGGGTGGGGGTGTCTCAGTCAGCTAATATAAATTATATAGTCAGTGTTGTCTGTCTGATAATGGGCGGGGGGGGGGGGTGATGCTGGATATAGATATATTATATTACATATAATAGGCACAGTAGTTGAGTTAGCTGGACTGGTGGGGGGAGGGGCGGATGGACCAGCTATATTACACAATATCTATATATAATCTATAGCTGTGTCGCAGCAGGCCACCTTGCACCCCCCCCCCTTCATTATCATACAATACAGGTCAGGGCGCCAGACAGACTGAGTCCTCCTCCCACACTAGCTAGTAGCTCTGCCTCTTACAATGGCAACCGCCCCCCCGCTCCCCACACACACACACACCTACCTCATCTTGTGCTTGTGCTCGGGAGTCGGGCCGGCGGTGGAGACCCCCCCCCCACCTGTTCTGGAGTCTTGACTGGAGAGGAGGAGGGCTGGGCAGCGACCCTCACAGCGTGCAGCCGGAGAAAGTTGTGTGTGACGTCACATCATCACAGTGCAGTGTGATGATGTGACAGGCTGACGCTCTGTAGGGTAGGGAGGGAGGAGGAAGAAGAATAAGGAACCGGAGGACACACACACACCAGGCGCGGCGGCGCTGGAAGTGTTGTTCCAGCCCAGCGGGGTGAAGTTGCTGAATTAAAGTGTCAGCTGTAAAAAAAAAAAAAAAGTCAAAAAAAAAAAAAATATTTTTTCTCACCGTCGGAAGGGTGTCACCCCTCTAGCGGGTGTCACCCGGGTGCGGACCGCACCCCCCGCACCCCCCTAGCAACGCCTCTGGGCCTGGGATTGTTGTATTGGAGGCTGTCCAGTGACCCTGACTTTGGGAGTGATCAGAAGTGGCGTTTGGAGGAAATAATGGAGCACAGAGAGCAAAGACTGAATGTCTCGGAAGGGCACTGGGCACAGGAAGATTTGGAGTTTCTGGCCGTTCAGGAATGGGAGCTGGAGATTACCTACAAACAGCTGCTAGACTCTACTCAGCAGCAGGGTGGGCCCCCTTTGCCTGGGACTATCAGGAAATACCAGTTGACAACTATGAAATCCTGGCTGAAGAATCGGCAGTGGAAAATCTGAAGATTGCCATCCCTAAAGCCGAAGTGGATGATATGGAGTTCCAGGGAGCTAGCCTGCCTGAAGAATCGGCAGTGGAAAATCTGAAGATTGCCATCCCTAAAGCCGAAGTGGATGATATGGAGTTCCAGGGAGCTAGCCTGGCTGAAGAATCGGCAGTGGAATATCTGAAGATTGCCACCCCTAAAGCCGAAGTGGATGATATGGAGTTCCAGGGAGCTAGCCTGGCTGAAGAATCGGCAGTGGAAAATCTGAAGATTGCCATCCCTAAAGCTGAAGTGGATGATATGGAGTTCCAGGGAGCTAGGGCAGTTGGCTCATCTTCCCAGCTACAGATTACAGAAGGTATGGACTTAAGGGACTGTTCAGAGGATGTTATGGATTATGCATCACCTGCCCAAGTACTGGCAGCAGGACAGAGTACTGCAGACCCCTGCTCTACACCCGTGGCAGTTTTGGAGGCCCGAGATGAGAAGGTGATGGTTCCTCTTTCCCAGGGGATTTCAGAGATGCAGGGGGGAGAAGCAGCCCTTTTCCCTCCCCAACAGTTAGCCAGAGCAGATGGGGTGGAGTCCCCAGCAGAAGTGCTGGCAACAGGGCAGAGTGCTAGCAACCTCTGCCCAGCACCGGAAACAACTGTGGAGTTTCAGGGAGCCGGGGCAGTTGGCCCATCTCTCCAGCAACATGCTGAGGTGGTAAAGCTTTTACCCCCAGCTGAATCACTGGCAGCAGGGCAGAATGCTACTGGCCGCTGCACACAACTGCCACTTGAGCGGATATTGGTGGATGGGACTACGGTCTCCACTCACAGCAACCCAGCGGAAGAGCTGGCAACAGAGCAGAGTGCCGCGGGCCTCTGCTCTCAACTAACAGAAGAGGGAGTTCCTGTGGTACTGGATGGGACTTCGGTCCTCACTGACACAACCCCAGAAAATGGTGTGACACTGGGACAGGAGGATGTCAGCCTTGCTTTGCAAGCACTGGGGGATTTTCACCTACCACAAGTGGATGGAACTTCGGTCTCCACTTGTGTACCTCGGGGATGCTGGGCAGTCGGCCCGGATCCCCAGCGGCATGAAAGACTGAGCCCAGTCACCCTGTCTTCTCCCCAGCGGCGGGTATGTTCTCTGAGAGAGGCAGAGGTTGGCTGGGTAAGTGATGCTCTGTTTGGAGCAATTTATTTGGGGTACTGTGTGGATACCGGCATTAGAAGAAGGGACCTATGGACTAACTTTGGAGTCAACCCGTCTGGGGTCCCCTCCTCTGTTAGTCTCCTGCCGAAAGGGGAGAGATGTAACGGGAAGGCCCGGGAACTCAGAATCGCTTAGAAAGTATGAGATACCCTTGCTTCAGCTCCCCCAATGCTTCTTATGTGTCAGCCACCCTGTGTCTCTATTAGGGGCACAGGGTGAATGAAAACCCCAATATGGTCTATGATAGCCATATTCAATGCTGCACATACATTGTATCTAGATTGGATGTGTACTGTGAGGGGGGGGGGGGGGTTGTGTAATCATTGCTGTGAGGAGTTAAGGTGATTTGCATTCTATTGTCTTTTATGAATTAAAGGAGCACTAAAGCTTCCCTTTTTTTTGCTTAAAAATAACAAACATGTTATACTTACCTCCACTGTGCAGCTCGTTTTGCACACAGTGGCCCCGATCCTGGTCTTCTGGGGTCCCTCGGCGGCTGTTTCAGCTCCTCCCCGCAGGGACTCCACACCTTAATGCGAGTGAGCTCGCATGGTGTGGAGTGATTGCCGGCGCGCTCCCGTGATACAGCGGCGGCCATAGCCGCCGACTGTATCACTCGGCCCCGCCCCCCGCGTGCCGCGTCATTGGATGTGATTGACAGCAGCGCCAGCCAATGGCTGCGCTGCTTTCAATCCATCCAGTGTAGCCAATCGTCGGCCTGGCTGAAAAACGAAGAGGATGACGGGGACGAGCATGGGACTTTCGAGGGGCCAGGTAAGAAAAACGGGGGCTCGGGGGGGGGCGGTATTGTCGAATGTTTTTTCACCTTAATGCATAGGATGCATTAAGGTGAAAAAACATGTAACTTTACTACTCCTTTAAGTCTGCTACTGTGACGATGTGGATTGGAGCTGGTCGACCGTCTGGCTGCATATTATGGGATGTTGAAGTGTCTTCTGTGAGGAGGGGGGGGGGAAATCACCCCTCCTGCTAAGACTGTTTACTGAAGGAGAAGTTTGAACACACCTGACCTGTATCACCATTGTCATTGGACAGTTTAACCCTCCCTGTTCCCCAAGGATGGGAGGGAAGGGTTTTGAAGAGAAATGTGTTACCATGTGTTTTGAAAATAAAGTCTTTCCCTGTTTTGGAACTTGAAATACAGAGCATTGTCTCGTATTCTGGAAGAGACAGAGTACGTCTCGTTTCTTCTGGAAGGATTAATCTTATGGGAAGTGATCGCCTGGCTGTGGAGGATCGACAGGGAATTTGTGTCCAGGAGAGGGAAGATATCAAAACGGCGTTTGTTACCCCCCTTTCGTATTTGGGGTGCCGTTACACTCACCAAACTACGTGACAAGAAAAACTCCTCCTTAATGCTGATAAAATCAAAGTAGGGTGGGTATGTGGCACAGCTTCACTCTCCAGCCAACCTTTCCGGAACAAATTCCCAGCAGTCTCTATCCCCGTGACTGTGGAGTTTAGTTCTGCTTTACCCCTTTCCTATAGCTATTCCTCCTCTAAGGAGGTGCTGCCCTAGGCCTGACTAAACTCGTGCACCCCCTAATTTAAATATGACCCACCCCTTCCTGTCAAGGCCACACCCCTTTCTGTTTAAGATCCACCCTGAGTGGGGATACTAGTTCTGAGGGCCTGGGGGGGGGCAATGGATTCCCTTCTTTTGCATAGATTTCCTCTCACTTCCTGTTTAGCTATGGGACAGGAAGTGAAGGGAAATCTTTGCAATGGGACAGGGATAGTAAAAAATAAACTGACAAGGGCTAGAACCCTCCCTTACTCTATCCAAAATTTTAAAAAAAAGTATTGCCTATACTTCTACTTTAAGCACAAATTTCTGATAATTTTGTGGAGAGGACTAAGAAGATATAACCATGTCAATGGTGCAGCAGAAAACACATAGCACAGTGAGGAAGGTTTGTGGTCCAGGATGATAGGACAGTCAAAATTAGAAGGAGTGTGGCCTCTTTATGGGGGCGATAGAACAATTTGCCTCTCAACCCAGTCCGCCCCATAAGACTGGCGCTACACTAACAGTGTAGCACAAGCCGGCGGGGATTCTTTCCGTGCTGCCCCCTTGCAAAGTGCTGCCCTAGGCCTGGGCCTTGTTGGCCTAAGCCAGGATATAGCGCTGCCTCTAATGCCGGAAATTTCCGACAACAAATGTTCGATGGGAGATTTTTGTCGGAAATTCCGACCGTGTAGGCTCCATTGGACATTTGCTGTCGGAATTTCCGACAAAAAAAATTTGAGAGCTGGTTCTCAAATTTTCTGACAACAAAATCCGTTCTCGTAAATTCCGAGCATGTGTAGACAATTCCGACGCACAAAATTCCACGCATGCTCTGAATTAAGTACGAGATGGAAGCGCTCAGTCTGGTAAAACTAGCGTTCGTAATGGAGATAGCACATTTGTCACGCTGCAAAGAGCAGTAACGGACTGAAAAGCACAAGGCTGAAAAGCGCGAATCGTCTCTCACCAAACTTCTACTAACACGACTGGTATTGAACTTCCCTGTACATCACTGTGTTCTTGGCGTTCGGAATTTCCGACAACATTTGTGCGACCGTGTGTATGCAAGACAAGTTTGAGCCAACATCCGACGGAAAAAAATCCACGTTTTTGTTGTTGGAATTTCCGATCGTCTGTACGCGGCATAAGTCATTTAGCCCCACCATCCATTTTCTTCTTCAGGGCTAACATCAAGTAAAATGTTTGAAAAGCAGCTTTCTGCATAACACATGGCTCCAGATCGCCAATGTTTTTCTTGGGCGCAAATGTTTTTTGCATGATTATCTTAATGGTTCTGTTCCATCAGAGTTTCACAGAAATGCCTGGATTACTCTTGTGCTGAGACCAATTACGTCAACTATAAAGGAACAAATGCAGTATGCAAGGATGTAAAATCATATTGTATTAAGATAGAGATTTCAGGTTAAAAAAACAACTCTGTTTTCGCCCTGCAGGGCTTGGCAGAAACAGAATGTTCTGGTGTCGCTGTTAAATAGTCATGTCATACAACAACAGATAGAGATCAGAACTGAAACATTTACTGAATACTCATCCAGCAATTCCAGCTTGGGCAGAGCATGGCCTAATTTCACCCACAGAAGGTGGCGGGAGCACAATCTGTTCAGCTGCTTGAGTATAAGGATGTAATAGTGGAAATTCTGCAGTACAGAAGAAGACAAGAACTGTAGATTTACACCATAACGGAATAGCATTTAGTTTGCTAAAACGCTGTGTATTACAAATAAATCCAATTTTTTTAAATTAAAATCCTAATTTTCATTCTTTCTTCGAACTCAGTTATACTGATCTCCTGCAGCCAGGTAACACCATTTACATATGCCCCAAATCTTGACTGAAAACCCCCTAGAGATGGCATCCTCCTGTCCTGTGCCTTGTTGCTAGGACATTGCTAAGACACTCCCAGCTGTTACTGCTCACCCACACAATTATAAGAGTTATGCCGCATACACACGATCTGAAATTCCGACAACAAATCTGTGGATTTTTTTCCGAATGTCAAGAACGCGGTGACGTACAAGACGTACGACGAGCCGAGATCAATGAAGTTCAATAGGCAGTTCGGCTCTTCTGCTTGATTCTGAGCATGCGTGTTTTTTTGTGCGTCGGAATTGCATACAGACGATCAGAATTTCCGACAAGAACTTTTCTTGTCGGAAAATTTAAGAACCAGCTCTCAAATTTTTGTGGTCGGAAATTCCGACAGCAAATGTCCGATGGAGACTACACACGGTCAGAATTTTTGACCAAAAGCTCACATCGGGCATTTGTTGTCGGAATTTCCAAACGTGTGTACGCGGCATTAGGTTTCAAACCCTTGTGGTCTACTATCTCCTCCTGTGTAGCGTTGCTGACCTCAGAGCTACTTAGACAAATGAAAGAAAGCACATGCGAGGGGGTCTAATCAGATGGGAGTCCTAGCAACAAAGCAGGACATCTCTTGTTTTTTGGCCAGGCTTCGAAAGGTACATAAATGGCCTACACCTATAGCAAAGGCTTTATCCAACTTTAGTCAAAACTGTAGTTTGTTTTTATCTACTGTAAAGGCACCTCTTTCCTGCATAGGCAGTTTTTTGGTAAAAGTGAACTAACCCTTTAAATGGTTTAGTTTTTAGCTTTAGTTATCTGCCCAGGTGTCTACTAAATCACATACAGAATATTTCAGAAAAATCTAAGGATTCCCTTGGCTGCTAATTATCCGCCATGACAGGAACACAGAGAACAATGATTTGTTGAAAGAAAGACTGGTTCATTTTTAGCTGATAAAAGATTGTGGCATGACTTAGATGAACTCTGCCTGTGCCTGCACAACAAAATCTGTCGGAATCGTCCTCTGTTCATTAGGACACAGCCTTACGGGGGTGTACACAGACAGGAAATCCCGACAATCATTGTAAGCTTCTACATATTATTATTACGGGTTTATCAGAAGAACTCACTGCATTTCTATAGTTCTGAAATCCTGTTAAAAGCTTTTGCGAATTAATTTCTTATCAGATGTTGATGTATCCTGTCCACAACAATTATAATCCCTTATCCGTAAGCAACGCCGGCAGTGAGTATTAAACAGGGTACAATATTATGCGGTTATCTGATCTGGAATGAGAAGACTTCCATTTTGTCAGGTCACATGACCCCAGTTAACTAGACATATCCTTGAATGACCTTGGCCGATGACTGTCCTCTATTGTGGCAAATCAGAGAGTCATGTGAGACTATTAACCTTAGTTTGCTATGAGGGCACCTGATTCAATGAGCTGGTTTCCATTTTGCCAGTGTAATGCTTGCCCCAGTATGAGTGGTCAGAGAATACAGCTGGTGAATGTAGCTTCACCTACAGTTACCCTGTTCCCTTAGAGTTGGTTCACACCAGGGTGACTCGTCAGGCGTCTCAGTCGCCTGACAAGTCGCGTCCCACGCTTTTCAATGGAACCGTTCTAAGTAAGAGCGACTCAGGTCGCTCCGACTTAGAAAAAGGTTCCTGTACTACTTTTGGGGGCGACCTGCATTGACTTCTATACAGAAGTCTTATGCAAATCGCCTCGGCGGGCGTCTCAAGTCGACTTGAGATCGCGTCGCCGAGGTCGCCCCCACAAGTCGTGCCGCGTCGCGCCGCCCTGGTGTGAACCGGGTCTTAAGGCAAGCAGGGCTACCAGTACTCGGTTACCTCAGGGACTTAAAGAATAACTAAAGGTAAAACTTTTTCTTTAGTTTTGGAAAGAGTGGAGAGGTGGAGAGGTATTTGAACACCTGTCAGTTTTTATCGCTGTCTGTGCCGCCATTTGAGAGTTTCACCCTCTCTATTTGTCCTGTTTACCATCATCAGTGGCATGGCCACTCCAGTCAGCAGAAGTGGGCCGACCAATGTGGGACACCAGATTGCTAAGAATGAAGGAGCTGCAGGGAGTCTATCAGAAAAGGTAAGCCTTCACAGTCAGGTCACATGATAATCTCTTAGCTAAGCCCTAATAAATAAGTCATTTTATTTTTGGGTACAGCATGATCAGTGTGCATTTCCACCTCCAGCAAAGCTTCCCACATCCCATGTCTAATATATGTTTTACCGCTTGAGGACCACCGCACGCCGATGTACGTCGGCAGAATGGCACGGTTGGGCACATGGGCGTACAGGTACGTCCCCTTTAGGAGCCCAGCCGTGGGTCGCAAGCGTGCCGCCGGCGGCGCGCTTGCGACCCGGTCCTCTTCTCCGTGACCGTCCCAGCGGGAACAGCAGACCCGATCGCCGCTGGTGTCCCGCGATCGGGTCACAGAGAGGAAGAACCAGGAGAGGTAAGTGTAAACAAACCTTTCCCCGTGCTTCCTAGTGAGCCTGTAATTGAACGTCTGTTCCCTGTAATAGGGAACGATGATCAATGACGTCACACGCTAAGCCACACCCCCCACAGTAAGAAACACAAATCAGGGCACAATTAACCCCTACAGCGCACCCTCTGGTTAACCCCTTCACTGCCAGTGTCATTTTTAAAGTAACCAGTGCATTTTTATAGCACTGGTCGCTGTAAAAATGACAATGGCCCCAAAATAGTGTCAAAAGTGTCCAATATGTCCGCCATAATGCCGCAGTCACGAAAAAAATCACTGATTGCCGCCATTACTAGTAAAACAAAAAAAAGAAAAAATGCCATAAAACTACCCCCTATTTTGTAAACGCTATAACTTTTGCGCAAACCAATCAATAAACGCCGATTGCGTGTTTTTTTAGCAAAAATATGTAGAAGAATACGTATCGGCTTAAACTGAGGAAAAAAATAGTTTTTTTATATATTTTTGGGATATTTATTATAGCAAAAAGTAAAAAATATTGATTTTTTTTTCAAAATTGTCACATTCTTTTTTTGTTTATAGCGCAAAAAATAAAAATCGCAGAGGTGATCAAATACCACCAAAAGAAAGCTCTATTTGTGGGAAAAAAAGGGCGCCAATTTTGTTTGGAAGCCACGTCACACGACCGCGCAATTGTCAGTTAAAGTGACACAATGCCGAATCGCAAAAAGGGGCCTGGTCCTTATGCTGCATATTGGTCCCGGTCTTAAGTGGTTAATAAGCATGGCTTTGCATTGTTTCAACTAGGTAAGAGTGAAATTGAGAGTTGTTACCACTAATGGCTCTCCCTTATGGTCTACAAGAAAAATGCGCCCATCCGCACTCAGTACTGGCTCATTATTAAATAAAAAAAGTGTAAATGGCGTATTTCCCATTCATGAAGAGATCTCCTCATACGTTTCACCCATGTGGGGCTTATCTGTTGATAAAACGCATTGGGGATCTCTCCATGGATAGGGAATGAAAACTAAAGCAATTTACACTTATTTTATTTATTGACAAATTCGTAATGTGCCAGTCCTGAGTAAGGACGGGTGCAATTTTCTTGTAGTCCAAGTGGAGCTTGATGAGCCAACGTCTTTCCCGACCAGCACCAGCCATCAATGTAGCCAGCTCGGCGGAGACGCTACTCACTGAGACATCTAGGCTTTAATATTTTTATGTTTTCTCCCTTATGGTCCCCACTTTTGGAACAGTAGTGGCAGCTCAATGTTGGGGATATAAAAAAATGAATACCCAAGAAAAAGAATACTGACTGCTGATTGGTTGCTTTCATTACTGAGAAAAAAGAAACTGCGCTAAGATCGATAAATGCAATCTGGTGCAAACACAAGAAATGTCTGGAGCTCAATTGGAAGCAATTGAATGAATTGCAATGAATCTCAGCTGGATAACAGTAGCACCTTTGTAATGAATCTCAGCTGGATAACAATAGCACCTTGTTATCCAGCTGAGATTCATTACAAGCTTTTCCGGGTTCTCCGATATAGGGGACCACGGGGCTCTGGTAAGTGGATTAATTTGTCATATGGTGGTGGAGATCACTTTGGCTTCAGTCCACATCTGAAGAGTTTGGACTTTACTGGATTTGTGCACGGGTGGATTTTTATCATTTCTTGGCGTTACACCCAGATCATCCATTCATGAACTTTATATGGTTTCAATCTATTGAGTTTATTCACTATTCCACTTTCATTTATTGATTCACTTCACATCAATTTTGACCTTTTAATTTTATTTATTCAATATCATTTAGAATTTTAGGGTCATTTACGATAATTTATGTGATTTTTTGAATTATCATATAGCACCCATACACATGGTTTATGATTTAGGTTTAGCGTAACTTTATTTTTTCTATTGCTTTCATTACTGTTTGTAAATGTAAAGTATATTCCTTGGTCATGGGCTCTTCTTGTGTGTATCCTGGGTGGTCTGGTTCTGTCATTTGGAGTGCTGGGTTGGTGTTTGTAATGCAGCATAGCTTTTCTGTTTGGGGTGACATCATGTAATAGGATATTGTTGAAAATATGTTTATTTAACCATGTTAAAATATCTAATGTATGCTTTTGTTATAGTTCATTTGTTCTTTATTAGAGATCACAAAAAGGTATCATACATGTTAATGGTGGTTGATGTCACTGCAGGTACAGAAGGATAATACACAAATCACAGATTACAGGGTACAAACAGAGTAGACATGTAATATTAACAAGTGGCGTCAAGCATGTGTCAAGAACATTGAGCTGTGTAATCCTGCGTTAAATACCTTGTGCTCAAAGTAATAATGACATTGTGATCCGTAGTCCAAACAGGAATTTTTTAAAGGATAACTTCTTTTGTAAAAAAATAATAAATGCATATCATATGGCAGGTAAAAAAAAATGTGCATTTATAATTTTTCTACATTGCAGCCTTTAAAGCATTGCACCCTGCAATCAGCAGATCAGAGGTGCAATCCCTGGATACTGCAGACTCTCAGTACACTGTCTGCCCATACCTCCAATACGGGCAGGCCTTTACTGAATGGCTGGAAGAGATAATGGACTACGAGAGCACTCACCAGCGCCCTCGCAGTTAATTGAGATCTACAAGCTTTCCGTCACAATGGCTGATGGTACTTGAAGTCTAATTTGTTCACAGAAAAATTGTGAATGAATGACTGTTTTCAAAATGTGATAGTGGGTGCAAGGAGAAGATCCCCTGCCTGCTGTCACTTGAGGCGGGTCACTTGGAGGATGTTACATGTTACCCCCTAGATATAGGTGTAACATGTGACATGCTCCTAACGGTGAACTTAGGCTTTAAGAGAAGAAGAAAAGGGGGAACTAATAGGTGATAAATACAGAGAGAACTTTAAGACCAGTATGCCCAATTAATGATTGAGTAGTCATAATGTATGCTTTTTAACAATTTTGAAAAAGCTAAATTGTAAAATGTGTCAAGGAGATTGCTCCCCTCCCACCGTGAGACTTTGAGTACAATTACAATTAATTATATAGAGTGGTGGTAGAAGGGCTTTATAGAGAGGGGGAAATTTTATCAAGGTCCACCCAAGTTGATTTTCTGTACTTTGTATAATAATCTTTTAATATAAAAGATGGTTCAAAGCCCCCACACTGAAGTGACTAGCTTCAAGGGATACACAGAGATGAAACAAATCCTCCTTAAAGTGGATGTAAACCCACATTTTGTATTTATTTTTTGCTGTCACAATGTAGAGTATAAGATTTCCCATCATTTGTGCCAGGTCTTGCCACAAAGAGTTAATCCAGCTCTGAGCAATCCTCTTTTATTGTTCAGTGAGATAAAATGGACAAACAGAGAAAAACCTTTGTCCGTTCCGCTCCCTTGCTTTGAGTGACAGGTTATTTACATATCTCGTGCACTAGCTTTAGATTTTTTAATTCCCACCCCCACTCCTTTTCTGAAGTCATGTGGTTACTTTTCTGGATTTTGACTGGATGTTAGTGATCATAGCAGAAGGAATACACAGGAGAAAATGCATGTTGACAAGGGGAGTGTAGAGGTGGGCGGGGAGTCTACTGACATCACGACTCCACCCACCGAGCTCCAGACAACAGATCCACCCACAGAATCTGCAGTTTTTCAGTTCTTAAAACAGACAGAGGGGAGACATTTGACAGATAAGGATACATGCAGGAGGCATGTATATCCTTATAGATCAGCACTATGGCAGTAGTTTAGAAAGGATGAGAGTGGGTTTACATCCACTTTAATTATCTGCAGCCCTCTCTCCTATACAGCCTCCTAAAGCACACATTTTACACAGCATTTATGAGCTTAAGAAGGCAGGGGGACAGTGATCTGATGTCACACAGAGCGCAGCATAGACGAAAGAGCTGAGTGTAATCTGAGACCCAAGTGCAGGGAAAGGACACATCCCATCTACACAGTCTCATAGGGAAACATGAACAGCTGATACCGTTAATTACCTGCTGTGTGCTGGGGGAGGGGGGTCAGGCCGTCTCCTGATTGTCTGGTGTTGGTATAGACCATTGATGGTGAATCTTGGCACCCCAGATGTTTTGGAACTATATTTACCATGATGCTCATGCACTCTGCAGTGTAGTTGAGCATCATGAGAAAAGTAGTTCCAAAACATCTGGGGTGCAAAAGTTCGCCATCTCTGGTATAGACTGTCAGAAGTGACTCACACAGATAGCAAAGGAATGAGAGAGGAGACAGAAATGAATGAATGAATGAATGAATTAGTGACTTGTATAGCGCTACACATGCGAACTGAATCGCCTCTAGGTGCTTTTTTTTGCAGCCAGTGTCTTCTTGGCTGGTGCGGTCATTTTACCCCGTAGGATCTCGACACACTTGGGACACACAGTCGTACACACATATATACATATATACTGGGCCTATTTGGACAATATCCAATTAACCTAACAGCATGTCTTTGGAGTCAATTACACATGGTGCTTTGGATTGAGACAAGTACACACTATCGAAGAATATGCTTTGTTAATTTTTCATTTCAGAGGTTTACAACCACTTTAGCATTTCTGTATTCATTAAAAGGTTAATATTTTTTTACTATATCCTTGGGTCTGTTTGGCAACCTGAAAGTCCTATTTGCCAGTATGCGTTTTTTTTTTTTAAGTTGATACTGCTTGGTATTAAAGGACCAGTCCCCCAAAACTAATATTTTATTTATAGGTGCAGACTGGTGGGCTGAATCAGCGCTTGGCTCCCTGCCATAATGCCTGACTCTGTTCCTGTCCACCTGGGAGTTTTGTTTTCTCCAGCTCCTCCAGTTACATTCTCCATAATATAAAATATCAAAGAAAGGAATCCAGCTAGAAGAGTTGGAACCCTTTATAATTGCCACAGCAGGTGTGTAGACCCAGAGCAGATATCTCCCCTATAGATTGAAAGAAAATCAAGAAACTGTCCAGTGGTTTGAGGGCTTATTTATATGGGAATTAGCTTCTCTACCAGCAAGAATCTGCTGTAGAGAAACGTCAGTCCCATACACAAATTGTGTGCGAATAGCTGCAGCCAGCAGCTGCACTCCCAGATTTGCACCCTGTACAAATGGCCAGCACTGCCGTTGTTCACAGATGTGTCCAGATGCAGTGCCCACATCTGAAAGCAGCAGCTTAATCGCCATTTTGAATTAGCCCTAAATCTCCAATATCTGCCAAAGACTGAGTGAACTAACCCTTGAAATGAAATGTTTTAGTCAATCTGAAATTAGTTTATCTTATATGAATACGACCAGGCTTTTTCTGCCACGTTTTGTTTTACAAGTTTAAATCAGTATTTTTTGATAGAAAATTACTTATAACCCCCAAACATCATACATTTAAAAAAAAAAATTGTATAATGTGAAAGATGATGTTACGCCAAGTAAATAGATACTTAACATGTCACATTTTAAAATTGCGCACGCTCGTGTAATGGCGACAAACTACGGTACTTAAAAATCTCCATAGGCAACACTTTAAATGCCTTTACAGGTTACCTCTTTAGAGTTACAGAGGAAATCTAGCTCTTGCTCTAACGTTCACGGGGATACCTCACATGTGTGGTCCGAATACCGTTTACATATGCGTGCATGACTCACGTATGCGTTTGCTTATGCACGCAAGCACGGAGGGATGGGAGCGCTTTACTTTTTTTAATACATTTTTTTATTTAGCTTTTAGTTCTTAAACTATCGCTTAAATTTTTTTAACACTTTTATTCCTAATACAAAGAATGTAAACATCCCTTTTAATATAAATGAGGATGACAGGGTCCTCTTTATGGAGAAATCTGGGGTCAAAAAGACCCCAGATCTCTTCTTTATCTTTAACCACTTAACGACCGCTCACTGTATATATACGTCGGCAGAATGGCACCGACAGGCACAATCACGTAGAGCATACGTGATTGCCTTTGTATAGTTGGGGGGTCCAATCGGACCCCCCTCCTATACAGTGAGCGGTGGCTAAGTGTCCGGGAGCGTTCCGGGATGAGGGGGCAGCCATTCGTTTCCGGCCACCCCCTCGCGATCGCTCCCGGCGAATGGAAATGCCCCCTCTGTCTGTGTCAGACAGAGGAAGCAGGAGGAAGTGATGTCATCTCTGGTGCGGCGCTCACATATACCGAGCGCCGTACAAGAGAAGACATCAGGTCAGTGCACACAACACTACACTGACACCAGGACACATAGGGACATAAATCGCCCCCCCCCAGGCCCCCCCAGACACCCCAGATCACCCCCCAGATCACCCCCCCAGCCCCCAGTCACAGTGTCACTGATTGCAGTGACCATTTATTTAGTGATCACTGCAATCAGTGACATTTGTGACTGTAAAAGTGTCACCAAAGTTTAGTCTTAGGTCCAGTCTAGCCCCCTAACCCCCCCTAATAAAGGTTTAACCCCCTTGATCGCCCCCCAGGTAACCCTTTCACCCCCTATCACCACTGTCACTAAGCGATCGTTTTTCTAAACGCTGTCTTAGTGTCTGTGATGCAGATCGGTAGCCGGTAATTTTTTTTAGGTTCGCCGCAGGTTTTTATAGCGTCAGGTACCCCAATATATTATCTAATAAAGGTTTAACCCCCTTGATGGCCCCCCAGGTAACCCTTTCACCCCCTATCACCACTGTCGCTAAGCAATTGTTTTTCTAAACGCTGTCTTAGTGTCGGTGATGCAGATCGGTAGCCAGTAATTTTTTTTAGGTTCGCCGCATGTTTTTATAGCGTCAGGTACCCCAATATATTATCTAATAAAGGTTTAACCCCCTTGATGGCCCCCCAGGTAACCCTTTCACCCCCTATCACCACTGTCGCTAAGCGATCGTTTTTCTAAACGCTGTCTTAGTGTCGGTGATGCAGATCGGTAGCCAGTAATTTTTTTTAGGTTCGCCGCATGTTTTTATAGCGTCAGGTACCCCAATATATTATCTAATAAAGGTTTAACCCCCTTGATCGCCCCCCAGGTAACCCTTTCACCCCCATCACCACTGTCGCTAAGCGATCATTTTTCTAAACGCTGTCTTAGTGTCGGTGATGCAGATCGGTAGCTGGTAATTTTTTTTAGGTTCGCCGCAGGTTTTTATAGCGTCAGGTACCCCCATATATTATCTAATAAAGGTTTTAACCCCCTGATTGCCCCTAGTTAACCCTTTCACCAGTGATCACCATATAAGTGTTACGGGTGACGCTGGTTAGTTAGTTTGCTTTTTATAGTGTCAGGGCACCCGCCGTGTATATAACCCAATAAAGGTTTAACCCCCTGATCGCCCGGCGGGTGATATCAATTAGGTTTTAGCGTCAGAGAGGGTCTGCGTCACACCCCAGGCAGCGTCAGGTTAGTGCCAGTAACGCTAACACCCACGCGTGAAGCATACACCCCCCTTAGTGGTATAGTATCTGAACAGATCAATATCTGATCTGATCAGATCTATACTAGCAGTTTAGGGTTCCCAAAAACGCAGTGTTAGCGGGATCAGCCCAGATACCTGCTG
Source organism: Rana muscosa (assembly GCA_029206835.1). Classification (NCBI taxonomy): domain Eukaryota; kingdom Metazoa; phylum Chordata; class Amphibia; order Anura; family Ranidae; genus Rana; species Rana muscosa. The sequence continues at coordinate 133,460,338 of CM055118.1, forward strand.
GCACCTGCGTTTTGCCCCTCCGTCCAGCCCAGGCCACCCAAGTGCAGTATCGATCGATCACTGTCACTTACAAAACAAAAACACACATAACTGCAGCGTTCGCAGAGACAGGCCTGATCCCTGCGACTCCAGTGCTGTAGGAGGTGATTTCACCACCACAGTTAAAAAAAAAAGGAAATATGCCGAAGCATTGGGGCAGCAGGGGCGGAGGAGCGATTTTGCTCCTAATGCCGCGTACATACGGTCGAAATTCCGACGGAGGCTTGCCCGTGGAAAAGTCCGACCATGTGTGTGCGGCATAACTTTTTTGCGGGAGGATGCCCCCATGCTTCGGCATATATAAATGGTGCGTGTATGCCCATCATTGGAAGTGGGTGGATGAAGGGCGGTATTCTAATGGTGGGCATACCCACCGATCAATCTCTTTTTTCGTTCAGCCAACTGGCTGCATGAAAAAAAAAAGATTACAATACATGTCCAACAAGGACCAGCAACGTACTGGTATGTTGCTGGACTTTGAATGTTTATACCAGAATGATGCCTGCGGGTTTAGGTATCATCTTGGTATCATTCTTTTCAGCCTGCGGCCGGCTTTCATGTAAAAGCAATCCTAGCGGCTAATTAGCCTCTGGACTGCTTTTACAAGCAGTGGGAGGGAATGCCCCCTCCCCGGATATAAAAAGCGCCATTGGGAAATTGGGAAAGCATTTTATCACACCGATCTTGGTGTGGTCAGATGCTTTGAGGGCAGAGGAAAAATCTAGGGTCTAGAAGACCCCAGTTTTTTCAAAAAAAGAGTACCTGTCACTACCTATTGCTATCATAGGGGATATTTACATTCCCTGAGATAACAATAAAAATGTTAAAAAAAAAAAAATACTTGGAAGGAACAATTTAAAAATAAAATAGAAAAGCAAAATTAATAATAAAAAAAAAAAGAAAAAAAAAAAAAGCACCCCTGTCCTGCCCTGCTCTTGCCCAATGGCGAACGCAAGCGTCGGTCTGGCGTCATATGTAAACAGCAATTGCACCATGCATGTGAGGTATCACCGCGAAGGTCAGATCGAGGGCAGTCATTTTAGCAGTAGACCTCCTCTGTAAATCTACTGGGGTAACCTGTAAAGGCTTTTAAAAATGTATGTAGTTTGTCGCCAATGCGCGTTTGTGCGAAATTTTAAAGCATGTCGTGTTTGGTATCTATGTACACGGCCTAAGATCATCTTTTTTATTTCATCAAACATTTGGGCAATATAGTGTGTTTTAGTGCATTAAAATTAAAAAAAGTGTATTTTTTAACCCAAAAAATGCGTTTGAAAAATTGCTGCGCAAATACTGTGTAGAAAAAAAAAATGCAACACCCACCATTTTAATCTGTAGGGCCTTTGCTTTAAAAATATATATAATGTTTGGGGGTTCAACATAATTTTCTTGCAAAAAAAAATTTTTTTTCATGTAAACAAAAAGTGTCAAAAAGGGCTTTGTCTTCAAGTGGTTAGAAGAGTGGATGTAAGCTTCCTAATGTTGTGTATAAAATGCCAGAACAGTTCAAAACCCCCCCCAAATGACCCCATTTTGGAAAGTAGACACCCCAAGCTATATACTGAGAGGCATGTCGAGTCCATGGAATATTTTATATGTTGACACAAGTTGTGGAAAAACGACAATTTTTTATTTATTTATTTATTTTTGCACAAAGTTGTCACTAAATGATATATTGCTCAAACATGCCATGGGCATATGTGGAATTACACCCCAAAATACATTCTGTTGCTTCTCCTGAGTACGGGGATACCACATGTGTGAGACTTTTTGGGAGCCTAGCCACGTACGGGACCCCAAAAACCAAGCACCACCTTCAGGCTTTCTAAGGGTGTAAATTTTTGATTTCACTTCTCACTGCCTATCACAGTTTTGGAGGCCATGGAATGCCCAGATAGCACAAAACCCCCCCCAAATGACCCTATTTTGGAAAGTAGACACCCCAAGCTATTTGCTGAGAGGTATTGTGAGTATTTTGCAGATCTCGCTTTTTGTCACAAAGTTTTGAAAATTGAAAAAAAAAAAATATATATATATATATTTTCTTTCTTCATTTTCAAAAACAAATGAGAGCTGTAAAATATTCGCCATTCCTCTCAGCAAATAGCTTGGGGTGTCTATATTCCAAAATGGGGTCATTTGGGGGGGTTTTGTGCGATTTTGGCATTTTATGGCCTTCGAAACTGTGATAGGTAGTGAGGAGTGAAATCAAAAATTTGTGCCTAGAAATCCTGAAGGCGGTGCTTGGTTTTAGGGGTCCTGTACGCGGCTAGGCTCCTAAAAAGTCCCACACATGTGGTATCCCCGTACTCAGGAGAAGCAGAAAAATGTATTTTGGGGTGTAATTCCACATATAACCATGGCATGTGTGAGCAATATATCATTTAGTGACAACTTTTTGTAATTTTTTTTTTTTTGTCATTATTCAATCACTTGGGACAAAAAAAATATATTCAATGGGCTCAACAGGCCTCTCAGCAATTTCCTTGGGGTGTCTACTTTCTAAAATGGGGTCATTTGGGGGGGTTTTGTGCTATTTTGGCATTTTATGGCCTTCGAAACTGTGATAGGTAGTGAGGAGTGAAATCAAAAATTTGCGCCCTTAGAAATCCTGAAGGCGGTGCTTGGTTTCCGGGGTCCCGTACGCGGCTAGGCTCCCAAAAAGTCCCACACATGTGGTATCCCCGTACTCAGGAGAAGCAGCAAAATGTATTTTGGGGTGAAATTCCACATATAACCATGGCATGTGTGAGCAATATATCATTTAGTGACAACTTTTTGTAATTTTTATTTTTTATTTTTTAGTCATTATTCAATCACTTAAGACAAAAAAAAAAAAATTCAATGGGCTCAACATGCCTCTCGGCAATTTCCTTGGGGTGTCTACTTTCCAAAATGGGGTCATTTGGGGGGGGTTTTGTACTGCCCTGTCATTTTAGCACCTCAAGAAATGAGATAGGCAGTCATAAATTTAAAGCTGTGTAAATTTCAGAAAATGTACCCTAGTTTGTAAACTCTATAACTTTTGCGCAAACCAATAAATATACGCTTATTGACATTTTTTTTACTAAAAACATGTGGCTGAATACATTTTGGCCTAAATGTATGACTACAATTGAGTTTATTCGATTTTTCTTATAACAAAAAGTAGAAAATATCATTTTTTTCAAAATTTTCGGTCTTTTTCCGTTTATATCGCAAAAAATAAAAATCGCAGAGGCAATCAAATACCATTAAAAGAAAGCTCTATTTGTGGGAAGAAAAGGACGCAAATTTCGTTTGGGTACAACATTGCATGTCCGCACAATTTACAGTTAAAGCAGCGCAGTGCAAAATTCTGAATTCACCTCTGGTCCTTTAGCTACCAAATGGTCCGGGGCTTAAGTGGTTAAAAGCAAAAGATCAAAAAAAAAAAATTATTTACTTACAGCCTGGACAGGAAGTGACATCATGACATCTCTCCGGTTCTCCAAGGCCATAGAGGCGTTCAAAGAGTATCTACTTTTTGATCACCTATGGGAGCAGCTGGGCGCACCGTCAGATCGCTTCGGGGGCGAAAAGACGGAAACGGTAAGCCACAGAAACACTGGTGAGCGGCATGAGGGGGGGTCACCTCCCTCTGCAGTTTACTTTCAATTTGTAAGGACTACATACATGATTCCCCCTCCTATAACTCCTCCTCTCAGCAACTTTGTAGTTCTGAAGGCAGGCTCTGTAAAATGTGTGACACAACAGTAACTATGCACAGGGCCCAGTGATAAATAAATAGATAAATAATAAATGTGTGGGATTCTTCACAAAGTAAGTTTATAAAATTCAAGATCTTTCAGATTAATATGAGTAGGCTAAAAATAATTGAAATACAATATGGAAATTATTATATGATTTTACATTTTGACCATAGATATGCTTAAAGCATATACCATTCTCAAATCACAAGTCACTGATTTTATTAAATATTCTATGGTGACTTGATTTTGCTCCACTGTCTGAAGCTGGCCATACACTATAGAAATCTTATCCGATTCTAAACCGGCTGAAAGTTGTTTAGTGGGTGTCCCTGTGTTTACCAACCACCGCCCAACATCCTTTGCTTGAAAAATCAAGGGAAAAATGTTGGCGGAATAGTTCAGGTTTTTTAACAGCTAGTGGGCCTGGCTGTCTAAATTCAATAGCCACAGCGGGAGATTCATCCATCAACGCTGCATAACATGAATGGAGGAAGCTGTAAATGGCCAAATTTATTTCATATTCACCATATATTTAGCCCATACAAATGAGAAATTTAGTCTACAAACCTCATTTGTACAGTATATTTTGGCATTGGCCCTCAGTGCTGCAAAAAGTTGGAACTCCCACCAATAGTGGGACAGGATAATTTAGGAGTTAGAATATGCCAAGATTTGACCTTCTAACTGCAGGGAACACTTGCCTCAAGCTACAGGCAATAAAGTATGTCCTGGCTGTTACTACATGACATGTTACTACTATCTACTACATACCACCTGGAATTCATGAGGAGTCTTGTAGACACTCTTTAGAAATCACGGTAGTGCGACAAGCGGTGACAGATTTGTGTACGTTAGGGTAAGGGGTTTATGAATCTGTCCCAACTCAGACAAAACTGTTGCAAACACTCTCCTAGAAACTTACAGAGTTGTATATGCAGAGAAACTATTTGGAAAACTTGGAAACATATCAAATGGTATTAAAAAAAAAAAAAACGTAGACACAATTTGTCACAGAATTGTCACAAAGATGTGACACAATCAAGAATTTATTCCAACATGGAAGAGGACTTATTTACCTCCACTTTTCCTATCATCAATATGGCGGTATTTCATACAATTAAAGTGTTGCAATTAAAAACCTATTGAATGTATCTCATGCATCGGTGCTAACAATAAAATCATAAATTTAGCGCAAGGCTTCTGACTACATATACATCACCAGAAATGTGTTGCGAATGTCTTTTTTCAAATCACCCCCAGTGTTTCTTACAGAAATTGTGTATTTGTTTTTACATACCAAGGAAACACTCTGAAATAGTGAGAAATCGTTACCACTTAGAAAAACACATTCCATCAATTTTATGAAAACCTGGGCTGTCAAAAAGGTTACAGCGAACATTTTTTTTTTTTTTTTTGGAAGAACTCCCTTGTCTAAAATTATCATCTGTGTGGCTTTCGGGAATACAACTTGTTTGACGGGATATCAGCCTTCTCTTCGCTTTGCTGAATATTTTGATGTACTTATAAACAAAAGTATGAAACAAGACCAAACTTAAAAAGAAAAAAAAAAAGACATCCTCTGAGCAAGACCAAAGCCATTTCTTCCCACTGCTGAAAATTCTTTGATGGTGGGTAATGTGGACTGGACACCCCTGAGAAAATGGTGTGGTATGGGAAAGCGGAGGGGGCTTCTGAGGAATGCCGTTTTTTTTACCTACCGCCACAGTTGTGTCTGAACATGAACAAAAATATGTTAAAAGTTTTAATAGTAACAACATGGATTCAGGTCAAAAAAAAAAAAAAAAGTTGCGTAAACAAAATTTAGATTAAAACCATATGTGGACTTGGAGAATAAAGAGACTTTTTTTTAGCTCCATAAGGACATTGTTTTCAAAGCTATAAATGTAAAATCTTACTCAATGTTTGAAAACCATTTATACTAGAATTAAATTTGTATTTAAAAAAACTGTCATATGTGAAATTAGATCACAGTGTTGAAAAGTAGAGTGGAATCCTGTCAAAACTGATATTTTTTTGTAAATTTATCCTTCCATCTCTGAGTAATTACCTGCAGAAATTTGTCTTTTTGTGTCTTTTTTTTTCAAAGAAGGTGCACAACAAAGTTAAAAGGTAGAGTGGGTGACTCATTTTTCTTATTTAGTGTAACTGTCAGCTTGATCAATTAATTTCTAAAAGGAACAGGCATTTTTACACAAATCACATAGGAACTACCTGAAAAGCATGTAAAAAGGTCCCTGGGGTGCCACCTGCTGGTTGAAAATGAAAATGCAAAATAGACATATGTAATGCAATATACGTACAACGTTCTACATGTGTAATATGATAATATTCGGGAAGCAGCAGGTCAGGTGGAGGAAGCACAAATCCACAGAATGGATAAAGCAGAAGCAGGGAAATCCTTACACTGCAGGTTCTCTGATACAGCATCCAATCAAAGAGAACCACAGGTGGAGGGAAAGAAAATTGCTTGATTTCCTTCCCACAGCGCTGGGGGGGGGGGTGAAGGGGAGCCCACCTGGCTGGCAGAACACGATGATTGCACAGCAGTAATAGCAACAAAAATTCAACAGGCCCAAGTTGTTTCAATGGATCGACTTGGGTACAATCAGCCTGCCCATACATGGATTGAAATTCTGCTGGTCCCTGCTGAACCACCTGAATTCCGATCCTTGTATGACCAGTTTAACAGTCAGAGGCAACAGTGCCTTAGATGATCTCACACTGCCGACATACAGCGAAATGGCTACAAAACAGGAGTGCTTAGGCAAAACAGAAAGTGCACTGCTATTTTTCAGGAGGAATTCAAGACAAGGGGTACATTTTCAGTGTACTGTTTAGGCAAAATGGACATTTCTAGTGTTTCAAGAAAAGCAAATCTTCACTTTTTCAGTTCAGGTCCACTTTAATATGCTTGCTTACAATTACACAGCACAGGTTTACTATTCTATAATGGATGCTTTTAGGTCACCCTATGTAGAATATTTTCTCGCAGACATCCCAGAATATACAGAAACAAAGGAAATTTGCAGGCTTTGGGTTGCGCTATGGCTCTGCCCCTTTTGTCCAGCCCCGCAGATGTAGCTATGCGAACTATGTGGCCTCTTAGCCTTTCTCCAAAAAGTAGCAGGAATGTGAAAATGACAGTTAATTTGTTTGGAGTGTCTGGCAAAAGCCATCCCATGTTTAAATCAAATTTCTTACAGGTTATAGCCCCTTCACATATTTACAGGAAAGATTAACGATGCTTGGAATGGGATTATTGCCCCGTGTGACAATATTTAATGGTCGCTGGTTACTATGAATAATAGGAAAAAGCAATAATGGACCGTTGCATTTTTAAGAGGCAAAAAAAAATACAAGTATCAAGCTGCAAGTTACAATATAACTGTTAGGAACAGCTGTTGTTCCTTTTAGGGCTTCTTCACACCATGCCTGTTGAGCTGTGTTGATCTGCATTGACCAACACAGGCTAAACACAAGGACACATAGAAAACAATTGCGCTCTATGTACAGGTCCTTCTCAAAAAATTAGCATATTGTGATAAAGTTCATTATTTTCTGTAATGTACTGATAAACATTAGACTTTCATATATTTTAGATTCATTACACACAACTGAAGTAGTTCAAGCCTTTTCTTGTTTTAATATTGATGATTTTGGCATACAGCTCATGAAAACCCCAAAATCCTATCTCAAAAAATTAGCATATTTCATCCGACCAATAAAAGAAAAGTGTTTTTAATACAAAAAAAGTCAACCTTCAAATAATTATGTTCAGTTATGCACTCAATACTTGGTCGGGAATCCTTTTGCAGAAATGACTGCTTCAATGCGGCGTGGCATGGAGGCAACCAGCCTGTGGCACTGCTGAGGTGTTATGGAGGCCCAGGATGCTTCGATAGCGGCCTTAAGCTCATCCAGAGTGTTGGGTCTTGCGTCTCTCAACTTTCTCTTCCCAATATCCCACAGATTCTCTATGGGGTTCAGGTCAGGAGAGTTGGCAGGCCAATTGAGCACAGTAATACCATGGTCAGTAAACCATTTACCAGTGGTTTTGGCACTGTGAGCAGGTGCCAGGTCGTGCTGAAAAATGAAATCTTCATCTCCATAAAGCTTTTCAGCAGATGGAAGCATGAAGTGCTCCAAAATCTCCTGATAGCTAGCTGCATTGACCCTGCCCTTGATAAAACACAGTGGACCAACACCAGCAGCTGACATGGCACCCCAGACCATCACTGACTGTGGGTACTTGACACTGGACTTCAGGCATTTTGGCATTTCCCTCTCCCCAGTCTTCCTCCAGACTCTGGCACCTTGATTTCCGAATGTACTTTGGACCACTGAGCAACAGTCCAGTGCTGCTTCTCTGTAGCCCAGGTCAGGCGCTTCTGCCACTGTTTCTGGTTCAAAAGTGGCTTGACCTGGGGAATGCGGCACCTGTAGCCCATTTCCTGCACACGCCTGTTCACGGTGGCTCTGGATGTTTCTACTCCAGACTCAGTCCACTGCTTCCGCAGGTCCTCCAAGGTCTGGAATCGGTCCTTCTCCACAATCTTCTTCAGGGTCCGGTCACCTCTTCTCGTTGTGCAGCGTTTTCTGCCACACTTTTTCCTTCCCACAGACTTCCCACTGAGGTGCCTTGATACAGCACTCTGGGAACAGCCTATTCGTTCAGAAATTTCTTTCTGTGTCTTACCCTCTTGCTTGAGGGTGTCAATGATGGCCTTCTAGACAGCAGTCAGGTCGGCAGTCTTACCCATGATTGCGGTTTTGAGTAATGAACCAGGCTGGGAGTTTTTAAAAGCCTCAGGAATCTTTTGCAGGTGTTTAGAGTTAATTAGTTGATTCAGATGATTAGGTTAATAGCTCGTTTAGAGAACCTTTTCATGATATGCTAATTTTTTGAGATAGGATTTTTGGGTTTTCATGAGCTGTATGCCAAAATCATCAATATTAAAACAAGAAAAGGCTTGAACTACTTCAGTTGTGTGTAATGAATCTAAAATATATGAAAGTCTAATGTTTATCAGTACATTACAGAAAATAATGAACTTTATCACAATATGCTAATTTTTTGAGAAGGACCTGTATATACTAGTGCAGTTGTGTGTGCCGTGTAAAATGCAGCATGTCTTCAATTTTACGCAGTACACGAAAGCATGTTGAATGTAATGTCATTTTGTGACATTTCAATAAAGTTTTAAAAAACAAAATAGCGTGATGCATTGTAAGCATGCATCACACCTTTCCCATACATTACACACCAGGACCATGCATTATGCACAGCATACCTACTGCTGGTGTGAACAAACCCTTAAAGTGTATGTCCAGCCAAAACTTTTTTTTTTTTTGGATACAGTGGAGGCAATAAGGACCACTGTCAGACTTGTATTGCCATCTAGGCTTAAGCCAGTCATGCATGGATCAAAATTTGTCTGGTTCAGCAGGGACCGGCTGAACCTTGATTCATGTACAGGCAGGTTGGGTGTATCTACCAACGTCTGTGCAACCAGTCTGTCGGTATTTTTCCGTTCTATCAGCACCACAGACTATAGCCAGCAGCACTGATCATTGTATTCTGATGACGGGGGAGTATCCTTGCTGTCAGAATACAATGACGGGCGGCACAGTGGTGTAGTGGTTAGTACTTCCACCTAGCATTAAAAAGGGTCACTGGTTTAAATCCCAACAATGACACTACCTGCCTGGAGTTTGCATGTTCTCCCTGTGCTTGCGTGGGTTTCCTCTGGGTACTCTGGTTTCCTCCCACACTCCAAAGACATGCTGGTAGGTTAATTGGATCCTGTCTAAGTTGGCCATAGTATGTGTATGTATGAATGTGAGTTAGGGACCTTAGAGTGTAAGCTCCTTGAGGGTAGGGACTGATGTGAATGTACAATGTATATGTAAAGTGCTGTGTAAATTGACAGCGCTATATAAGTACCTGAAATACATAAAAATAAATAAATGACACAGCAGGTAAGATTCCCCTGTCCACATCGAGTGTGTGGATGGGGGCATTGGGTTGGCTGTGAGCCACTTAAAATGGAACTTCACCCAAAAGTGAAGCTTGCATCTCTCCTCTACTGCCTCATTTGGGGGAGAAGAGGGAATGAGTACCTGGATTTGACAGGTACCCGCTCCCACTTCCAGTTAGATGCACTGTGGCAATCTGAGACAGAAGTTTGGCTACCCCCACAGCCTACAGGTCCCAGGAGCCTGCGGGACCAATTAAAAAGTGCTGCGTGATTCGCACATGCACTTATGATGCCTGCACTCAAAGCTGACTGCTGGTGCACTGAAGAATCGGCTCAGGTGAGGACATTGCTGGATCCCTGGGCAGGTAAGTGTCCTAATAATAAAAGTCAGCAGCTACAGTATTTGTAGCTGCTGGCTTTAAATTTTTTTGGGGGGAGCCTGGAGCTCCTCTTTAAGTTAGTGAGTGAGCTCCACAACAGTAATACAGACAGGAAGACTACAATGGGGGAAGACTAGAATCTAGGACATTATGAAAAAAAAGCCCATTTATGAACATCATGACATGTAGATTTTCTAAAATTATAATGAAGTCATGGGGTGCAAGAGAAACACACAAAGAGCTGCTTTTTAAAGCCAGGTATACACGGGCCGAATGTCAGGAGACAATGGGTGACAATGGCTGACATTCCGCCCCTGTGTATGTTGGTTTGGCCGACAGAAGCCAGTTTGGCGATTAGAAAACCGATTAGAACTGGGAAGGGGATCTTATCTTTTTCTGTTTCACTTACAGGTCTCTCCTCTCCTGTTCTGTGACTGGAAAGTGAAAGGAGAAGCAGCACAATAATGAGCTCTTCCTCTTATCAGAATGCTTCTTGGACTGCAACAGACCTGGCTGGCTCCTTCAGGGCCGATCCTAGACAGGGTGCGAGGGGTGCAGTTCACCCAGGCGCCACAGAGGTGGGGGCGCTCAAGTGCCAGAGTGCTCCCCTCCCTCCTCCTCCTTCTTGCTGGTATTCAGAGGCCGCTCACCGCTGCTATTTCATCCCGCCCAAGCCCGTCCCCCATCCATCCTCCTGTCAGAGGAGATCGGAGCGGGTGCCCTGGGCGGAGAGTAAGAGGGGGCGGATTTCTCCCCCTCCCTCTGTGCATAATATGAGAGCCTCGCATTGCCACGGCCACCCAATCTGCTCCCTCCCCCTGCATCCTCATTGGCAGGGAGGAGAGCGACTTCAGGAAGGGCTCCACCAGAAAGGGGGGGGGGACAAGCCTCCCTCTATGTCAGTAACCGTGAGAAATCAGTCTGTAGATTCTGAGATGACTGGTGGCTGCAGCTCTGTAAAGTGTCTGTGACAGTGACACTTACAAAGCCCAGCGAACACACCACCCCCCCCCCCTCACTGATGGGAGATCAGTGAGGAATACAGCTCCTCCCACCTCTGCTCCTCCAGTGACTTCCCGCCCCGCCCACACTATCTCTGGCGTACAGCTGTATCTGGAGAAAGGATGTGTGGGCGGGAGATATGAAAACAGCAGCTGCAGATTCCTCTGTGAGACTGATTTCTGCTTCCAACCTGTGAGCCTGGAAATGTGAGTGAGTGTGGAGGGGAGCGCAGTGGAGGGACTATTTTCTTATTTTCGGGCACATGTACATCATGCCACCCCACTATTCTATTAGTCCCGGCTGGCGGAGTGATATTGCAATTCTCCGTTCGGCTCCCGGCTGCAATCCTAGCAAGATGTGAAGAAGTTGAGGGGCTGACAGAAGAGCAGGAGGACAGTGTGGCTGCACTGGACACAGTGAGTGGGGATTAGAGGATAGAATACTCACTGTGTCCTATTATGTTTTTCACAGCACAGCAGGTTATCAGCATTTCAATTATCACACAGGTAGCAGTAGCACTGTAAGCAGGTGCTCCATCATGTCTCTATCATGTCTCTGTCACATTGCTTTTGGGTGCTGACTTTGTTATGGCTGTTAACGTATTGCTGTACTTACTGTATGTAACAGCCATAACAAAGTCAGCACCCAAAAGCAATGTGACATAGAGACATATTAGAGACATGATAGAGCCCCTGCTTACAGTGCTGCCTGTGTGATAATTGTAATGCTGATGATAATAAGAAACAGTGTAATGCTAATTTACACTTCATTTTAACTGCTTCCCGTCCAGCGGGGTATCAGTATGTCGCTGGATTGGAAGGGTGATATCTTGGTCATCACTACAGCAATGATCAAGATATCATTTTTTAACACCAGCAATTCTGCACAAAGTAAAAGTAGTCCTAGTGGCTAAGAAGCCCCAGTATTACTTTTACAGGCAGTGGAAGGGGGTTCCACCACCACCTTAACTGCTAGATGTGACCAGTAGCATCTGGTTACTGGGACACAGTGAGAGGGATGGATGTTGTTCCTCCCATTGTGTGATGTCAGAAACTGGAAGTGATGAGGATTTTATCACTTTCTGTTTCGGGCTCATTTAATGACACCATTACCGGCTTGAACAAGTATCTGATCAAACTGATCTCGGTTTGATCTTATGCTTTGGAGGCCAGAGGACAGATATGGGGTCTAAAAGACCCCAGATCCCTCCATAAAGAGGACATGTCATGGCCCATGCTATCACAAGGGATGTTGTTCATCTCTTGTGAAAGCAAAAATGAAAAAAAAAAAATGTAAAGATACAGTGTAATATTTGTTTTTCTGTGTAATAAAATAAATAAAATACAATTTAAAAGAAATTTAAACTGCCCCAACTCCTTCATGCTTATTAATTGCAAAGACATTCACTAACTTTCACTTTCAGTTAGGCTGGTAATATACAGTACAAATTTATTTCCAGCAACCACAGATTGCAGGAAAGAAACTTGCAAGATTCCCCCATGCAGTCTCTGACCATCTCCTGTAATATGTCTGCAGTCTCTGACCATCTCCTGTAATATGTCTGCAGTCTCTGACCATCTCCTGTAGTATGTTTTCAGTCTCTGACCATCTCCTGTACTATATCTGCAGTCTCTGACCATCTCCTGTAATATGTCTGCAGTCTCTGACCGTCTCCTGTAATATGTCTGCAGTCTCTGACCGTCTCCTGTATTATATCTGCAGTCTCTGACCGTCTCCTGTATTATATCTGCAGTCTCTGACCGTCTCCTGTATTATATCTGCAGTCTCTGACCGTCTCCTGTATTATATCTGCAGTCTCTGACCGTCTCCTGTATTAAATCTGCAGTCTCTGACCATCTCCTGTAATATGTCTGCACTCTCTGACCATCTCCTGTAATATGTCTGCACTCTCTGACCATCTCCTGTAATATGTCTGCACTCTCTGACCGTCTCTTGTATCATGTCTGCACTCTCTGACCGTCTCCTGTAATATGTCTGCACTCTCTGACCGTCTCCTGTAATATGTCTGCACTCTCTGACCATCTCCTGTAATATGTCTGCACTCTCTGACCGTCTCTTGTATCATGTCTGCACTCTTTGACCATCACCTGTAATATGTCTGCACTCTCTGTCTCCTGTAATATGTCTACAGTCTCTGACCATCTCCTGTAATATGTCTGCACTCTCTGACCGTCTCTTGTACTATGTCTGGGGGCTCTTCCTAACAGACTCTCTAACAGAAGCCCTCTCTGTGTGCATCAGAGAGACTATCCTCCAGGTCTCATTAGTGTACGCTCTTCCTGTATTTTCTTTATTGTTAAAGGATCATAGGAGGATCCCTGGGTAACGACGACTTCTTAGGGGAGCATCTCTGTGTTTGAGTCGTTGCCATAGAAACATGTGTAAGGGGAGGAGTTTGTAAGATAACCACGCCCACGTGGGGGCGCCAGAAATATTTCTGCACCCAGGCGCCTGTGACCCTAGGATCGGCCCTGGGCTCCTTGTGGTGCTTTTCCCTTCCCAAGTCTGAGCTCTGCTATACAAGGACATGGACTGATAATGGCTGATACCAAGCCAAATTCAGTTAAGCTGGCCATAGATGGAATGTTTTTCTCTCCTGCAACCATGGGTTTTAGGAAAGAAAATAGCTCAAATCCCCCATCAACACTGTCTGTGAATCTCTCCCGCAGAGCAATTGTGTTCTCCCGTCAGGGGGCAGGGAAAAGACACTGATTATTGCTAGTGGCTATATTGCTAGTGGGTTGAGGTCAGGACTCTGTGCAAGCCAATCAAGTTCCTCCACCCCAAACTCACTCAACCATGTCTTAATGGACCTTCTTTGGGCACAGGTGTGCAGTCATGTTGGAACAGAAAGGGGCCATCCCAAAACTGTTCCCACAAAGTTGGGAGCATGAAATTGTCCAAAATGTCTTTGTATACTGACGCCTTAAGATTTCCCTTTACTGGAACTAAGGGGCCAAGCCCAACCCCTGAAAAACAACCCCACACCATAATCCCCCCTCAACCAAATGATTTGGACCAGTGCATAAAGCAAGGTCCATAAAGACATGGATGAGTGAGTTTGGGTTGGAGGAACTTGACTGGCCTGCACAGAGTCCTGACCTCAACCCAACAGAACACCTTTGGGATGAATTCGAGTGGAGACTGCGAGCCAGGCCTTCTTGTCCAACATCAGTGCCTGACCTCACAAATGTGCTTCTAGAAGAATGGTCAAACATTCCCATAGACACACTCCTAAACCTTGTGGACAGCCTTTCTAGAAGATTTGAAGCTGTTATAGCTGCAAAGGGTGGGCCAACTCAATATTGAAATCTACAGACTAAGACTGGGATGCCATTAAAGTTCATGTGCGTGTAAAGGTAGGCGTCTCAGAACCTATAAGCTGAACTTCATGCAGGTTTAATAAATTTTTGCAAGCAGTGTAAGCTAAGCTGGCCATAGACGGTTCAAATCTTGGCTGGTTCATCAGGAACTAGCCAAGATTCAAACCATGTATGGGCAGGCTGAATGTACCCAAGTTGATTGATCGATCATTTTGGGTACAATAAGCTTGATGGATTTTACATCCGTGGGAGAGATTCCCCCATCAACACTGCCTGACTATGGTCAGTACAGAAGTCCTCACACAAAAGTCGAAAGTAAAACACGCATGATCGGAATCAAGGAACGACCCGGAAGACTTTGGTCTTGTAAACTACCGTTCGTAATTTAGAATTAACATTCGTGACGCGGCAATTGATGAAATGTAAAAATGCAGCGCACAATCTCATCTTCTTTAATGGGAAAATAACGAAGCTGCTTTGCTGGTGATACTGATGTAGTTATGCCAAACGTATTTTAAAAGGCATTTGTTTTGTAGTGATATAAATAATATTAATATTATGGTTGTTTGATTTTTTGGGGAAGTTACCACAACACCATTATCCCTGAGTTTTTAAGATCAAAGATAAAATTATGTTGGTGTCCCTTGTCATTTTTCCATTGTGTTGTTTTTAATGTAACTTCCTACTGCCAAACTGTCATTTGAAGATCAGGAACGATCTGAAAATCTGAAAATCACAAATCAACGCTCGCCAAACTTTTACTAGCACGAAATTAGCAGAAGGGGCCCAAAGGGTGAGGCTCGAGAAATGAACATCCTTTTAACCACTTAAAGGAGTAGTAAAGTTACATTTTTTTTCACCTTAATGCATCCTATGCATTAAGGTGAAAAAACATTCGACAATACCGCCCCCCCCCCCCGAGCCCCCGTTTTTCTTACCTGGCCCCTCGAAAGTCCCATGCTCGTCCCCGTCATCCTCTTTGTTTTTCTGCCTGGCCGCCGATTGGCTACACTGGATAGATTGAAAGCAGCGCAGCCATTGGCTGGCGCTGCTGTCAATCACATCCAATGACGCGGCACGCCGGGGGGCGGGGCCGAGTGATACAGTCGGCGGCTATGGCCGCCGCTGTATCACGGGAGCGCGCCCGCAATCACTCCACACCATGCGAGCTCACTCGCATTAAGGTGTGGAGTCCTTGCGGGGAGGAGCCAAGACAGCCGCCGAGGGACCCCAGAAGACCAGGATCGGGGCCACTGTGTGCAAAACGAGCTGCACAGTGGAGGTAAGTATAACATGTTTGTTATTTTTAAGCAAAAAAAAAAAAAGCTTTAGTGCTCCTTTAAGCCCCGGACCATTTCGGGCCATTAGGACCAGGCCTGTTTTTGGGATTCGGCACTGCGCTGCTTTAACTGTAAATTGTGCGGACATGCAATGTTGTACCCAAATGAAATTTGCGTCCTTTTCTTCCCACAAATAGAGCTTTCTTTTAATGGTATTTGATTGCCTCTGCGATTTTTATTTTTTGCGATATAAACAGAAAAAGACCTAAAATTTTGAAAAAAAATGATATTTTCTACTTTTTGTTATAAGAAAAATCGAATAAACTCAATTTTAGTCATACATTTAGGCCAAAATGTATTCAGCCACATGTCTTTAGTAAAAAAAATGTCAATAAGCGTATATTTATTGGTTTGCGCAAAAGTTATAGCGTTTACAAACTAGGGTACATTTTCTGAAATTTACACAGCTTTAAATTTATGACTGCCTATCTCATTTCTTGAGGTGCTAAAATGGCAGGGCAGTACAAACCCCCCCCCCAAATGACCCCATTTTGGAAAGTAGACACCCCAAGGAAATTGCTGAGAGGCATGTTGAGCCCATTGAATATTTTTATTTTTTGTCCCAAGTGATTGAATAATGACAAAAAAAATAAATTACAAAAAGTTGTCACTAAATGATATATTGCTCACACATGCCATGGTTATATGTGGAATTGCACCCCAAAATACATTCTGCTGCTTTTCCTGAGTACGGGGATACCACATGTGTGGGACTTTTTGGGAGCCTAGCCGCGTACAGGGCCCCAAAAACCAAGCACCGCCTTCAGGATTTCTAAGGGCGTAAATTTTTGATTTCACTCCTCACTACCTATCACAGTTTCGAAGGCCATAAAATGCCAAAATAGCACAAAACCCCCCCAAATTACCCCATTTTGGAAAGTAGACACCCCAAGCTATTTGCTGAGAGGCATGTTGAGTCCATGGAATATTTTATATTTTGCCACAGGTTGCGGGAATATGACAAACTTTTTTTTTTTTGCACAAAGTTGTCACTAAATGATATATTGCTCACACATGCCATGGGCATATGTGAAATTACACCCCAAAATACATTCTGCTGCTTCTCCTGAGTACGGGGATACCACATGTGTGGGACTTTTTGGGAGCCTAGCCGCGTACGGGACCCCAAAAACCAAGCACCGCCTTCAAGGTTTCTAAGGGCATAAATTTTTGATTTCGCTCCTCACTACCTATCACAGTTTTGAAGGCCATAAAATGCCAAGATGGCACAAAACCCCCCCAAATGACCCCATTTTGGAAAGTAGACACCCCAAGGAAATTGCTGAGAGGCATGTTGAGCCCATTGAATATTTTTTTTTTTTGTCCCAAGTGATTGAATAATGACAAAAAAAATAAATTACAAAAAGTTGTCACTAAATGATATATTGCTCACACATGCCATGGTTATATGTGGAATTGCACCCCAAAATACATTCTGCTGCTTCTCCTGAGTACGGGGATACCACATGTGTGGGACTTTTTAGGAGCCTAGCCACGTACGGGACCCCGGAAACCAAGCACCGCCTTCAGGATTTCTAAGGGCGCAAATTTTTGATTTCACTCCTCACTACCTATCACAGTTTCGAAGGCCATAAAATGCCAAAATAGCACAAAACCCCCCCAAATGACCCCATTTTGGAAAGTAGACACCCCAAGCTATTTACTGAGAGGCATGTTCAGTCCATGGAATATTTTATATTTTGCCACAAGTTGCGGGAATATGACAAACTTTTTTTTTTTGCACAAAGTTGTCACTAAATTATATATTGCTCACACATGCCATGGGCATATGTGAAATTACACCCCAAAATACATTCTGCTGCTTCTCCTGAGTACGGGGATACCACATGTGTGGGACTTTTTGGGAGCCTAGCCGTGTACGGGACCCCAAAAACCAAGCACCGCCTTCAAGGTTTCTAAGGGCATAAATTTTTGATTTCACTCCTCACTACCTATCACAGTTTTGAAGGCCATAAAATGCCAAGATGGCACAAACCCCCCCCAAATGACCCCATTTTGGAAAGTAGACACCCCAAGCTATTTGCTGAGAGGCATGTTGACCCCATTGAATATTTTTTTTTTGTCCCAAATGATTGAATAATGACAAAAAGAAAAAAACAAATGTACAAAAAGTTGTCACTAAATGATATATTGCTCACACATGCCATGGTTATATGTGGAATTGCACCCCAAAATACATTCTGCTGCTTTTCCTGAGTACGGGGATACCACATGTGTGGGACTTTTTGGGAGCCTAGCCGCGTACAGGGCCCCAAAAACCAAGCACCGCCTTCAGGATTTCTAAGGGCGTAAATTTTTGATTTCACTCCTCACTACCTATCACAGTTTCGAAGGCCATAAAATGCCAAAATAGCACAAAACCCCCCCAAATTACCCCATTTTGGAAAGTAGACACCCCAAGCTATTTGCTGAGAGGCATGTTGAGTCCATGGAATATTTTATATTTTGCCACAGGTTGCGGGAATATGACAAACTTTTTTTTTTTTGCACAAAGTTGTCACTAAATGATATATTGCTCACACATGCCATGGGCATATGTGAAATTACACCCCAAAATACATTCTGCTGCTTCTCCTGAGTACGGGGATACCACATGTGTGGGACTTTTTGGGAGCCTAGCCGCGTACGGGACCCCAAAAACCAAGCACCGCCTTCAAGGTTTCTAAGGGCATACATTTTTGATTTCGCTCCTCACTACCTATCACAGTTTTGAAGGCCATAAAATGCCAAAATAGCACAAAACCCCCCCAAATGACCCCATTTTGGAAAGTAGACACCCCAAGCTATTTACTGAGAGGCATGTTCAGTCCATGGAATATTTTATATTTTGCCACAAGTTGCGGGAATATGACAAACTTTTTTTTTTTGCACAAAGTTGTCACTAAATTATATATTGCTCACACATGCCATGGGCATATGTGAAATTACACCCCAAAATACATTCTGCTGCTTCTCCTGAGTACGGGGATACAACATGTGTGGGACTTTTTGGGAGCCTAGCCGTGTACGGGACCCCAAAAACCAAGCACCGCCTTCAAGGTTTCTAAGGGCATAAATTTTTGATTTCACTCCTCACTACCTATCACAGTTTTGAAGGCCATAAAATGCCAAGATGGCACAAAACCCCCCCAAATGACCCCATTTTGGAAAGTAGACACCCCAAGCTATTTGCTGAGAGGCATGTTGACCCCATTGAATATTTTTTTTTTGTCCCAAATGATTGAATAATGACAAAAAGAAAAAAACAAATGTACAAAAAGTTGTCACTAAATGATATATTGCTCACACATGCCATGGTTATATGTGGAATTGCACCCCAAAATACATTCTGCTGCTTTTCCTGAGTACGGGGATACCACATGTGTGGGACTTTTTGGGAGCCTAGCCGCGTACAGGGCCCCAAAAACCAAGCACCGCCTTCAGGATTTCTAAGGGCGTAAATTTTTGATTTCACTCCTCACTACCTATCACAGTTTCGAAGGCCATAAAATGCCAAAATAGCACAAAACCCCCCCAAATTACCCCATTTTGGAAAGTAGACACCCCAAGCTATTTGCTGAGAGGCATGTTGAGTCCATGGAATATTTTATATTTTGCCACAGGTTGCGGGAATATGACAAACTTTTTTTTTTTTGCACAAAGTTGTCACTAAATGATATATTGCTCACACATGCCATGGGCATATGTGAAATTACACCCCAAAATACATTCTGCTGCTTCTCCTGAGTACGGGGATACCACATGTGTGGGACTTTTTGGGAGCCTAGCCGCGTACGGGACCCCAAAAACCAAGCACCGCCTTCAAGGTTTCTAAGGGCATAAATTTTTGATTTCGCTCCTCACTACCTATCACAGTTTTGAAGGCCATAAAATGCCAAGATGGCACAAAACCCCCCCAAATGACCCCATTTTGGAAAGTAGACACCCCAAGCTATTTGCTGAGAGGCATGTTGAGCCCATTGAATATTTTTTTTTTTTGTCCCAAATGATTGAATAATGACAAAAAGAAAAAAAAAATGTACAAAAAGTTGTCACTAAATGATATATTGCTCACACATGCCATGGTTATATGTGAAATTACACCTCAGAATACATTCTGCTGCTTCTCCTGAGTACGGGGATACCACATGTGTGGGACTTTTTGGGAGCCTAGCCGCGTACGGGACCCCAAAAACCAAGCACCGCCTTCAAGGTTTCTAAGGGCATACATTTTTGATTTCACTCCTCACTACCTATCACAGTTTTGAAGGCCATAAAATGCCAAAATAGCCCAAAACCCCCACAAATGACCCCATTTTGGAAAGTAGACACCCCAAGCTATTTGCTGAGAGGCATGGTGAGTATTTTACAGCTCTCATTTGTTTTTGAAAATTAAGAAAGACATTTTGTTTTCTTTTTTTTTTTCTTTTTTTACATTTTCAAAACTTTGTGACAAAAAGTGAGATCTGCAAAATACTCAACATACCTCTCAGCAAATAACTTGGGGTGTCTACTTTCCAAAATGGGGTCATTTGGGGGGTTTTGTGCCATCTGGGCATTCCATGGCCTCCGAAACTGTGATAGGCAGTGAGGAGTGAAATCAAAAATTTACACCCATAGAAATCCTGAAGGCGGTGCTTGGTTTTTGGGGTCCCGTACGCGACTAGGCTCCCAAAAAGTCCCACACATGTGGTATCCCCGTACTCAGGAGAAGCAACAGAATGTATTTTGGGGTGTAATTCCACATATGCCCATGGCATGTTTGAGCAATATATAATTTAGTGACAACTTTTTGTACATTTTTTTTTTTTTTTGGTCATTATTCAATCACTTGGGACAAAAAAAAAAAATATTCAATGGGCTCAACATGCCTCTCAGCAAATAGCTTGAGGTGTCTACTTTACAAAATGGGGTCATTTGGGGGGGTTTTGAACTGTCCTGGCATTTTATGCACAACATTAGGAAGCTTATGTCACACATCATCCACTCTTCTAACCACTTGAAGACAAAGCCCTTTCTGACACTTTTTGTTTACATGAAAAAAAATTTTTTTTTGCAAGAAAATTATGTTGAACCCCCAAACATTATATATTTTTTTAAAGCAAAGGCCCTACAGATTAAAATAGTGGGTGTTGCATTTTTTTTTTCCACACAGTATTTGCGCAGCGATTTTTCAAACGCATTTTTTGGGGGAAAAACACACTTTTTTTATTTTTAATGCACTAAAAAACACTATATTGCCCAAATGTTTGATGAAATAAAAAAGATGATCATAGGCCGAGTACATGGATACCAAACACGACATGCTTTAAAATTGCGCACAAACGCGCAGCGGCGACAAACTACATTCATTTTTAAAAGCATTTAAAAGCCTTTACAGGTTACCACGTTAGATTTACAGAGGAGGTCTACTGCTAAAATGACTGCCCTCGATCTGACCTTCATGGTGATACCTCACATGCATGATGCAATTGCTGTTTACATATGACGCTAGACCGACGCTTGCGTTCGCCTTTGCGCAAGAGCAGGGGGGGACAGCGGTGCTTTTTTTTTTTTTTTTTTTATTATTTATTTGGCTTTTTTATTTTATTTTTAAACTGTGCCTTCCATATTTTATTTTTTTTACCATTTTTATCGTTATCTCAGGGAATGTAAATATCCCCTATGATAGCAATAAGTAGTGACAGGTACTCTTTTTTTGAAAAAAATTGGGGGGTTAGACCCTAGATCTTTCCTCTGCCCTCAAAGCATCTGACCACACCAAGATCGGTGTGATAAAATGCTTTCCCAATTTCCCAATGGCGCTTTTTATATCCGGGGGGGGGACATTCCCTCCCACTGCTTGTAAAAGCAGTCTAGAGGCTAATTATCTGCTAGAATTGCTTTTACATGAAAGCCGGCTGCTGGCTGAAAAGAATGATACCAAGATGATACCTAAACCCGCAGGCATCATTCTGGTATAAACATTCAAAGTCCAGCAACATACCAGTACGTTGCTGGTCCTTGTTGGACATGTATTGTAATCTTTTTTTTCATACAGCCTATTGGCTGAACGAAAAAAAGAGATTGATTGGTGGGTATGCCCACCATTAGAATACCTCCCTTCATCCACCCACTTCTAATGATGGGCATATATGCCGAAGCATGGGGGCATCCTCCCGCAAAAAAGTTATGCCGCGTACACACGGTCAAGCCTTCGTCGGAATTTCGACCGTATGTACGCGGCATAAAAGGTTATGCCGCGTACACACGGTCGGACTTTTCCACGGGCAAGCCTCCGTTGGAATTTCGACCGTATATACGCGGCATTAGGAGCAAAATCGCTCCTCCGCCCCTGCTGCCCCCATGCTTCGGCATATATGCTCTTTTTTTTAACTGTGGTGGTGAAATCACCTCCTACAGCGTTGGAGTCACGGCTTTATGTATCGTGGGAGCAAACGCTGTTGCTGTCAAGATAAATAGATCCGCGCTGCAACTGAATGGCGTACCTGCTAAGCAAATGGTGGTTAACATTAAAACAAAGTAACATTACAGTACAACAGTAAGACCTTACCATGCCATACCTGCAAAGCAAATACCAAAACAAAACCTAGTAAAAAATAAAAAAATGTTTTAACGCAACCTGTGCCTAAAATATATATATGCCGAAGCATGGGGGCATCCTCCCGCAAAAAAGTTATGCCGCGTACACACGGTCGGAATTTTCCACGGGCAAGCCTCCGTCGGAATTTCGACCGTATATACGCGGCATTAGGAGCAAAATCGCTCCTCCGCCCCTGCTGCCCCCATGCTTCGGCATATATGCTCTTTTTTTTAACTGTGGTGGTGAAATCACCTCCTACAGCACTGGAGTCACGGCTTTATGTATCGTGGGAGCAAACGCTGTTGCTGTCAAGATAAATAATTCCGCGCTGCAGTTGAATGGCGCACCTGAAAACAAAAAATTACATACCTGAAAAGCAAGCATGATAAAACATTGCAGAATAGAATACAGTAAAAAAGAGCAGAACAATAGAGAGAAAATAGAGAGAGAGAGAACAATAAAACGACAACTATTTTGGGGTTTTTTATTTTATATTTTTTTTGTGTTTTGTTTTTTACGTTTTTTTTTTTCTTTTTTACACTTTTTTTTGTAACTTTACAACTGTAATGGTTCGGGTCTCTCAAAATGTAATGGCATCTTGGGAGACCCTGTGTAAGTGTGTCCTTGTCTGTGAAATGCTGTACCCTACGCTAAAACTTCACTTTTGAGTGGTAGCGTTCAAAACATTCACCTTGGCAAAGACCAGGCTTGTCAGGACAGAGTGGACAAAAACTACGGGTGTCACGCCTAAATCCGCGCTTGCTACAGACACGACATCTTTTTTGGGGGTGGCTTTGGGTAGGGGTACTCGGGAGGACATACGAATAATGCCTCTCATGCAGCCGGCTTACTGCATTTGGTAGGGGATCGTGAGGTGCAGAACCGCCTGGATACAGGAGTTCTGTGACTATCTCATTCTGGAATTTTAGAAGAGATAACGTCCCGCCTGAAGCTCTGTATAGCACATGAGCGTTCAGCAAAGCCAATTGGAATAATGATAGAGACACTTTTTTGTACCAGCGTCTCGCCTTACGGTCAATTAGATACGGCGCCATCAACTGGTCGTTGAGGTCCACCCCTCCCATATTTTGGTTATATTCGTGGACACAGAGGGGTTTCTCCACAACACCAGTAGCCGTACGAATTTGGACTGTCGTGTCTGCATGAAGGGAGGTAAGAAGGAAAACATTCTTATTGTCCCTCCACTTCATAGCGAGCAAGTTATTACACTTCAAGCAGGCTCTCTCCCCCAGCCTAAGACGGGCATCTACAAGCCGCTGGGGAAAGCCCCGGCGATTAGGTCGCACGGTGCCACATGCTCCAATCTGATGATCAAACAAGTGACTAAACAGTGGCACGCTCGTGTAATAATTGTCCACATACAAGTGGTACCCCTTTCCGAATAAGGGTGACACCAAGTTCCACACTATCTTGCCAGCGCTCCCTATGTAATCCGGGCAGTTGACCGACTCAATCTGACTATCTTTTCCCTCATAAACCGTAAAGTTCACTACATAGCCTGTTGCCCTGTCACAGAACTTGTAGAGCTTGACCCCGTATCTGGCACGCTTGCTGGGAAGGTACTACTTGAAAGACAAGCGGCCAGAAAATTTAATCAGGGACTCATCAACGCAGACAACTTGATCGGGAGTAAACAAGGCTGCAAAACGTTCGTTGAAGTGGTTTATGAGGGGCCGAATTTTATAGAGCCGGTCGTATTCAGGGTCCCCACGTGGACGACAAAGTTCATTGTCGTTGAAGTGCATGAACCGCAAAATCTGCTCGTATCGTGCCCTGGACATGGAGGCAGAGAACACGGGCATGTGGTCAATTGGGTGCGTGGACCAATAAGCACGCAATGACGGAAATTTATGTGTGCCCATGTTGAGGGAAAGGCCCAGAAAGGTCTTAAATTCGGAAACCGTAATTGGTTTCCAATTTCTGGCAATTTTAGGCAACTGGAGGTTAGCGGCGATAAATTGACCAGCATATAAATTACTCTGGTCCACAATAGATCTATAGAGATCTTCCGTGAAAAACAGCGAATAAAAATCAATTGGAATAAAATCAGCTGTTTCCACCTGAATACCGGGTTGGGCAGTGAATGGGGGAAGAACGGGTTCTGCAGAAGTGGTGGGGACCCTATCAGGATAGGCGAATTCTGCAGGAAGGGCAATATGGGCACGACGGGCCTGCCTTTGTCTTCTTGGTGGCAGCGGGACACTACTTGTGCTTGCCAACTCGCCAGCTTGAACTGCACTTATGGGACTCGCCACGTCACCAAGTGTTACTGCAGTGCTGGATGTACGTCCAGGCTGTACTAGGTCGCTGGTGCTTGCCAGTTCACCAGAAGGAATAGCGGCGCTAGTACTACTCTGCTCCATGATACGAGAGACCTGCGGTTCTTGCTCCTCAACAACCTCAGAAGATCGGAATCGGGTACACCTGACCTTAGCAGGGACCTCAACTTCGTCGTCAGAGCTATCTGACGTGGGGCCGCTGACGTCACTGTCTTCTACGGGAAGATATTCTGAGCCTGAATCTGACAGATACGTGACCTCCTCTTCACTATCTGTCATGCTCAGAATCTCGTAGGCCTCTTTACTAGTGTACCTTCGTCTTGCCATTTTGGGCTCTAAATTTAGGGGTACACTAGTAAGATTCACAGGAAAAAAAGCACCTGACTGTCGTCAGCAAATATATCAAACGCTACAAAAAAACTGTTAGCGATCGCAGGGATCAGGCCTGTCTCTGCGAACGCTGCAGTTATGTGTGTTGTGTTTGGTAAGTGACAGTGATCGATCGATACTGCACTTGGGTGGGCTGGGCTGGGCTGGGCTGGGCGGAGGGGCTAAACGCAGGCGCTAGCAGGTATCTGGGCTGATCCCGCTAACACTGCGTTTTTGGGAACCCTAAACCGCTGGGGATGCTAGTATAGATCTGATCAGATACTATACCACTAAGGGGGGTGTATGCTTTGCGCGTGGGTGTTAGCGTTACTGGCACTAACCTAACACTGCCTGGGGCGACGCAGACCCTATCTGGCGCTAAAACCTAATTGAACTCACCCGCCGGGCGATCAGGGGGGGTTAAACCTTTATTGGGTTATATACGGCGGGTGCCCTGATGCTATAAAAAGCAAACTAATCAACCAGCGTCACCCGTAACCTTTATATGGTGATCACTGGTGAAAGGGTTAACTAGGGGCAATCAGGGGGTTAAAACCTTTATTAGGTTAAATATGGGGGTACCTGACACTATATAAAAACCTGACGGGTAACCTAAATAACTAAATAACTTACTGGCTAACCAGTGACACCAGTGACGCTTATACGGCGATCACTGGTGAAAGGGTTAACTCTAGGGGCAATCAGGGGGTTAAAATAATATATGGGGGTACCTGACACTAATAAAAACCTGCGGCGAACCTAAAAAAAAATAACTGCCTATCTAAAACACCAGCGACACGAATACAGCGATCGGAAAAACAATCGCTTAGTGACGCTGAAGTTAGGGGGTGAAAGGGTTACCTGGGGGGTGATCAAGGGGTTAAACCTTTATTAGGGGGGGGGTTAGGGGGCTACCCTGGACCTAAAGGGGCCTAATCCTAACTGCCCTGCAACTTTTTACAATCACAGATGACACTAAATGCAGTGATCAGTAAAATAAATGATCACTGCAATCAGTGACACTGTGATTGGGGGCTTTGGGGTGACCTGGGGGGTGATCTGGGGGTGACTGGGGGGTGATTTGTGTGCCTATGTGTACCTACGTGTCAGTGGACTGTTGGTGCACTAACCTGCTTCTTCTCTTCTCGGCGCCGGGAACGAAAAGACCGCGGCGAGGGAGATGACATCACTTCCTCCAGCCTGTGTTTACATTTCAGGCAGGAGGAAGCAATTTCATTCGCCGGGAGCGATCGCGAGGGGGGGGGGGGGCGGAATCGAGCGGCCGCCCCCTCATGCCTGATCGCTCCCGAACACTTAACGGCCGCTCACTGCAGTGAAGGGGGGTCCGGATGGACCCCCAACTGCACAAAGGCGATCACGTAGATCTACGTGATTCTGCCTGTCGGTGCCATTCTGCCGACGTAAATCGGCGGTGGGCGGTCGTTAAGTGGTTAATACTCTCGTAGTACGTCTCTACGTTCGCGTTTGTTGAGCGTCAATTTGCGGATAGTTAGTATGCTAGACAAAATCCTGCACACACGCTTTTGACAAAAATCTGACGCTCGTTCGTACGACAATCGAAGCGTGTGTACGAGACTTTAGACTGGGATGCCACTAAAGTTCATGTGTGTAAAGGCAGGCGTCCCAATACTTTTGACAATATAGTATATATAGAGAACAATCTGCATCTCCTCATCTGCTAAGTGGGCTAAATTTAATTACATATTTTGGCGAAGCATTAAAAATATTCAGTTGCGTGTCTAAAACTCCACAAACATCGAAAAATGCAGAGAGGTCACGCATAACATACGGCACAGATAACATCAAATATTTCAGTGATTCCATAGAATAACCCCCTCACCGTTTACAAGGCAGATATCCTAATATTTTGAAGGATTAACGCATCAAAAAATGAAAGCCGATCGTAGTTCAAAGTGAATAACTTTAATCGTACTTACATGAAAGCAATGGGATAAACAGGATCTAGGCTCTGGTCCTATCAGTCAAATGTAACAGATGCTTAGCAGTCAGACATACAGAGTCGTGAGGGTTGTGCACTGCAAAAAGAATAAGAGAGACAAAAGTTATAGAGCAACTTGAGACAATTCACCCATTGAATGTGTAATGTCATCCAAGCATCACCACAAATAAAGAAAGTCAACTAGTTAACCTTAAAGGAGTTGTAAAGACAGAAGGTTTTTTTAGCCTAAAGCCTTCTGTGTGCAGCAGCCCCCCTCAGCCCCTCTAACACTTACCTGAGGTCCCTCTCTGTCCAGCGATGTCCACAAGTGTCTCAGCCGTCTGAGATTCTCCTTCCTGATTGGCCGAGACACAGCAGCGGGGATATTGGCTCCCGCTGCTGTCAGTTAATGACAGCTAGTCAATCAGGGGAGAGAGGGGGCGGGGCCAGGTTGGAGTCCATGTCTGAATGGACACAGGGAGCTGCGACTCAGCTCTGGTGCCCCCATAGCAAGCTGCTTGCTGTGGGGGCACTGAACAGGAGGGAGGGGCCAGGATCACAAAAGAGGGACCCCAGAAGAGGAGGATCCAGTCTGCTCTGTGCAAATTCACTGCAACAGAGCAGGTAAGTATAACATGTTTGTTATTTTTATAGGGGGAAAAAAATGACTTTACAATCACTTTAAAGCAGGATTAGATCTGAAAATGTAAACATTGTTAGTGGGTAGAATTTTACGACAGAATACATTTTGTATGCCTTTTCTGCAACAAAAACATCTTTCCTGTCCTTCTAAAATTACTTTATACCAAGCCTGGTACTTTTTTTTTTTACATTTCAAAATAGGTATTTTTTGCTAGATAATTTCTTAGAACCCCAAACATTCTATATATATATATATATATATATATATATATATATATATATATTTTTAGCAGAGGCCCTAGAGAATAGAATGGTGGGTTTTGCAGTTTTTTTATGTGACACGGTTTTTCGAATGCAATTTTCTGGGAAAAAATACACATTAATGAACTTGAATGCACACAAACACAATATAACACCCATTTTTTTTTTTGGGGGGGGTAAAATATAGTATAAATGAGTGAGTAAATGGATACAAACATGTCACGGGTTTAAAATCACGAGCGCTTGTAGAATGGCGCCAAACTACGATATATAAAAATCTTGCGCATTATAAGCATTTTCAGGTTACCAGTTTAGAGTTTCAGAGGAGGTCTGGTGCTCGAAGTAATGCTCTCAATCTGACATTAACGGCGATAACTCAAATGTGTGGTGCGATCACTGTTTACGTATGTGTGCGGAATCAACATGTGCGTTCGCCTTTGCATGCAAGCACTGGGGACAGGGCGCTTTAAAAAAAATAAGTTTTTATATTTTACACTGTTTATTTAAAAAAAAATGTTTTGGAACTTGCCACAATGAATGTAAACATCACTTGTGAGAGCAATAGGCAGTGACAGGTACTTTTTATGGAGAAATCTGGGTCCTTTAGACCCCAGATGTCTCCTCTGCCCTAAAAGCAACTGATTGCACCAAGATCAGTGTGTTCAGATGCTTTGACAATTTAAGAATGGCGCTGGTTACATCCGGGGAAACCTGAATCTGGAAATCTGGTTTCAAACCAGACCACAGAGTTCATATGGTAAGCCCGGCGGAACCGCTGGCTTCAGTTCAGGGATCTCCAGTGGGACATAGATTCCGATGAAAAACCGTGTGATGGTTTTTTTTTGCCTTTAAACTCTCCTCTTGAAACGTGCTTCTAAACGTCGTAATGTGCATAGACACATAGGTTGACAATGAGCTGCTTCAGCAGGCAGGAGAAATAAATGCAAAACTCCTGTAGAAGCAGCATTTTTAAGCCCAGTGTGCATGGACCCTAAAAAGAGGGTCCTCAACCCCAAATTGTTAGATACTTAGCTTATGAGCATCTACCAAAAAAAGTGTAACACACAGACCCCCCCTTTACCCGCCTTCTTCGGCTCCTCGCAGGAAGAGAGGGCACACCGTGCCACATGCCCGTACCCTCCTGTGTGAAGAGGTTGAACGGTGTTGTGATGGGTCTCTGCAGCCAGATTCTCCAGAGAATGGTTCTTATCTCTATAGTCAATAAAGACAAGTCTCTATTTACCCCAATAACTCCAAGGTCCACAAGAGCCGTAATTCCAACGTAAAGTTTATTTTCTCTTTAAAGCACAGTCTCTGATAGAAAAGGTTGGAGGGAGAACAGGACAGCATAAGGCGTGGGAGAGGTCCAGGCACAAACGTAATACACTTCACTGCTCGGCTTCTCAAGCAGACTTAGCCCATTTGGATAGTTTCCCTAGATAGGGACTAGCAGCCAGAATGGTACTTGAACTAACCGCACGATCTCTGCCACAGACCCAGTGAACTTGGTTTTCAAAGCTTGGCCTCTAGTAAGGAGAAGACATCCCTCCAGAAAGTTACCGGGCCCCTTCCTTCACTGTGACTTCTCACCAGTCCCTTGGAACGGTCCTCCCCCAGCCTCCTCATCTAAGATACGGGTCCCCTCGCAAGGCGGCACCCTGAGATTCCTTGATCCTAGGCGGGCCCCAGCGGAAGTTGCTGGGCCCAAGGCCTTTAGTTGCAGCCCCAGGGCTAAAGGTGCCTGTGACTGATTCACCGACTCCCGCCCCTGGGCCAAAGGTGCCCAGGGCAGACAGGAACACCACACTCCCTGGGAGTAGGACCCCCGACAACGAACCCTTCCTGACCACCTCCTTACAGGCAGCGTCTGCCCCTTTTATATCCTCTCCCAGCATGTTCAGCAGAGCAACCACGCCCACTGTATGGCTGCTGAGAGGGGACACACAAGGCACAGCACTGTATCAATGATTCAACCCTGGCCCACTATGGCAGCGCCACCTGTAGGCCACAGGGAACTGTACACCGATACTCTTCCTGTAGACAAAAAATGGTTGACAAGATCCTGACAATTAGGGTGTTTGAGCATAATTACCACTCAAACACTTCCCCTAAATGTAGGACCCCGCTACAAAAGTATAATGTTTTTTGTAGTGACCCTTTAAATTAGTCCAGATGTTTTCACTAATTTCTCAGATTGCTATTTTGAAAGCTCATTAGAACTTGTAAGAGTTTAAAAACATATCAGGATAAGCCAATATCCAAAAACAGCCTGACAAATTTCACAACACAGATTCTTGCATCTTAAGTGGCATGCATCAGGAAGAAGTCCCAGATGCTGAAATGGCAGATTGAAAGTTGCTGAATGTTAATGAGTAGCAGGAATTCTTCTGTAGATCAAACTGCATGATAAAGAAGGATTATGTGGACAGTGTAACAGACATGTTCCATCCTGCCATACGTGATCTTCAACAAAATGGCTACTAAGACTGACGATAAACAATTGCGTTTATCAGAAGACTAAACATGGTATGCTTTACTTGCACGCTTGCCAGATTTTGTTTTGATTGTAAGGAGCTATTATCGCATTGTCTAGTGCTGCCAAAACCAGCAAATTAGGGACGTATTTGAGACCTTTAAGTTTATTAAACACTGAAAAGGAAGCTAAGTGTACAATGTTCAATGTTTAACAGGCTAGAAAGGCTTCCACAGACAGAACACCAGTCTAAAAATGTGCAGGATTTCCCAGTCTGTCTGATAAAATATTTTTTACAAAGAGAACCTGTCACCTTGCCCATTCAGGGTAAAGTAACAAGGTCTGTAAAAAGTCTAACCCCAAACCAGTTTATATTCATCATCTTCTCTGTGCTCCCCTGTCACTGCTTGATCTATAGCTGCTGATAAAAAATACTTGGTGCTTCTGGTACCGAGAAACATGTCACCTCCTCCCATGATTCAGTACTAAGGTAGGGTGACCAGACATCCCTGGTTTCAGGGGACAGTCCCCGGATTGAGGACACTGTCCCCAGACCAAGTCTGTCCCCGGTTTTGTCCCCGGATTGGATTTGAACAGTGGCTGGGGCAATTTCAAAGACAGTCAGTGCAGAATAATAAAAATAAAAATCTGAATTACACACCCCCACTCCGCCGCTCCTACTAGCTTATGGGGGTCTATTTTTTTCCATTATCTGTGCCCCTTTCTGATGATCATGTGCTGGTCGGAGCGGAGGGAATATTTCTTCAGTTTCGGGTGCCCATTCAGCTCCACTCCCATGTTCTTCTGCCTTGGCTCAAGTCCCAGCCAGCCACCTGCCTGCTTATCTCCTTGCCTTCCCTGGCAGAGTGATCTTCCTCCCCTCCCCACCCAGTAGTAGCCGGGGTTGTTGTACGAGAATTTTCGTGACTTTAGTAACCTATTCAATTTCTACTTGCGACTATTAAGCGAAAAAAAGTCGTACGATATTCGGATCGTGTGTACGGGCCATAAGACTTGAGAGGCTGTGAGGCAGGCGGCAGCGGCGACGGGCAGAGAGTCGCTAATTGCCGCCATTACTAGTAAAAAAAAAAATATGTCCTCGGATTTCATTTAAAAAATCTGGTCACCTTATATAAGGCCTATCTGGGGATGTCATGGCTCAGTCTCAGCTCCGACCCTAGACGACAGTGAGGATTTTGGTGGTGGCTGCAACAAAGGAAGGAGTCGCAGGGGAAGACTGGAGAGGTGAATTAAAGGTGGTTGGGGTGGGCTTTACACAAACCCTATCCCTCTGAATGTGCAAGGTGACCGGGTCATTTTAAAGCAAACCTGTGCTTTGTCCATGCAGGAACACAAGTTTTTTTTTAAACTTTAAAGCACATACATATCATTTTTTTTTTTTGGTCTGCTGCCATGGAATGGGGGTCAATGTCAATCCCTTTTTTTAGATATGCATGTAATAGGGAAGAACCAGCATCTTTATATGGTTTTATTGCTGCCTGTGTTCCCCTTGATGGGATTACTCCTGACTTTCTCTCCTGGAGAGACTACAAAAATTTAGGGAAAATCCCACAAGAACAAATTGACCTCCTGTTTAAATGACTACCATCAAACTTTGGATTTCCCCTAGATGTCTGTCCTAATGACAAACAGAAAATTAGGTTAAACCTTCCAACTGAGTATACAAAAAGCAATAAAAAGTTTTTTTCTTGACATTTTGTTCATGTTGTACATAGTGGGTCAACAGTATTAAAACGGGGAAAAAAAAAGTATCTAAAAGCTGATCTCCAGGCAGCAGCTAAATACACAGATAGAATACTTGAGGAAAAAATATATCCAAACTCTGTGAGAATTTGTTGATGTTGAAGAGAGGATGAAGGATCTATATTACACATTTTTTGGACTGAACAGGTTCTGGACTCAAGTGGAGACTATATTAGACGGCTAACTGACTTTGATCTGGGCTTAGATCCAACCAAGTACCTTTGACTCCTCTCTGATCTCCCGATAAAGAGATATACACTCCATGTTGATCCATCTCTTGAATGCGGCCAAGGCTTGTATACCAGCATTGTGGAAGCAAGAGTCCCCCACTACACTCTCGATGATGATGGCAGAGATCAACACCATGAAAAGTATTACTCGTAGGCATTGCAGAGAGGGGATATGCCACGTATACGGATACATCCATACACATATGGCGAATGCATGAATACAGGGACTGCCTGGTGTTACCCACTGATTTTGGAGCTTCACTGAAGGCTCTGGCTAGCTCCTGTCCCGACCATCTGCAGAGCATATGGCGTCAATGTTCAACCACTGGAACTTAGTTGCTGCTGCCTATCTGTTAAAAACAGATCTGGGAATTCACCACCCCAAGCCCATATTGACCTTGGGCCGACCTTTATTTGCACCCCCATCTTGACAGTTGCCTCATCTGCTCTCTACATGGAATCACTCCAATTGAGTTAAACAAGTTATGACTGTACTTATCCCTACTCTATACCCCTGACGAAGGTGTTAAACTGGAAATGTGTTGGGCACCAGGGATTACCATTCAATGGAGAGTAATAGTGTCATTGTATATGTATTGTTGTGTTTTGCTTTTTGTCATGTTTGTCACATGTATACTACAGTAGACGCTTGACGTTTTTTTTAACCTTTGATCATTGTGTTTGATCTGTAAACCTTTTTATGTAATAATAAATTATTTTTCTACGTACTTCAGTGTTTGTGGTCTTCAAAGTCCCATTCCAGTGGGAATATTCCTTTTGTTCTACTGCAGCCCTACAGGGCAAGGAAGGAACATTTAGACAAAGTTCTGAGGAATATGGCTTGGTCCTTGCAACGGGGGGATAGGGTCTCATTTCCACAACAGTTCCTCTCCCTCTACCCTCCCTCCTAACATATCCAATTGCCCCACTCCCCATTTTGATTTTCCATCTCCCCTCCTCCTTCTCTTTTTTTATTTTTTATTCCTCCCTTTTCTCTTCCTGGCACAGTCTGTTATTTATTCTTTTTATGGTCCCTGATATGGGGTTCCACTTCAATTTGTGCTTCTATTTAATGAAAAAATTGCTCAGACATGAAACTATGGGTCTGCCTGGTTGCTGTTGTTAAGCCTTTGGTTAGGGTGGGATACATACTACATGCTGTTTTTCTGATAATGTACTCGTTTTGTTAGACAACCACTGTGGCTTGCCATATAGCTGGTATTTTGTATCTTTACCTCTTATGAGCATCTGTATGCAACTTCTTTAAATAATATATACATAAAGGAGTTGTTTCGCCTTCCAAAGAATTATTTTTTCTCTCAATCAAGTCCTCTATCACACAGCACAGCCCTGTCTGGCATGGCAAGTGCCCTGCTTTTTCTCTAAAACTGTTAAGTAATTCTAATGGGTCTCTTGTCTCTTCCACAGACAGTGACTGGACAGTGAAAGGAGAAGCAGCATACTGATAAGCTCATCTCTCTGTCCCTCTGCTTTCTCCTCTTATCATTATGTTATTTGCTAGCTCTGCAGCACAGTTGCTTGGCTCCCTGTGCTGCTTCTCCCTCTCTCAGCCTGAGGTCCACTGTAAAAAGGGAAAGCAAAGACTAATACCAAGTCAAATTCAGGTTCTTACAGTGCTTGCATTTAAAAAAAATCTGCCTGTAGTTTGGCTTTAACTTTCATATTGCTAGGTAAAGCAATCCTATAGTTTTTAACTCCCCTGCTTATAGGCAGTTGGGTTCTTTAGCAGTAGGCGCAGGCGTATGACTATACAAATAAACATTGGCCAGACTTGTTCTGAGTAGCTCAGTAGGCTATGGATCAGAGCTGCAGGCTTAGACATGACACAATTCATCTTTGTTTTCAAATATCTTGCTGTTACGCCTCACTAGTTAGTTATATGTATTTATATCTTTAAGTGTGAATGTCATCTGTGAAGCGTGACTCTTTCTTTAAGTACACAAAACAATACAGAACAAGTAAGACAAGCATGTTGATGCCATAGACCACAAGCAGGTAACATTTAAAATCTCGCCAACACCCAGCATCCTCTACCAGATGCTACGCTGTGTGTCTGAAAAACCAAGTAAACAACGCACGTGGATCTTTACACCTCCCAACTCTATCCTTATTTTTAAGAGATCCTCCTTTGGCCCCATCTTTCATGCACAGCTTTAATTTTAAGTCTGATATGCAGATTTATATGAATAAATACTAGAAGTATTTATAATACTCTTATGCCGCGTACACACGGTCGGAATTTCCAATGGAAAAAGTCAGATGGGAACTTTTCATCGGATATTCCGACCATGTGTATGCACCATCGGACTTTTCCCATCGGAATTTCCGACGGTCTTGGATAGAGAGTAGGTTCTCTATTTTTCCGTCTGAAGTTCCGACGGAGTTTTGCCCGTGGCAAAGTCTGGCCGTGTGTACGCGGCATTAAAAGTGAACTGCCTTGGGCAAAGCACAGATTCACTTTAAAATATCCTGGTATCTGTTCAGAGTGAGAGAAAGAGAGAGGGGGAATGGAGTTGTTTGGGTTTAGTTTAATCCCAACAAATATTGTACCCTTTTTTTTGGGTGAACACATAACTGGATTTTGGTTGATGTTTTGCATTGTTATTAGATGCTTACTGTATGTTTGCCATTTTATGGTAGTGGTATTTGCTCATTTGATGGATTGCTATAGGCAAAATTTGGCCACAGAACTTCTAATTCCATTAACACCTCTTCTCCCCAGCCTTCTGATTGGACCATGTGTTGAAGAAGAGCCTGTGGAATGTGGGTAGGTATGTGTAAGATCAAAGGTTGACTTGCTAGGTTCTGAGTCTTTTATCTTCTAGACATGTGCATTCATTTTCGTCCGAATGCATTTTCGTCCGAATTTCGGGGATTTTCTCGTTCGTTTTAACAAACGATAACGAATGTGCAGAGTCCAAAATCCGAAAGATCTGACATAAAAAATGCTTTATTTTTGTTTCCTTGGCGACAACAGTTCGATATAGATAGAAGATTCGACATGACGGTGACAATAGCGATCTGTGTCTATCGAATCTGCGGTTGAATGTGCCTAACCTAACTCTATTATTCAGAGATTATTCAACATAGAGAGAAAAGATTCTACATTATAGAGACATGAAGATTCGACGAAGCAGCTAAAACATACGATCGCCACGAGCGGACATTTATGGTCAAATGCTCCACCCATAGGCTATAGAAGAATTCTAATGTTGGCTGACTAGTAATAATAATTAATAAATATAATTATTAATAGTCATACAACATTAGAATTCTACTATAGCTTGTGGGCGGAGCATTCGACCAGAATTCTATGATTGCGGTGTCGTACAGTTTAGCTGCTTCGTTGAATCTTCTTAGAACATTCAACAGACACCATAAGCCTTCAATGACAGATTCAACCTTAATTAATTCGGATTTTCGGACTAATGCATTTTTTTAACGAAACAAAATAATCAAAAACAAATTCCGGAAGTAACTAAATAAATACATTTTTCAGACAAAAACGAAATTCCGAAACAAAATATTTCAGTGTGTACATGTCTATTATCTTCTGGTCTACAGAATGGGAGGGTTCCTTTGTGGGTGCCCACAATGCTGCCTAGTGACACTTCTGACTGGCTGTTCAGTTATGGAGGCTTATAGACTCCAGTGGTTGCATCAGATGCAGAAGGACTGCAAAGGCAGATCATCAGTCTTAACACCCAGAAGAGGCATCAGTGATGGTCACAATATAGTGGACTCATGAGTGAAGCTCTGTTTGGGAGGGCTTTTTGACAAAATAAAGTTGCTGAATGGAGGTTGGGAGTTGCGAGTGATGGAAAGGTTTGATTTTGCCAGGAGATAACAAAAGTTTCTAAAGAGTTGTTTAGATTTCCAAAAATAAGCCTTCAACAATTTTGTCTCTGAAGCAGGGTGATATTCTAAAACTTAATAAACTGATCTCCCGAACCAGACCTCCAGAATTGTTTGTGGTCTCTTCCCACCCTGATCTAGGATCACTGGAAGTCAGTGCATGCAAGTCATCTTCCAGGTTTGGGTTATATTCCAAAGGAAAATTAAAAAAAAACCTTAAAGCCCTGCAATAAAAGCTACATTTAATTTCATAGTTTATAAGATCACAACACTTTCCCTTCCAAAGAACAAAGTTCTGGGGAGCCTCATTGTCAACTGTGAAATTGGAACACGGAGCCTTTTTCCAGCTAAGCTTCATCTCTAATGAAAATGTCTCTTTTTTTGCCAAGTACTGGCGCAGGGCCACATGGCAGGAGAGCCGACACAGGCAAGGACTTATACACACGTAACAAGATATCATGGCATATTTCAGCCTGACCACTTGGTATAATCACCCTAGGGAAACTCAACTGTATTTTACAAATTGATTATCGGACTCAAATTAAAGACCTGTCAATCATTCATTCTGCAAGGAGGCAAAAATAATAACTGGAGGGGATTTACTAGGGTCATAATAGACTGGGTACATACAGTAAAAGTACATCTTGCATGTGTGCCTTTAAGGCTGAAGTTTTAGTGGCATGCACAGCTAGCAGCAGCACGACAAGCAGACAAGATGCAAAAAGCCTGCACTCCTATACCCTGGAAGATGTTACATAGTTACATAGTTAGTCAGGTTGAAAAAAGACACAAGTCCATCCAGTTTAACCATAAAAAAATAAAATAATATCATACAATCCCATATACCTAATTCTATACCCACAGTTGATCCAGAGGAAGGCGAAAAACCCCAGCAGAGCATGATCCAATTTGCTACAGCAGGGGAAAAAATTCCTTCCTGATCCCCAGAGAGGCAATCGGATATTCCCCGGATCAACTTTACCTATAAATGTTAGTACCCAGTTATATTATGTACATTTAATAAAGAATCCAGGCCTTTTTTAAAGCAATCTACTGAGCTGGCCAGAACCACCTCTGCAGGGAGTCTATTCCACATTTTCACAGCTCTTACTGTGAAGAAACCTTTCCGTATTTGGAGGTGAAATCTCTTTTCCTCTAGACGTAAAGAGTGCCACCTTGTCCTTTGTGTTGACCGTAAAGTGAATAACTCAACACCAAGTTCACTATATGGACCCCTTATATATTTGTACATGTTGATCATATCCCCCCTTAATCTCCTCTTCTCAAGAGTGAATAAATTCAGTTCCTCTAATCTTTCCTGATAGCTGAGCTCCTCCATGCCTCTTATCAGTTTGGTTGCCCTTATCTGCACTTTCTCCAGTTCCCCAATACTGGGGTTTACTTTAACACAAGCAATTCAAATTAGGATGTTGTGAGGACTGTCCCCCTTCATTAAAATGCAATGACATGCATGCCACACAAGCCCCACAAAACATCGGTCTTTCTTCATTTCATATATTGCACTCACGGATTGTAGTAGAAAAAACAGCCTTAAGCCGGACGCAAGCAGGCAGACCCGTCCGACTGGAGATCGAGCAGTGGTGGGTGGTGACGTCAGTACGTGGCTCGTTCCGCCCTACGCTTTTTGTGATAGGTCACGTCGTCCAGGGGCACGGGCGGCGTACTGCGTCACCCCCTTAAATAGAAAAACAAATGTACCCAGGCCTCGCTCTGGAGGCGCGTACATGCGTGTTCCCATCCGGAGCCCCCAAGGG
This sequence comes from Rana muscosa, assembly GCA_029206835.1. Taxonomy (NCBI): domain Eukaryota; kingdom Metazoa; phylum Chordata; class Amphibia; order Anura; family Ranidae; genus Rana; species Rana muscosa. The sequence continues at coordinate 133,498,406 of CM055118.1, forward strand.
TCACCGTCAGTATATGTCCCGCCTCACGTAATCCCGCGAGTGTTGATGTAATGGGAATCTGAAAACAAACCAGACCTCGCTTTGAAAGTGCGCGCAAGTGCAATCTCGACCAAAGCATCCAAACCTCGTTCCAAGTTACCATCAGCACAGTATCACACAGCATATGGGACAGCGTGTTCACGCAAGAACTGATGGAACAGTTGGTGGTGGGGCTGGGAAAAAGGATGTATGCATAAGCTTGGTGTAATAAAGAAACATCTCTCCTATGAAGATTAACAAAACAGAGAAAAAATTTAAACAAAACTTATAAATGGTAAAGCATCTCTCAGAGGGCAAGATCAATAAGACCCGACCAGAGAGGGAGACGGAGACGCTTAAAACATAAATAGTAAACAGGAAATGTGGACAAAGCCCATCCAGGTGTCACCGGCAACAGTATTGTGCCGCGACACCTAGTGGACACAAAATATAAAAACACCCTCAGTATAGAACCCCAAGGATAAATCCCGCATCAAACCCAATTGTGAGATAGGCCAAATCGGGGGTGAGCATGGAACAATCTTAAAAATTTGTTCCAAGGTGACCCCCGAAAAACCCATCCCAATGTTGGAACAAGGAAACCCCTTGACACATGAAGTCATTGAGCTAGATGTACCGTATATACTCGAGTATAAGCCGACCAGAATATAAGCCGAGGCACCTAATTTTACCACAAAAACTGGGAAAACGTATTGACTCGAGTATAAGCCTAGGGTGTGCCTCGCTTTGCCTCACTGTGCCCATGCCTCACTGTGTCCATGACTAGTCTGACGTTTAACATGGGAGTCTATGGAAGGGGTGCTCGGGTTTAAAAAATCGGTGCTACGCGGCCGTAGGTCCCCCGGACAAGAAACTTTGCAAACTTGTAGAGGAAGAGTGGGGCTATAAGTGTACGAAGTTTGGGGTCCAGATGACCTACGACCGGCCAGTACCGGGTCCCCAAAATCACCAGAGAAATTACTGTTTAACATGGGAGTCTATGGAAGGCGTGCCCGGTTTTGAAAAATCGTTGCTCCCCGGGCGTAGGTCCCCCTGACAAGAAACTTCGCACACTTGTAGAGGAAGAGTGGGGCTATATGTGTGCCAGGTTTGGGGTCATGGGGACCTACGGCCGGCAGGTACCGGCTCCCCAAAGTCCGGGAGATCAGGCACAAAAAGGTGACTCGAGTATAAGCCGAGGGGGGCATTTTCAGCACAAAAAATTGTGCCTAAAAACTCGGCTTATACTCGAGTATATATGGTAGATTTAAAAATTATTTAAAAATTTAAAATCCAAAATAAAAAATTTAAGGGAAATGTTGTGTGGCTATAAATTACCAAAAACTGACATCTGACGGAGGCCCAGACCAGAGTAAAAAAACCAAAACAACATCCTCAACTCATAACTGATGGATAGTGGTACAGGTAATAAAATATGCAAAATTATGGTACAATCCACTAGCATATGCATATAAAAAAACTTAAAAATTAGGAGTTATTAATGAAGGCGTTAATGTCAGTGTCCACATTAAGGCCAAATGGTACATAGGTTTTTAATCGGTACACCCAAGCCATTTCTTGTTTGGAGATTTCTCTCACTACTGAGCTACCCCTCCAATGGGGTCTGTACTTGTCAATTCCTACAAACAACGTATTGGAGGGATCCCTTTTGTGAACTTGATCATAGTGCCTAGACACAGAATGTTTATCAAAGCCTTTCCTGATATTGGCAATATGCTCATTAAGTCTGACACGCAATGCCCTTTTGGTCCTCCCCACGTATTGCAGGCCATAAGGACATTGAATGAGGTAGACCACCCCTTCAGAGGAGCAGGTAATAAATGGTTCGACCTCATATGACCGACTAATGCTAGTGGATGTGAACTGACAAATCTTCCTATCTTGGCACCTATTGATGGAACATACCTGACATTTCTTGCATGTAAAATAACCCGTAAGGTTCTGCAAGAAGGTTCTGTTTTCCCGTGGAGAATCCTGGACACTGGGGGCAATACGATTTGACAAAGAAGAGGCCCCTCTGAACACAATTTGGGGTCTCTCAGGTAAGATGGGTGCCAGTACCTGGTCACTTGCCAAAACATGCCAGTGCTTACGGATCAGCCTCTTGATGCTTTGGTGTTGCACTGAAAAGGTGGTAATGAATGGTAAAGAATACCCACCATCACCATCCACTTTCACCCGTTCACTTAAGAGGGACACTCTATCGGTTTCTCAAGTGGAGTGGACCAGTCGAGACAAAGTAGTCTGGTCGTAGCCCTTCTCCACAAATCTGCCAGAAAGTACCAATGCTTGACTGTTGAAAGCTTCAACTTCAGTACAGTTACATCTTAATCTTGTAAATGGCCCCAGAGGAACTGCTTTCAGCCATGGTGCATAATGGCAACTATCAAGGGGGATATAGGAATTTCTATCAGTCTGTTTGAAAAATGTGGTAGTCACAAATCTCTCCTCCTCGATGGAAATCTTAAGGTCTAAGAAATTAACCTCCTCCTGACTCACTTCAAAGGTCAGCCTAATACCCCTGTTGTTATCGTTGAGGAACAGCATGAATTCCTGCAGGTCTGGCTCACTGCCATCCCAAAGGAGGAGGACGTTTTCGATGTACCTTGCCCAGAGCACCACTTCTGGTCTCCGGCAGGCATCAACGACGTCCTCCTTCCACTTGGCCATAAACAAATTAGCCAAGCTGGGGGCATATTAAGCCCCCATCGCCACACCCCTATCTTGGCGATAAAACTGGTCGTCGAACCAGAAATAGTTGTGGCTGGCTGCATATTCCAATAGGGTCATAATAAAGTCAGGGAGGGGAGCCAGATCGTAACCCCTAACAAGGTATAATCTAACTGCTTCAAGGCCAAGCTGGTGGGGAATTATAGTGTAGAGGGAGGTCACGTCTGCCGTGACCAACCACAGACCCCTCCTAGGTAAAGTCCTAGCCAACAGGTTGATAACCTGTTTGGTATCTCTAATGTAAGAAGGGATTCTCTGGACCAGCGGTTGCAAGAAGAAATCAATATACTTGCCCACCCGGGACGTGATGGAGTCTATCCCACTCACTATGGGACGTCCCGGGGGGCAAGTCTGATTCTTGTGTATATTTGGGAGATAATAAATTACTGGAGTGCGTGGAGCACTAGGCACCATAAATAGTCTCTCCTTATCATTCAAGATACCATTCCTTAAACCCTGGTCCACAATAACCTCCAGGTCCCTTTTATATTTGACTACTCATAAACAATACGATGCATCTCCTGTAAATAATCACACCGGTCCAAAATGACAACCCCCCCCCCCTTATCAGCAGGTCTTATAATCAGTGACTTATTGGAACAAAGTGACTCTAAACCAATTTCAAGTTCCTTCTGCATCTTAACCTTCCTGATCTTGATGTCCTTTAAATCTTTCAATACCACATCACGGAAAACCCTAATGCTGGGTGCAAGTGACCCAGGGGGGTTAAAAAGTAATGCGTTGGCCAGATTGGTGTGTTTGAACTCAGAAGTGGGCGCCTGCTTGTCCCTAATGGGGTTAGATAAAAAGTACAGTTTGATGTTAAGTTTTCTTGCGAACTTATGAACACCCATATATGTCTGAAACTTGCTCAGACTCCTGGGTGGAGCAAATTTCAAACCTTTATCTAATAGCCTCTTTTCTGGGTCTGACAACACTTGCTGGCTCAAGTTAAAAATACCCGTGCCTACACCCTCTTTCTTTTTGAACAGCTGGGCCCGCCTCCCCCCTGACTCCTCTCTTTGTTCTATGGGACCTGCCTGACCCTGAGGGTTTCTGGGAAGACCCCAATTCGGATTGGCCCGATAATCAGGGGGGCCCGGGGGGTAATTGGTTCTTGGTTGACCATAACCTGATTCATAGTTACCAGAGTAGTTGAATATTCCTATCTGGATTATCATAACTATATCTCCCATCATTTGGTCCAAAACCACCGGGTGCCACTGAGTCTGACAGAGGAAAGAACCGGTTCTGTGTAGGGATGTTGTAACTCTGATTCCCATCCGCCCCCTGACGGTAACCTGGGTTACCATGATCATAACCTGCATTGTAAGAAGGAGGTCCTTGTTTGGATGGATAATGATCCCACGTCCGTGGAGACGCACCTTGATAATGCTGATATTGAGTGTCCTGCCTGGGATTATGTACATTTAACTGTTACATATTCTTAAGATGCAATAAGAATGCTTAAAAATAATGAGCTTTAAAAAAAAGCCATGACTGATCATTTTAGCTGCAGGCACTGTGGATTAACCACAGTGATTTTAGTGTATCACTGTGGATTAACGCATTCTCAAACTCCACAGCAGATGCACTAAAGCTTTCCAATTCTGCCCCCCCCCCCCCACCTCCTGCAGCCCAGCTCGCCATGCTCATCCCTTCTTCCAGCCGCAGTGACTAGGCAGCCTTCTAGTTTTCCAATTTCTAATATAAACACAGAACATGTGCTCTTAGTTGAGGGAACTAAGCTGCTGGGAGAACTGTTTGAACAACTTTGTTGCTTCTGCTGTGAAATTTAAATACAAATTGCTCCAGAGTGCCTGAAGCTACAGAGGTCAACGAGGACTTGTTTCAAAGCTCATTTATTGCTCCTTGGGGATATGGGCATACCTTATTGTCATTATCCTGGCCAAAAGTTCACTTTAGGCTATTTTCATAATAAGGGATTTTTGGTGGGGTATCACTGGATTCAACTAGCAATACGCAGTCCATTTCTATAGACACATCCCACTTGTATTTCTTGCATCAGACAAAAGTTAAAAAGTCTCTTTATATAATCCACATGGCCAAATCCACAGGACAGACAAATTTTCTGGCTCTCTGCCCATGCCCCAGGCTAATTAAGAGTCTTATTTACATGAGCATATTTTTTTTCTTTTCGATTTTATGGTGGAAAAATTATACACGTCAAGTATGATGCAGATGCTCAGGACTCACTTGTGGGTAGGTCAACACTTATTTAGCCATGTGTCATTTAAAGGCCTCAAAGAAAGCAGACTTTTATTAGAATACCAGACCCGGAACCTTCACCGAGCAGCAATTTAAAAGCCCGGGTCTGCTAATTTTTTTGGCTCCGTTCCTGATAGCCTAATATGGCAAAGCTCTTTTATGCCAAACCCAACAACCTTCCATTGAGCCTTGAGCCACGGGCATCTGTTTAGAATACGTTTAAATTGAAATGTCAACCAGTTTATATTTAAGTGCACCACAACTGTACTTTTAAACATTAACACAATGCAGGCACCGACAAGCCTGCATACCCCCCACTTCAACCTCACCCTGGTATAAATAAAAGGCCTCACTAGACTGTCTGACAGCATAAAATGTGCTATAGACTCAAATCCTAGACACAAAGGGGTTGATTTACTAAAACTGGAGAGTGCAAAATCTGGTGCAGCTTTGCATAGAAACCAATCAGCTTCCATTTTTTTTTTTTTTGTCAAAGCTTAATTGAACAAGCTAAAGTTAGAAGCTTTTGCGGACGATGTCTTGTTCTTTATTAACAATCCCAGGACCACATTACCGAACTTACTCAAAACACTTAAACAATATGGAGAAATATCAAACTTTAAAATCAATATAGCTAAAACAGATTCTAAATGTCAATATTGGAAAGGTAGAAGAACAGAGCTTAAGAAAAGAGTACAACTTTCCTTGGCAGAAGGAACTTAAGTACTTAGGGGTAAAACTTGCCAACTCAATAAAAAAAATATACAAGATAAATTATATCCCTCTGTTAAATAAAATAAAAAGTGAAATTAGAAAAATGATAAACCGCCCGATATCATGGATAGGAAGAATTAACATCTTAAAGATGGTCCTGCTGCCGAAAATCTTGTATAAGTTCCAGATGTTACCAGTTGCAATACCTCAACCGTACTTCAGAGTGTTAAAAAAGATGCTAATGAACTTTGTATGGAATAATAAAAAACATAGAATCTCCTTCTCTGTATTAAAACAGGAAAAAAAGCATGGAGGGCTGGCAGTGCCAGACATTAAAAAATATTATGACGCGGTGGTGTTGTCCCGGGTAGTGGAGTGGGCCAAAGATAGGCACGAAAAAAGGTGGGTAAAAATTGAAAAGGCAATGGCAAACACACAATTAGGAGGTGTAATATGGAACCCCCCCCCAGTCTAGAGCACTAGGTGAAAACACTCACGTTATGACACGAATAGCACTGAAAATTTGGGATAGACTACATAAACAAATAGATAGGGAATATAACTCTCCCCTTATAGAATTAAAAGAAAACGAATATTTTGCACCGGGAAAAAAAATAGTGGGAGGAAATTGGATTAAAAAAGAGAGAGCACAGTTAAGAGATATAATAAAAAAAGGGAAAATCATACCACTTCAAGAATTGAGACACAATAGGGAATTAATGATAGTAGATGAATGGAGGTACCACCAGTTGACCCACTTTGTACAAAGCCTCCCCCAGCCAATTAGGTCTGGGGAGGAACTTACGACGTTGGAACGGCTCTGTATGGCCGATAACCTAACAGGAACTATATCAAAACTCTATAAATTACTGATGACAGTGGATGAACTGGTGATGCCCCCATTTATAAAGAAATGGGAAAGAGAATTGGGAACATGTAGGGATAAAAGGACTATAGAGAGAATAATAAAATTGGCCCACTCGTCTGCCATGGACAACAGGACCGCAGAGATGAACTATAAATGTATTACAGGCTGGTATGCCACACCAGATAAATTGAGTAAATTTAAAGTAGAACAGAAGGCAGAATGCTGGAGATAATGTGGGGGGAGGGGAACAATGGCCCACATATGGTGGCAATGCCCTAAAATTCAAACATATTGGGAAAAGATACTGGAAATGATAAAAATAATTACAGAGAAGGAGATTAAAAAAGATCCTTGGATAGTTTTCGTCCATGGAGGTGATGGAGGAATGAAACAGTATAAAGATTCACTGATCCCACATCTATTAAACGCGGCCAAAAGGTTGATCCCAAAAAAATGGCGAAAAGTGGAAAGTCCATCTATATGGGAGTGGGTAGATTCCGTGGAAGAAACATACAGTATAGAGGGACTGAAGTATGGTGTAGAGGAGGAAAAAAAAGGATTTAAAAACAAGTGGGAATGTTGGAAAGATTTTAAGAAAACATGGAGCTATGTAGAAAATCTGAGAAAGTAGTAGAGAAATGGTAGAAAATAAGAGGTAGAAGGGGGGAGGGGGATACAAAGGGGAAAGGGGGGGGGAGGGTGAAATAGAGATTTTAGAAATGTGAGTATAAGGAGAAGAGCCAAGAATCTCTTAGTACTCAGTATTATTTTTGTATGTGTATTATCTTGGCTGGATCAATGGAAATGTATTGATGTAACATAATTGAAATCTTGATAAAATAAAATAAAGAATAAAAAGAAAAAAAAAAAAATTAGTATGGATAAAAATTTGTGACGATAAAGCGAAATAAAAAATAAATAAAAATACAATGACCTATAAAAAAAAAAAAAGAAGCTGATTGGCTACCATACACAGCTGCACCAGATTTTTCACCCTCCAGTTTTAGTAAATCAACCCCAAGTTAACATTTATTAAGCGACTAATAGGATCTGGAGTCCCAGCTAGCCTGACCAAGAGGAGCAATAGTTTTTCAAATTTTACAACAAACAGTCTAGTTTTAAATCCCCCTGAAGAAATTAATATTTAATTGCTAAGGAAGTTAACATATATGAAAACCCAATTACTAAAATCTCCTAATATTTCATGTTAGTTTAATTTAAAAAGTAATGTTCAATATTTTTAAGTCTGTAGCCTTCATTACAAAAATCCCTTGTGATTTTGCCATGTAGTTCCTCATTCAAGCACCTGTACACACGATCGGAATTTCCGATGGGATAAAATCCGATGGAATTTTCCATCTGAATTCCATTCAAGCTGTCTTGCATACACACTGTCGGACCAAATTCCGACCGTCCAAAACGCAGTGACGTAAAACACTACGACGAGCCGAGAAAAATGAAGTTCAATGCTTCCGAGCATGCGTCGACTTGATTCTGAGCATGCGTAGGTTTTTTCTCCGTCGGAGTTCCACACAGACTATAGAAATTTCCTATCGTTTTTTTTCCATCGGAAAAAAATAAAACATGTTCTATTTCTAAACACCGATGGAAAAAAGTCAGATGGGGCCCACACACGATCGGAAATTCTGATTGTGTGTACAAGGCATTACAGGGTGACAATAACACTTTTTGTCCTATCAATTGTTCACCTATGTTATCACCCTGTCACAGTACAGGCTTTCCATGGAGTCTACAAGAGCTGTTTGTGTTGCATTGAAGGGATTTCTATTCACTTCCTGTTGTGTAGACCCAACAGGAAGTAAAAAAAATATATACCCTCGTAGAACAAGTGTCCTCATTGGAAGATTTCCACATACACCCTGTTTCGTTTTGGATTTGCCAATCTTTTGTGTTCCAATGATAATGCTCACAAGGACAAACAGAGAAGGCAAATTTCAAGAGAGGACACATACAGTTATAAAAACCTTAAATAAATAGAAAACAGTGTAGCACAACATAAATGAGTCTCTTACACTAAGAACCCATTCACACAGGGGCGTCTTTGGATCCGACTCCAAATCGCCCCAGGTCGCCCCTAGTCGCCTCAGGTCGCGCTGGCTGAAGAAATCAATGTAAGTTAATGGAGCCGTCCTTATGCACACTACTGCAGTCGCTCCGACTTCAAAAAAGGTCCCTGTACTACTTCAATCCGACTTCTAGGCGACCTGTACCCATTCATTTCAATGGGAGTCGCCTCTCACTATCTTAATAGGAGCGACTCTCCAGGAAGAAAACATACATTTCTCCTGCAAAACTCTCCCTCCCCCCTCCCTCCCACAGAGCTGATTCTTGTTTGATTGGCCACTGGAATGTCTCCTGTCCTGCAGGCAACTTGGAGTTGCCTTGTAAGTAGCTCCAGGTCAAGCTGTGATTCATTCTCAAGTCGTGTCCAAGTTGCCTCATAAAATCGTGCTGGAAGTCGTGTTGCCCCTGTGTGAATGGGCTCTAAATATCAACACCAAAATATTAAAACGTGTTGTACACATCTGTAACCACTATAATGTACAGCGAATATGATAGTTCAGAAATAGTGTAAATTAAAGTGATTGTAAAGTATTTTTTTTCCTATAAAAATAAGAAACATGGTATACTTAATTGCTCTTTTGCAGTGGATTTGCATAGAGCAACCTGGATCCTCCTCTTCTCGGGTCCCTCTTTTGTGATCCTGGCCCCTCCCTCCTGTTCAGTGCCCCCACAGCAAGTAGCTTGCTATGGAGGAACCCGAGCCGAGTCACAGCTCCCTTTGTCCATTCAGGCACGGAGCCCTGACCCGGCCCCGCCCTCTCTCTCCCCTGATTGGCTAGCTGACTTTGATTGACAGTTCTTAGGCACTCAGGAACACCCAATGTATATGGGAAGAAAAGGGAAGCATGCAAGATCTAATTCTCTCTGTTTAGAAGGTTTAATAAATAAGAATATTGCACTTACAAAATAAAGCACTGTCGCCAGTGCTAGCTCAAATGCACGTATCAAACACATATTCCAACCCTTGGCTCAGTGGTAATATGGCCGCGAGATGATGTGACACCCAAGGCTCCTATACGTGTTACGTCCAAAAGCCAAGGACTTCTTCAGTTTATTTGTTTTACTGTTATAATAAAAAATAAATAAAAATTCACATATGTGTTGGTGCTGCAAAGGTACCACACACGCACTATAGATTTTTTCTTAGGAAATATAATGCAGCTTACTTAGATGGAGTGGCTGGAATAGTTTTCTATGTTTCAGGCTTTTTCCCTTTTATTTTGATCTGATAATCCTGTGAATATCACACTTCCCGTCCCTGAGTGGCTACACTTACTCCTCCACTATATCTATTGAGGGAGTCCTTGTTGTCACACAGGATTGATTTTCAAACATGTCTGCAGCCGCTAAACAGTGTATTCTGACAGCACCAAATCTCACTGTCAGAATACAAGGTCCCTGGGGGGACTTCCTCTCTCAACCTCAATTGTGGGGAAAAAGCCAGCTTTACACTTTTGTTCTTGCATTATTTTAGCTACAAAATGAGCCATTTTCATCCTGGAGAACATTCACTCATACCTCATCAGGTTCCAGTGTATATGAGAAACAATGGTTTTTAGTGAATCTGATAGTAGTTTGCTTGAACGCAGGCTAGAGTAAAATTATATCTTTAGCAAATCAGCCAGAACATCTTTATTTATTACCAGGTGGTGAGTAGAGAAGTAGCAAGTGTCAGGTCATTCTCCTCTCGAACAGGACAGCCTGTTTAGTGTTGAAATACATTGCTCTTCCAGAATTTACGAGTCCTTAGTGTGTAATGTTCAAGTAGCACATACTCCTAATACCAAAGTACCATACCACAGAGGAAATCGAGAGGAACATGTCAAACACTATCACTTACAGTCCGACACAGACAGTGAAATATCTTTGTTATGGTTCCCTAGCCATGGATATTGCATTTCCAATGGAAAATCATTCCACTTCTACAACAGTGTATTTTGTGTACATGCGTCCACATTTTAAATTACATTGTAAAGGTTAACCAGAAAGTAATCTGTGAGGTCATATGGTATGCCATATCATATTTTCACTGTCATATAACATATGCACTATACCAGCCTTTCTCAACCTTTTTACCCCAAAGAAACCCTTGAAGTAATTTTCAGGTCTTAAGGAACCCCTGCTAAAAATATTCATTCAGGGCCAGTGGGAAAAATGTCCACTATGTTGATGGTCTGTGGGGAAAATGCTATCCTCAACCCTAGTTAAGAATGGTTGCACTATAGAGTTAAAGTAGGTGAACACCTGACCATCACATCTAGGTATATGAGTTTGTTGGACATCCCATTCCAAAACCATAGCCATTATTTTGGATTTGTGCTCCCCCCTTTACCCTTCCCATCACCCTGCAGTTATAGAAACCTCCAAACGCCTACAAAGGCTTTCCGCTAAATTTTGTTTTTTGTGGAAATGTAAGTTTATTTAATTGAAAGAGCATTTTTGAGGTCAGGTACTGATGTTGAATGAAAAGACCTGGCTCGCAATCAGTGTTCTGACTCATCTCAAAGGTGCTGAATAGGTTGGGATCTGTAAAAGTGACTCAAGTTCCTCCACATCAAACTCATCAAAGCATGTCGTTATGGAGCTGGCTGTGCATGGGTCATACCGAATCAGAAAAGAGGCTCCCCCAAACTGTTACCACAAGGTGATTATAAGAGCACAATTTTCTAAAATTACTTTGTATACGGTACAGTACCCTTCGCTGCAAACACCTGAACTCTGTAATTTGGAGGAGTGTCCACATTCATTTGACCATATAGTAAGTCCCCTTATAACTATAAGTATTTCACTGCAAATGCAATTATTTAGCTCTGGTTCACACCTGTGTGGCTTTGAAGTCGTGCTACCTCAGCGCAACTTCAAAGCTGACTATCAGTGCGATCTTATGTGTGTCTTAAGCCTCGTACACAGGGTCGGACTTCCATCTGACTTTTCCGTGGATTTTTGTCAGAACGGAGTTGGCCGGGAACACCCATAGCATACACACCACAGGACTTTTCTGCAAACTTTCCCAAAACTTCTTCCAACATCGCGTGGTTTTTCTGCTCTTTTCAGCTCTTTACCGCCACCCTTTGGTCAACTTCTGCTATTGTTGGTTGATTTTAACATTATTTGTTTTGTCCATCGGACGAAAGTCCGATGGTTTTTTGTACACACGGTCGGACTTTGCTCCATCGGACTTTTGTTGGCCAAAAGTTTGTCTGTTTGCAAACCGAACTTTTGTCCGATGAAAAAAAAAAAAAAAGTGTGTCCGATGGAGCGTACACACGGTCGGATTGTTGGTCCAACTTGCTCAAAATGAAGTTTGTTGGCCAAAAGTCCGACCGTGTGTACGGGGCTTAAATGACATCTGTGCGACTTCATTTAACAGATGTCAATGCAAGTCACACAGAAATCGCACAGAAAGACCCACCCTCTGAAAGGATCTCAAGTTTGCATGCAATATGTACATACGCCTGGCCTGGCTTCACATCCAGAATAGTGCTTTTCCTCACCCGTCTCCGCAAACAATTCCAAATACTAAAAGATATTCATAAAAAATTGTAAAACCAAGTAATAGTATAACGTCTAAAGTTCTGAGGGCCCAAATCAATGGCTGGCACTGATCGCAAGTAACTGCTCACAAGTTATCTGAGATCAGAACCTCTGACTGAGCCTGAACACAAATGGTTTGTGTCCACTGTCCAGGGTCACCAGCTTTGGCTGCATACATGCTAGGTATGGTTAAGCACCCAGTGCGTAAGCACCCATTGCAAAGAGTGGCTTATTGTAGGGTCTTGAGGAAGGAGGCCCAACTTTTGCTCTTGTGCACAGGCCCATTACAATCAGATTAGGGGCTGGAAAAAGAAGTGAGGACTTTTGTAAGTTCAGCAAAAAAAGTACAAATGTCCCATACAAAAAGTACTTACCGTATATACTCGAGTATAAGCCGAGATTTTCAGCCCTTTTTTTTGGGCTGAAAGTCCCCCCCTCGGCTTATACTCAAGTCAGCGAAATTTAATATTGTAAATTGTACCTGAAGGTTGCGGCGTCCATCGTTTAAAACTCGCAGGCTCTTCCTGGTCCCTTCCGTGATAGGCGGAACTGTGTCTGCTGAGAATCGCCTATCACGAACGTTCTCTCATCCTCAGTTTCCCAGCAGACGTCCGTGATTGGCGGAAACTGAACACAGTGTCTGCTGGGATGGGTGAAGATGAGAGAACGTTCGTGATAGGCGATTCTCAGCAGGCAGTTCCGCCTATCACAGAAGAGACCAGGAAGAGAGCGCAAGTTTTAAACGATGGACGCCGCAGCCTTCAGGTACAATTTTACAATGTTCAATTATAATTCTAGGGAAACAGTGAGGATGGGCACAGTGTGGATGGGCACATATGAGGATGGGCACTTGTGAGGATGGGAACACGTGAGGATGGGAACTTGTGAGGATGGGAACAGTGAGGATGGGAACAGTAAGGTGGCAATGGGCTTAGTGAAGTTGCAATGGGTGGGCATTGTTGACCCTCGGCTTATACTCAAGTCAGTAAGTTTTCCCAGGTTTTTGTGGTAACATTAGGTACCTCGGCTTATACTCGGGTTCGGCTTATACTCGAGTATATACGGTAATTGTATTTCAAGTGACATCATATGTAATTTCAGAGGAACAAAAGCTCTTTCAAAAATGGCTAATTTGTCACACTTTTATTTCTCAATATGCCACAGTTGAGCAAGTAAGAACCAGGCAGAAAAAATCCATCAGGTAAAAAGGGGTTTATATACCAGCTCTAATGATTAAAAAAAATAAAATAACACAGCACAGCTCTCACTAACTCCCATAACTGTTATAACAGGGCGGGCAGAGACAATCAATAATCCCAAGTGTCTGGTTTGGAGATGAGCTCATTTGCATGACAGCATCTGTCCGGGGTCAGAAACAATTCAGAATGTTAATAGGTAACAGTAAAACACAAATGCATAACAGAAATGCTATTGTTTATTTCTTAAAAAATTAAGAAATAAACCAATGACTGTAAGGAATCTCCTAGAATCCTTTTTCATAGCCCCCAACTGTCCCTGATTTCGAAGGACTGTTCCTGATTCGGAGCAAAGTCCATCTGTCCCTCTTTCCTCCTCATTTGTCCCTCATTTTGGTCTGATCTATATAGTTTTATATAAAATGCACTTTTTATCGTTCAAAAAGTGTTTCCCACTGCTAAACCTTTCTTACAAATTCTAAATTTCTGCATTAGTACATTTTAAAAGCCAATATAAAGGAATAGTAGTGGTAAAAAAAAGCCCTTGTGGATTAAATTAAACCTTTTTTGGTTTATTTCGCCTTTCAGGGGGGGGTGTCCCATGTCTACATACGTTTGCTGGTAGGTGTCCCTCATTCCCATCTCAAAATGTTGGGAGGTATGCTTTTCTCATTACTAAGATTAAACCCTATGTAATATAGTCCCAACTAAAGATGTAGGAGAGGCTGTAGGAAGTTATTTAAAGGATCAGTTTAGCTTTGGAACATGTTTAGAGTGGAACATGTAACATGTTCTACCTCCTGCTGCCTCTTTCCCCATGATAGCGGATGGTGGGTTCTTCTCTTCTGCCACTTTTTGAAAAGAGTGTGAATGAATAAACTACAAGTACCATCTACCACTGCCCATGATCTACTGACCAACTAATCCACTTGATCTACTGAACGTGGGTGAAATGTTTTTAAGGCTCCTGCTGGAAAAAATAATACATGCACGTTTTTATGTCTGCGAAAACTTGTGCATTTATTATTTTTTCCATTAAGGTGAATCCTTTTAAGAGTATGTAAAGGCAAAACTTTATTTTTATTTTTTGGTTTAGAGTGGGAAAGAGTTAGACCTTCTGCTATGTGGTATTTTTCAAACTCCAAAAGAGCAGAGCAAACGGTTACAAAAAACAATATTGTTGCATGACGACTGAAAAGTAAGGTCAAAATGTTAAAATTAATGATATCCTAAATATGCATGAAAAAGAACAGGCTCATATATTCAAATTCAGTCACTGCTCTGCCTCTCAGTTTTCCCATTTCCTTGGGGGAAAGATGGTATTATATACGGTAGATTACAACAGACTGGGAGGGGGCTAGGAAAAGAGAAAGAGATTTTAAAAAAAGGGTGAGAGGGGTTAAAGTGGTTGTAAACCCACTTATGCAACTTGCACCTACAGGTAAGCCTAGGTAAGCGCTTCCTGATGACGTAGTATCCTACGAAACGTACGTCGAGGCGGTATCTGGTCACGTGTTTTTTACGCCCACATCCGGCCTGTGTGGCTAGCGGAAGGAGGGAGGTGGAACGCACGCCGTCCATACAAGTGGACTGATCGCAGCGGACTTTCCCATTCAATTCCCCTGAGAGCCTGCAGCCCCAGTGCCGGGAATAGGCACTTGTGAATGTGAGTAGCCATTTGGCTCTTTTTATGTTTTTTATGAATTAAAAAACAGTTTTACACTATGGAATGTTTCCATCTTAATTTTCTGGTCAAGGCTTTATGAGGAGGAAGGATTTTTTCCAGGTCCAATCCATGTGGACAGGTACTACCCTGTACAAGCGATTTTGACCTACTTTTTAGTTAAAGTGGTCAACTACCTCTGGTAAGCAGGATTTACTACAGGACGTTGGGTGTACGTTTTTCCTTGGTGAAGGAGCACAATTTACATCACTTCAAGTTTTTGATTGTCAGCACTGAGTTGCCAGCACTGAGTATTGGAGTCACATGAAAACTTGATTTCTTTTTCAGCAGCAAATTTTGGATATTTCTTCTGTTGAACTTTTGTCTATATAATATATTGGGACACATATATACAGTATTCAATATTGCATTTATATAAATTGAGGTATTGGTACATGTAAAACTAATTCATCACTATTGTTTTTTACTTGCACTTATTAGCGCCCCCTAAATATTCTTTCTACACAAGCCTAGATTAAGGCTTACCTGTAGGTGCAAGAAATATCTCCTAAACCTACACGGTTTAGGAGATATTTGCAAAAAATGACATGCATCGGTGTCTACGGCGCATGCGCGCCGTAGACAACGGCGCATTCACAGGGTTAATCCCATTCACAAATCCGGCTTAGCCGGATTTGACGGCTCCCGCACGCATGCGCGGAGTGACGTCTTCGCCGCTCCGGCCAATCACAGTAACCTTCCGGCTATCGTTGCAGTGATGGCTGCGGCTGGAGAGGGAGATGAGGACGGCTTCGGGGGCCCCGATCTAAGGTAAGTGATGCATAATGAGCTAGTATGCTAGTCATACTAGCTCATTATGCCTTTGTCTTGCAGGTTGGATTTAAAAAAAAAAAACATTTCCGGGTTTTACAACCAGTTTAAAGAGTGTAATGGAGCCGGGAGGTGAAAAAAGAGAAAAAAAGGGGGCAGGGTAATGAGATATAGCTTTCGCGTTCTCCCATCCTGGTGGCGATCTGCATACGTATTGACGAGGGGCCTGAGTCCCTATCAATGAACCAATGGGTCCAGATTTTGAAGTGTTTTTTCTTTTGTTCTCTGGAAGCGGCTGTTAGCTTCTCCATCAACTGTATGGAGAAGCTACGCAGTCCAACCATTGTCCAATAGTGGGTGGAGAAGGTTTCTTCCACATGGCCATTGTGCTATGCTGGGTGTTTGGTGTGCTCCTGTACCTTTAAGGAGGGGTGGCTCCCCTTCAGTCCACCTGTCCTCATCTAACCATCAGAATGCATGTGCCTCCATTGTGGGGACACTCACAGTTAGTGTAGGACCACAGATTCCAGGGGGCCTTGGCGCGGCTCTGTGGCTCACGCATGCGTTTGCAAATGCGTGCGGACAAACCCCTGTTTTTAACGCATACTGTTAGACAGGTTAATTGGTTGTCAGCTAGCTGGTCGGTAAGTATGCTTGGTTTTTTCCTGGGCATTCCCCAGGCCTTTGTTGTTATCTGCTTTAGCCTTCCAATGCTGCTTACTGTTATGGCCAGCTATAGATGAGGGCGGTGGACATGTTTTTGTTTTCACCTGTGGTGCTTGTATTGGTCCAGCAGCGCACCAACACCTTTGCTGCCATTGTGCTATGCTGGGTGTTTGGTGTGCTCCTGTACCTTTAAGGAGGGGTGGCTCCCCTTCAGTCCACCTGTCCTCATCTAACCATCAGAATGCATGTGCCTCCATTGTGGGGACACTCACAGTTAGTGTAGGACCACAGATTCCAGGGGGCCTTGGCGCGGCTCTGTGGCTCACGCATGCGTTTGCAAATGCGTGCGGACAAACCCCTGTTTTTAACGCATACTGTTAGACAGGTTAATTGGTTGTCAGCTAGCTGGTCAGTAAGTATGCTTGGTTTTTTCCTGGGCATTCCCCAGGCCTTTGTTGTTATCTGCTTTAGCCTTCCAATGCTGCTTACTGTTATGGCCAGCTATAGATGAGGGCGGTGGACATGTTTTTGTTTTCACCTGTGGTGCTTGTATTGGTCCAGCAGCGCACCAACACCTTTGCTGCCATTGTGCTATGCTGGGTGTTTGGTGTGCTCCTGTACCTTTAAGGAGGGGTGGCTCCCCTTCAGTCCACCTGTCCTCATCTAACCATCAGAATGCATGTGCCTCCATTGTGGGGACACTCACAGTTAGTGTAGGACCACAGATTCCAGGGGGCCTTGGCGCGGCTCTGTGGCTCACGCATGCGTTTGCAAATGCGTGCGGACAAACCCCTGTTTTTAACGCATACTGTTAGACAGGTTAATTGGTTGTCAGCTAGCTGGTCGGTAAGTATGCTTGGTTTTTTCCTGGGCATTCCCCAGGCCTTTGTTGTTATACACACCTGCTTTAAGCAGATGTTTTAGGAGAGAGTTTTTGTAGCATTTTATGGACATCCGTGGATTAAGCATGCCACCAGATCTCCCGCAAGATACACATCCGTCACCTTGTGGATCGTTGTAAGCACTGCAATCCATAAATCCTGTAGGGCCAGACAATCCCAGAATATGTGGAACAAAATGCCTTCCCCTCAATTACATCTCCAGCAGACAGAGAAAATTTGGGGATCGATTTTATGTAGTAGTTGGGGGGTCCTGTACCACAATGACATGGTTTTATAGCAATTCTCTTTATATGCATTAGCGATGGATGCTTTATGGGCTAGGAGAAGTATCATATATTTTTGGGGTTGGAAAAATTATTTTTATAGGCTGTCCTCCCATTTCCGCAAAGAGGAATAGACTCTCTGATAAATTTTCATTACGGTCTGTGACCCAAGTAGGGACTTACCCTCTACTTGTACCAATGATTGTTGTGATTGAGACAGAAGTTGGTGTGAAACTCTTAATTTTAGAGTTGTCATGAGAGCAAAAGGTGAGGGGTAATCTTCCAATTGACACACATGTTCTGGTGACAGTTGTCGAAAAGGCCATTGTTTTCACTTTGGGGAGATTTCCTCTCACTTTCTGTTGCATCTCCAAGACAGAAAGTGAAGGGAATTTCCGAGACAGGTCACAGGCAGCAAAATTATAACCCTCCCCTCTTCTTAAAAAAATAAAAATAAAAATTGACTTTACATACACTTTAACAGAAACTACAATGCAGAAAGTAAGACAACTGGAGTTATTTTAACCCTTTATTTTATGAACTGATGGTTGAGAAACCATGTGATGTTTGTTTTATGTCAAGGGAAAAATGGTAGGACAATAGACACCAGAGAGACATCTGGTCTACTATCGAACACTTCATTCTCCTAATTGATACCTTTTTCCAATTTAAATAAGACTCAGCAATATTGGACCTTACAAACAGGCATGATATGCATATTTGGGATTCCAGGGCTTTACAGTAACTCAGAGGATTGGGACAGGGTGAAATTCCAGCCAGTAGCTGAGAAAGATTTACAGATATGAAAGATAAGACTTCGCTGAATGGAAACTGGTCTCAAATGGCACGGAATAAAATGTACCAAAGTTGGAAGGCAGCACGAGCCATAGTGTTTCTTAAAGGATTAGAAAATGTTCATGGTACACACAGTATAAAGCCATAAACCACAATCCCTGGTATTTAATAAAATATTTCAGTTTGTTAAAGTGGACCATTCAGTAACTTTACAAGATTGAAGAAATTCCTGACATGTGACAATATACAGCAATTTTATATATTTTTTAAACAGCTATACCTTTTGATATAAAAAAAAAGCATCCTTGAGCTCCAGTGCAGTGACTTTAACTAGGCTGAGATGATGTACCGGTAATCATTTTGCTGCACGCAGGAGGAAGCTGACATCATTCTGCTGCAAGCAGGAGGAAGCATTTTGTTAGTCTCTTCTCCCCAGTGATCAGACTGCAACAATGTAACTTTGTGGCAAGTCACAAAATGAGAGGTGGCCACAAGGACTGATCTGTGTCACATATTTGTGAAGACAACGCAGAATTGCAAAGGTACCGGGATTTACATGATTTTGTCATCTCTGGGCTGTCATCTTAGTCCTGGAAGTAGATGGTGACTCCGAATGCCTTAAAAACCCATTAATCCCTTTATTAATGCACATTGCACAAAATATGATACAACATGGCGCTACGGCATTGAGACCGACAAACTGATAAGATCTCCCAGTGCTGGAAAGGTGATTGTTGGCTGTTTCTTAAGACTTTAATGCAACCTTTTATGAATTTATATTTTACCCAAAGGCATACCCTGTAAAAGAAGAGTGTAAATACTTACCTTTCAAGCTGCCTATGTTGCTGAACACCACTTTGATCCTGATAAATGGATCTCTCAAGTCTGCTAGGAAGCTGACCCTTCCTTAAGTGTCAATATACTGGGTCACCAGTAACTCCTACTGGTTCTTAAGGCTGACCTCCACATCACTACTTCAACATAGCTCCAGAATACTATTTAGGCTGGGTTCACACCTAATACCAATGTGGCTCGCAGCAGGGGTCCGGTGCGTCCCTGTTCTCCGTTTCAGGGACAAATCAGGGTTGAATTTTTGCATGAATTCGGCCCTGAAACAGAGCCAAAGATGCATAGCGTTCCTGTGCAAGCCGCTCCGCAGCCGCATTGGAGATATGTGAACCGGCTCCATAGAGAGCCGGAGACAATCACCTGTCATGCGAATTGGATGCGGGGAAATCTGCATCCAATTCACATAGGTGTAAACCCAGCCTTACACAGAAAATATAAGCATGATGTGCAGCCAAAAGAGGCACTAGCAACTATTGTGTGTAATTACGTATATACACCGAAAGATAGTACTTTTCATAGATTATGTTTTTAATGTGCTCTTAAAAAGGATTTCATTTTTCATTGATATTTGTTTCAACAAGCAGCATAACTCTTGCTAGGCAATGACAAGTCTCATTCTAACAGTTTATTATTCCTGGAATTCAGATGTTGCCAGCTATGTCCAGTTCCTTTTTATATGACGTTAAGACATTACTCATTTGCAGATGATCCGAGCTATGCCAGGTATCCAGGGATTTTCTAAAGACGCATCTGGTTTCTCACAGAAACAGCTTATATTTTTAGATTTAAAAGGAGAGTCAAACTTATAACCTTCCACTTGCAAATCCGACACATGTTTACATGGCGCTTCTTAATTTAATTTCTATACAGGTGTAGGATGATTGATATCTGTGGTGAAATGTACATATCTAGGTATAATGGAATGTTGTGCATGCATCTAGAGTCAGGGCCTCCAATCTTTTCAAAAAAGGGCCAGTTTACTATCCATCAGACTTTATAGGGGCCAGATTGTGGTCAGTGGGAGTAGAAAATGCCCCATTGTCAGTGGGGGGGGGGGACAATTCCCCATCATTGGTATTAGTGTTAGGAATAATGTCCCATTGTTGGTGGCAGTGTGAGGAATAGAGCACCAAGGGCCAGATAAAGGAAAGCAAAGGACAGCATCTGGTCCACGAGCCGCAGTTTGGAGACCACTGATCTTGAGCATGGAGGGTGGAGTAGCCCATGATTCCCAGCTGTTGTGGAATTACGAATCCCAACATACCTTCTCACAAGGTTTGAAGTTACACTTAAAGTGTTACTAAACCCAGGACCCTGCATTCACTATATCTGGTCTCCCACAGTACACAGAACATGGAAATGCAATTATTTTAGTAAATATAAACTGCTAAATACCTTTTCTCATCAGCATTATATAGCAGTCTTATAACTACTATCAGTGTCTGGTTAAAGCTTGTAGGAGGAGTTTTCATTCTCATCTGACTGTTCTATAAGGCTGCATGGCCCCTGACTTTCTGTCTGGACAGTGCTGATTGGCCCTGTGCTGATCATATGCACACTCCCAAAAAAACAAAAACAAAGAAACTCTCTAGCAATACACACAAAATTGAGAATGTACAAAGTGCCTCCAAGGCTCTGTTCTATCAGCAGATGGATCAGGGACAGTAAAAGAATGGGAGGATCAGAGAAGACAGGATCAAGTAGCCTTTTTATGTGGAGCAATAACCTCTTAGGTTCCACAGTGAGTTTACCAAGTATGCTTAGGTTCATATACAGACTGATTTTACTGTTGTGGATTTAGTAACACTTTAAAGCAGAACTTCACTCAAAAGGGGATGTTCCCCTCTTCCTTCTCCTCTCCCCCTCCTCCTTTACATTTGGCATTCAATTTTTATTATTCAATTAAGACATGGTTTAGTGAGTGTGGTGTGGAGAAACTCAAGTGGCAATAGGGTACAGGATATGCACTATATGGCCAAAATGATGTGGGCCCCCTCCAACTGATTGAGTTCAAGTGTTTCCAGTGAAGTGTACTGTTAAGGTTACAGCATGCAAACACATTTTACACAGTTTTGTGCTTCCAACATTCCAGACTGTGCCCCTGTGCACAATGCCAGCTCGATAAAGACATGTTCTGACTAGTTTGGTGTGGAGGAACATGAGCAAGTGGCCTGCATTGAGCCCTGACCTAAACCCTACTGGACACCTTTGAGATGAAGTAGAACACCAATTGTGAGCCACGTCTTCTCATACAAACATCAGTAAATGACTTACAAAGGTTCTCTTGGCTGATTGGCCACAAATTCCCACAGACACACTCCAAAATCTTGTGGAAAGGCTGTAAATGCTGGAAAAGTAGAAGGTTCAACGTCATATTCATGCCAACGTCATATTCATGCTAATGCTTTTGGAATCAGGTGTCCAACAAGTGCATATGGACACGATGGTCAGGTGTCTATAAACTTTTGGCCACATAATGAATTAATGGATCATTTTATGGCACAATCTATTGACCTTGAACTCCAGCACCACCTTTCATAAACTCTGACCTATCATCCAATGACAGCTAAAATAATTCTACCCAATAATAGAGAATTCTAGTACTTGTTGTTCCCCAGCATCCTAAATCATGTCTACAATCATGCCATACTAATACTCAATGTTTCAGCACTTGGATCTGCTGTTATTTCCTCACTGTCATCTTATCAAATTCAGATTTCACGCTCTGCATTGCCAAGCATTTTTCTGTTTTTTCTCAACCCTGGTTAATTTTTTTATCATAGTAGTTGATCGTTTTAAAGAGGTACTGTTCCTTGTAAGGTGCTGTGCCATGGGGTGTTGAAGATAAATCCTACATGCAGCCTTCTCTCTGGCATGTTCTCCCATTCAAGTCTAGTGTGCATTCAAGGAAGCCATACAATACTAAAGTAAAGTGAAGATAAAATCTATAAAGCCATACAAATGCTTCAAAATAATTCTCATTAACTACATAAAAAAATAACAAAGTGCTCCTTGATGCCTTCTAAAGATGAACTCCAGACTGATAAAAAAGATCACTATTTAATCCACTGATACAATTATTTGATCCACTGAATAAACAAAAAGGTTTTCATCATGTTTTCATATACTTCAGCACTGCTGATTTTCTGCATCCTCTTTTTAGCTTCTTCCTGTCCACATTCACTCCAGTGAAGTCTGCATAGCATTCCTCAGGGCAGACTTTTTGATGAAGGTAACAGTGGACCATGACAGCATAAAGTGTATTAAAAATGCCACTTGTAGTCTCCATTGGAAGTTTGTGTGACAATGCAGGGGCACAATTGGGAGGCAGGGACAAAGCGTTGTCACCCTATAACAGGAAGAGCCTGGGCAAGAAACTTTATGTCAGGATCAAAATGTATTGCTTTAATGAAAGTTTCTGAATTAAAAAACTGGAATGACTTTTTAAATTTATATTAACATGTAAAAACGTATATAAGATTATAATGATTAGGTATACATATACTTTAAAGAGGAACTTCGCTCCCCAGTACATTTTTCTTAAAAAATTACATTGGATATCAGTCTGAATTTGATTACTGGCTAAAAGAAAAAAATTATTCCTAATGATAATACTTTGATACGTGAGACCCAGAGTGGCAGCTCTAGTATGAAATCTAGTGTATTAAGCCTTCTTTTTTTTTTTTGTACAGAAATTAAACCATCTTGTAATACTTCCTTTGCAGAGAAACTAAATCCAATTAAAAGGTTCCTTCATACTAAGTCCAGCGTAAAAGAGAAAACATTCCTCTAAGGTTTACTCATGCATTCCTGGACTCCTGCAATGGGTCTGCTTCTGATTAAATCACCCAGCTATCAGGGGGCATGATGGGAAAGCAGAGACAAGACAGCAAACTGTGCAGATATGTGAACTCTGCTGAAGGCAGTTATGGATTCATCCCCAAACCATTGATAGCAGTGGGTGCCAAGAAGGAATCTGATTTTCAGCGGGAAGATTAATGTTTCCTGTGAGGACTGTGCAAAGAAAAGACTATGTGCTATTTCTTGTTCAAAAGTGACTCAGCAGTTTGTTATCTATAAATCCAAAATGAGATCTATCTATTTATCTGTAAATTGTATTATCCTTCCTTTCTTTCACCCAGCCATCCATTGCCCTTCTCAACCAGGGTTCCATCAGAGGTTACTAGGGGTTCCTTGAGCGATGATCAACTTCCGCCTCTCAGATAAGTAACCCTTGACAACAGGGATTTTAGATTTCTGTAAAGGGGGAGTATTCCCAATGACCACAAATGTAAGGAGCATTCTTCCTAGTGACCATCATGTTAGTTTACTGTGAGCTGCAGATATAGTAATTATTAGTAGGGGTTTCATGAGCCTGGAAACTTATTTCAAGGGTTCCTTCAATTAAAAAAGGTTGAGAATTTAAAGTAAAAATATATATATATATATATATATATATATACACATATATGTACATACACACACAGTATATATACAGTGATTATATTTATATATATATATATATATATATACATATAAAACCCCTAAAGTATATAAAAACCCTAAAAAAAATTGCTTTGCTCATTGTGGAGATTTACCTTGACTTACTGTCCTGAAGACATATAAGGAAGAAATCTTTCCAAGAAAGTGCTTTAAACTATACCTAGAGCAAAACACACCTTTGGTAGTTTCGTATATCGTGTTAATGTGTATCTAAATCGAAAATGTTCAATTTTCGATGTTTAGGTGTTCAGCTTTAAGGAACACAAGCTGCCAGTAACTGATTTAAAATATTCAGTTTATTTTAAATGCAAGAACAATGAAGAAGCCTGCCCAATCTATAGGGCTTACGTGGCACTTATTATGTTTGAGGGAGCTGGGAGTCAGTGTTACATTTCCTTTGCCCGAGAATTATTTTTCTTATCAGTCATTTAAACAGCTATATTTCAGCAGAATAAACAGTCTGGCTGTCAGTGTGTTACCCTCCCAACACCTCTGTACAGTGCCAGCCCATGGCATACATTCACTTCCACTTCGTGGCTCCTAATAAAGTCACGAGAATTGTTTATTTTCTTAAGCGGCAGTAATGATCCCATAATTCAGAACTGGAGCAGACTGATATTATAGAACTTGTTTTTCTGCCAATTGTCCAAAAATAATAAAGTTTGTCAATTCAAATAAACACAGAGAATGTGGAATGCCTAGAAAGGCATAACATTCTGTCCGAAGGAGGAAGACTTGCCAAAAGCCACAGATTGGGCACAGAAATGTTTTCAGCTGCAGAAATGTAAGCTTTTCCACAGGTCTCAGATTTACGAGGGGTGAATCAGCTCCGGCAGAAATAAATTGGCTGATTACATCCAATTAAGGACTTGCTCAGGTACGTATTTCAGATATGTGATATGTTAGCCTTGATTTGTGGAAAGGCCACACAGGCTTGGGAGGTCAACAGTTTCTGGGAAAAGAAGACGGGCTTTGGTTTTATTACGTTTGTTCTGTATGCCAGCATTTAGGGCAAAAACAGGAAATTGTGATTTTACCAAATGTAAAATGCACTTATTTGCAGAGAATGCAGCTAAAGCATTCACTAGAGACCAGTAACATCACTAGGATTATTACCTATTCATTTACTAGAGACCAATGACATCACTGAGTCTGTCTATTCACTGGAGACAAGTGACATCCCCTGGAATCCAGCCTATGAATTCTCTAGAGCAGGGGTGTCAAACTGGCGGCCCTCCAGCTGTTGCGAAACTACCCATCCCATCATTCCTCTAGAGACAAGTGACATCACTATGAATGCAACCTATCCATTCACTAGAGACCAGTGACATAGAAACATAGAAAAGTGATGGCAGAAAAATATAGAGTAGCCCATCGAGTCTGACCATTTTATTTGTTTTCTTTGGGGGTTTTATTTTTAGTTTTTTTTGTTTTGGTCTGTAGACATTACTGAGCCTATCCATTTACCAGAGACCAGTGTCATCACTGAGAATGCAACTTATGCAATTATGAGACACCAGTGACATCACTAAAAATGCAACCTATCCATTTACTTGAGAACAATGGCATCACTGAGAAAGCAACATATCCATTCACTGAAGAACAGTGACATCACTGAGAATGCAACTTTTTCATTCACTAAAGATCAATTTCACCATTGAGTCTATACATTTACTGGAGACCAATTACAGCACTAAAAATAAAGACTATGCATTCACTGGAGACCAGTGATACCATTAACAATGCAACCTATGCATTTACTAGAGACCCGTGACATCACTGAGAATACAGCATATCCATTTACTCAAACCCCAACTCAAGATCTTCAAATGCCTCACTAGCCTGGAGTCTGAGGTGACTCTACATCTAAAGACCACAATTCAAAAACACCATTATTAGACTTGAACAGACAATAAGCCTCAATATACTATATACATATATATATATATATATTGTGACAGCAGGAAGGTAAAGTCACCTGGTTGCATCCAGGGGGGTAGATATATTTCGCCCAGATTCAGGCTTTACGCCGACTTATACAACTAGGTGGAGAGTTGTATAAGCCCAGCTGAGGCTAGTGGGCTCATGGATGACTCATACCTCTAGGGAGAGTGTGGGGCGTCGTGCAGACAGGGAGTTGATGAGACCAGCTGAAGCTTGTCAGCTCATTTAGGCCTCTATAAGAACTCCCAGATTCATTAGGTGTTAGCTCATGCCTGGAACCAGACCTGTGTGGTCTGTCTAGGGAGAGTGAACCCCTGTGCGGTGAGACAAAGCCTGTGTGGCTATTTGCTTGGACATTTAAAACCAGGGACTTAGGGACTAGGACAGCACTAGGCTGATCCCAGTTGTTAGTTAGGAAACCTGTATGTTTAGTCAGAGGTCAAGTTGACCAGGATTTATTTTATTTATGTTTCTTTTGCTTTGCTGTGTTTTGTCACTGTAAATAGAAAATAAACCGCACCTTTTTGATTTTGAAAACCACAACCTCCGTTTGCTGGGCCTGTTTTTGTGTGGGGAGCCCATCCCGGGGGTCACACACACCCGCTGCCGAGCTAACCCCCTCACAGTTGGTGGAGAACCAGTGGCAGTTTTTTGTTAAGCCAGCATGGAGGAGATACTGAAGCAGCTGGCTCTAGCAAATGCCAATCAACAGCAGACAAATGCAGGTTTGCAAAAGAGCCTTGCAGCTCAACAACAGAGCTTCGCAGCCCAGCAGCAAGCTCATCAACAGAGCCTTGCAGCCCAGCAGCAAGCTCACCAACAGAGTCTGGAAGCTCAGCAACAAGCCCAGCAGCAATCTGAGGCCCGCTTCATAGACCTGTTACAGAAGCAAGAGCAGAGACTACAACAAATGGAAGCAGTAATGCAGCAACGTCCGCAGACCAGTGAGGAAAGCCGTCCCACTAATACCGCGTCCTTTGGGGTGAGTCGTTTATTGACAAAAATGACTGGAGAGGATGATCCAGAGGTATTTTTGACCACATTTGAAAGGACTGCTGAAAGAGAAAAGTGGCCTGAGGAGCAGTGGGCTGGACTGGTGGCTCCTCTGTTAACTGGTGAATCGCAGAAGGCTTACTATGACCTAGAGCCTGACCAAGCAAAAGACTATGTGATGCTAAAAGCTGAAATATTGGCAAGGCTGGGTGTCACCCTGGCTGTCCGGGCTCAGCGTGTGCATAACTGGACTTTCCAGCTTGGAAAACCCCCCAGGTCTCAAATGTATGATCTCATTCACCTGAGCAGAAAGTGGCTACAGCCAGAGACTTTGTCCGCACCAAAGATTGTGGAACGTGTTGTAATGGATCGGTTTTTGAGAGCTCTTCCTACTGCCATCCAAAAGTGGGTAAGCCATGGAGACCCAGAGACGGCCGATGGTCTTGTGGATCGTGTGGAGAAATACTTGGCTACAGAGAACCTGACGGCCTCTTCCAGAGACACTCGGACTTTCCACCCTAAGACCAGACCATCCCCAGGGGCGGATAAGAGGATTCCAAGGGGTGAGGGTGGAGAGAGTGAGAGGGTGGGAGCTCTACCCCAAGTTTGGCGAGAACAGCCTGGGAAATCAGCGGCTCAAGAGGCGGCAAGAAGGATCGTTTGCTACCGCTGCCGGCAAGCGGGACATATTGCAGCCAATTGCCCGGTTGTGGAGGAACCCATGCAGTGTGACTTTCTGACGGGCAGACGTCAGTCGCTGTGTGCGACAGTCGCATGCACTGCCATTCGAGGAACTGAGAAACATTTATGCAAAATGTGTGTTAATGGTAGAAATGTTGTGGTATTGCTGGATTCAGGTAGCCTTGTGACCCTGATAAAGGCTGAGTTAGTTAAAACAGAGGTCTTTGGGAATAGCAAGGTAGCTGTTATTTGTGTGCATGGGGACACCCGAGAGTATCCAGTGACTACAGTGTGTTTCGAGACCCCCAAAGGTACCCTCTCTCATCCAGTGGGCTTAGTATCTCAGTTACCGCATGACGCCATTGTGGGAAGGGATTTTCCGAAGTTCTGGGAACTGTGGGATGATCCTGAGCCCCCCACTGGTGCCCCTATGTACCAGGAATGTGATAGCCAGAACTCCCCTGAGAGTGGTGAGGACTCTCCGGAATTTCCCTTATCAGTATTGGCAGGGGAGACTCAAGAAACTGGAGAGGAGCCCACCTCCTCAGACGAAAACCTACCGTCTGTGGAGTTTTCTGATCTTGAGGTTCACAGGGAAAACTTTGCCACAGAACAGTTGAAAGACCCCGCCCTAATAAAGGCACGGGAAAACGTAGTGAAAATAGATGGCGAGTTAGTGAACCCAGATAATACCTGCACTTACCCATACTTCAGCGTAGAGAAGGACCTACTGTATCGGGTGGCAAAAAGGGCAGAAGAAACCGTTGAGCAGCTTGTGGTGCCCAAACCTTACAGGAAGTTGGTGTTGGAGTTGGCCCA
Source organism: Rana muscosa (assembly GCA_029206835.1). Classification (NCBI taxonomy): domain Eukaryota; kingdom Metazoa; phylum Chordata; class Amphibia; order Anura; family Ranidae; genus Rana; species Rana muscosa. The sequence goes on from CM055118.1 coordinate 133,526,710, forward strand.
TGGGCACATTCTTGGAGGTCATCTGGGGACAGAGAAAACCCGAGAGAGGATATTACAGAGATTCTATTGGCCGGGGGTGATGAAGGACATAGAAAATTATTGTTCCTCCTGCCCTGTGTGTCAGAGGTCGGCCCCGATGCCACATTTCCGTAGCCCGCTGGTCCCTCTACCCATCATTGAGGTCCCGTTTGAGAGGATCGCCATGGATTTGGTAGGGCCTATAATCAAGTCCGCTAGGGGGCACCAGTACATATTAGTTATAATGGACTATGCCACCCGTTATCCAGAAGCGATCCCTCTCCGAAATACCTCGGCCAAAACCATAGCCAAAGAGCTATCTCTTGTGTTTAGCCGGGTGGGTATTTGTAAAGAACTGCTTACGGACCAAGGTACACCCTTTATGTCCCGGGTTATGAAGGAGCTGTGTAAATTGTTCAAAGTGACGCAATTACGTACATCCGTGTATCACCCCCAAACCGATGGGCTGGTTGAAAGATTCAACAAAACCCTAAAACAAATGTTGAAGAAAGTGGTGGATAGAGATGGAAAGGATTGGGACTGTCTACTTCCTTATCTGATGTTTGCTATTAGGGAGGTGCCCCAATCCTCTACGGGATTCTCCCCCTTTGAGTTACTGTATGGGAGACACCCAAGAGGGCTGTTGGATATTGCCAAGGAAACTTGGGAAAGTGAGAGTTCTCCCCACAGGAGTGTGATTGAGCATGTCGCCCTGATGCAAGACCGAATTGCACAGGTAATGCCCATCGTGAAGGAACATTTGGCCCAAGCGCAGTTAGCACAGCAGAGAGTGTACAACCGTGGAGCCAAGACCCGTACCTTTTCCCCGGGGGATAGGATACTGGTACTTGTCCCTACGGTTGAAAGTAAATTCCTTGCCAAATGGCAAGGCCCCTATGAGATAATGGAAAAAGTGAGCGAAGTGAATTACAAGGTCAGACAACCAGGAAGGCGAAAGCCCGAACAGATCTATCACGTTAATCTGTTGAAAGCCTGGAGGGATAGAGAGTCCCTAGTCGCAGACACTTGGTCACCAGCTCAAACTGGTTGCGTGATTCCTGAGGTTGGAATAGCAGCCACCTTGTCACAACCCCAACAACAGGAGGTTAAGGAGTTTGTGCTTCGCAACAAGGAGGTATTCTCTGAGCTGCCGGGACAAACATCTGGGGTAGAGCATGACATCATTACCCCGCCCGGTGAAAGGGTGAAGTTAAAACCCTATCGGATCCCAGAGGCCCGACGGGAGGCAATACGGGAGGAAGTACAGAAAATGCTGAACTTAGGGGTGATAGAGGAGTCCCAAAGTGATTGGTCTAGTCCCATTGTGTTGGTGCCTAAACCGGATGGGAGCTGGCGATTTTGTAACGATTTTCGTCAGTTGAACAAAGTTACAAAATTTGACACCTACCCCATGCCACGTATAGATGAGTTGATCGACCAGCTGGGAACAGCCCGATACATGACGACTCTTGACCTCACAAAAGGGTATTGGCAAATCCCCCTGGCCAAGTCGGCCAAAGAGAAAACCGCATTTGTAACCCCAGACGGGGCGTTCCAATATAAAAGAATGCCGTTCGGGTTACAGAATGCGCCGGCCACATTCCAGCGGAAAATGGACCAGATGCTGAGGCCCCATCGGAAGTATGCTGCGGCTTACCTGGATGACGTAATTGTCCATAGCACAGATTGGGCCTCACATCTGCCAAAAGTGCAAGCAGTCCTGGACTCTGTTCGGGAAGCGGGGTTTACGGCTAACCCCAAGAAGTGTACCATTGGGCAGGAGGAGGCCAAATATCTTGGGTACACCATTGGGAGGGGAGTAATAAAACCCCAACTCAACAAAGTCGAGGCCATCCAGAGTTGGCCACGTCCCAACAGCAAGAAGCAGGTACGAGCCTTTCTGGGAATCGCTGGGTATTATCGGCGATTCATTCCCCACTTTGCTTCTAAGGCTGTGCCCCTAACCAACCTGACGAAGGGGAAAGGGTCGGTCATGATTAAATGGACCCCCGAGGCTGAGGCAGCATTCCAATTCTTGAAACAAGCCTTATGTAGCCAGCCAGTGTTGTACTCACCCGACTTCTCTAAAGACTTTGTCGTACAAAGTGATGCGTCAGATGTGGGGTTAGGAGCAGTATTGTCCCAGGTCTGGAACGGGGAAGAGCACCCAGTCATTTACCTCAGCAGGAAGTTGAAGTCCCATGAGGTAAATTACGCCACCGTTGAAAAGGAGTGTTTAGCGGTGAAGTGGGCTCTAGATTCCCTTCGGTACTACCTGCTAGGTAGGCACTTTGACATGGTTACGGATCACGCTCCGTTAAAGTGGATGGCTCAAAACAAGGAAACAAATAGAAGAGTGAATAGGTGGTTCCTGGCCCTCCAGGAATTCAACTTCACAGTAAAGCATCGCCCTGGCGTTCAAATGGGGAATGTGGATGCTTTGTCTCGAGTACATGAATGCCTGATTGCTGGTGTTCCAACCCCGAGGTTAAAACAAGAGGGGGGGGTATGTGACAGCAGGAAGGTAAAGTCACCTGGTTGCATCCAGGGGGGTAGATATATTTCGCCCAGATTCAGGCTTTACGCCGACTTATACAACTAGGTGGAGAGTTGTATAAGCCCAGCTGAGGCTAGTGGGCTCATGGATGACTCATACCTCTAGGGAGAGTGTGGGGCGTCGTGCAGACAGGGAGTTGATGAGACCAGCTGAAGCTTGTCAGCTCATTTAGGCCTCTATAAGAACTCCCAGATTCATTAGGTGTTAGCTCATGCCTGGAACCAGACCTGTGTGGACTGTCTAGGGAGAGTGAACCCCTGTGCGGTGAGACAAAGCCTGTGTGGCTATTTGCTTGGACATTTAAAACCAGGGACTTAGGGACTAGGACAGCACTAGGCTGATCCCAGTTGTTAGTTAGGAAACCTGTATGTTTAGTCAGAGGTCAAGTTGACCAGGATTTATTTTATTTATGTTTCTTTTGCTTTGCTGTGTTTTGTCACTGTAAATAGAAAATAAACCGCACCTTTTTGATTTTGAAAACCACAACCTCCGTTTGCTGGGCCTGTTTTTGTGTGGGGAGCCCATCCCGGGGGTCACACACACCCGCTGCCGAGCTAACCCCCTCACAGTATATATACCAAACCAATAAACAAAAATTCAAAGCATAAGCAGTACAATAGCCATGTCCGAAACCATGTACAAAACCTAAAATGCCAAGTCATAGCAACCCTGATAAAAATTACCCACACACCACAATGGCCCACAATATTAGGAGAGCTCTGCTACATACAAGTCTGGTGGTATTAGCAAATTTAATTCACCAAACACTTAAAATCTTTGTCAAAAGAAAGGTGCAAATAAAAAAGCATCATTGGGAATGCAAGCTATTCATTTACTAGAGACCAGTGATCTTTAATAAGAGAACAACCTATTAATTTACTGGAGACCAGTGGCATCACTATGTCTATCAATTTCCTAGAGATCAGTGACATCACTAATAATACAACCCATCCATTCACTAGAGACCAGTGACATCACTACAAATGAACTATGAAATGGTGTTCATTCTGAAATGCTTTGAGGTATTTAGGACATTTTGGTTATTTACATGGCAACAAACCCATGTGAATGTGTTGTTACAAATTTATACCAATATCTCTCCTTGCTTGGCAGCATTATTGCTATTGTCTGCAAAGGGTAACTTACCACCAATTCTGCAGATTTGTGGATTAGTTTATATCTTCCTCGGAAGGAAGGGAGGGAGGATTGGAGGGGCTGTTTTTACTACAAGCTGGTTTGCAGGGTTACAGATATGCTATTCTTCGGCCATACGATAAGGTAAAGTAATAATGACCCACTTGGATATAATTGCGGATATACTTAAACTCTTAGAGGCATCCTCATCTTCTTTTGTATTTTCAGTCTAAGTAACCCTTTCAAGGGATTGAGGTGGTGGCTGCTTTGGAAGACTCTTGCTGAAGAGCACAATTCTAGTGTTGAATTCAATTTATGTTAAATTCATTAAGAATGAAGTCTATATAGACCAGTGACTTTATTAAGAATGCAGTCTATCCATTCACTGGAGAACAATTACATCACTAAGAATGCAGCCTATCTATTCACTAGAGACTGGTGACATCACTAACAATGCAGCCTATCCACTCACTAGAGATTGTTGACATCATTGACAATGCAGTGTATCCATTTGCAAGAGATCAGTGACATCATTGAAAAATGCAGCCAATCCATTCGCTAGAAACCAGTGACATCACTAGGGATGAAACTTTTCCATTCACTAGAAAGCAATGACATTACTTTAAATAATGTCTATGTGTTTATTAAGACAACTGATATCACTGAGTGTGCAGCCTATTTATTGACTAGAAACAAGTGACATCACTGACATTGTAGCCTTTCCACTACAATTCAGGGTTTGCTGGAATTGTCATTATCATTGTATTTTAGTCATCCATAACATATCAATGAGCATGATTAAATTATAGTTTCCAAACGCCAATCATGCTTATGAAAACTCTTGGTTGATATCCTATATATGTCCACATGCACAGTGTTACAACCTGCATTTTGACCTTTGGCAATGAACACACTGAAAATCAAGACGCATTATTGAATTTCAGGGACAATTCATTTTTGTTGCATATCACAAATTCTTTTTAAATTACATTCTTTCAGTTAATGTGGTCTTTGTGAAAATAATTTTTTGCACTGCAAGGCGCTGAAGATATCTGAACCGGTGCTCAGTTAATTAAACACAGAATATAGTTCAGGCAGTATCAGATGCAGGGCCGCCATCAGGGGGGTACAGCCATCACAACTGTGTTATGAAGATCTCAATATCTCGACTCCAGAGTTGTCAACCTGGTAGAACAAAGGGACAAGTTCCTTGCAATTTCCACAGTAAAAAAAAAATACACATATGCAGTTATATAGTACACTTAAATGCTGGATGAGAACAAATGACAATAATCACTTCCAGGATGCAAGAGCAGTGTGCAATGTGCATACATACATAAGATAATGAAAATTGCTACACCAGTATACTCTACGGAATAATAAAAGGCTTTCAAAATTATAATAAGGCATTATATGCTAATATAATTATAATGCAATAAATAAACACATGTATGTTGCGTTATTTAAAAAAGAAATGTTAGACTTTTTAAAACCTGAACTGCCTGCCCATAATTTTTATAGGCCAGCCAATCTCCACAGCCAACCCAGCACCTCAGGATTCTAAGTGCCATCCATAGAAACCCTGCCTAGCCTATATTGCACTCCAAGTTTCTGTCCTTCCTAGCTTGGGGCTCAATCTTTGTTTCACATGGGCCAGATCTGTTTTAGGGCATCTGTCCGCTGATCCCCTACTGAGTTGAGAGAAGCAGGCGGATGACAGGTCCGTGTCTGTTCCATCTATGCAGAGTGGACATGAACACAACCCACTTTGGTCTATGTGTAGTAAGATGTAAACAGACCGGCTGTTTATACCCAACTGCCCTCTGATCTGATCGGGCCAGATGGAGGTGAACGGATCCCCTTCCGTCTGTCTTTGATGGATTGGATTGGAGGTAGGTGGGTGTAAAAGACACAAGTCTCCATAGAAGAGAATGAAGGGTCTGATCAGGTCCGCCTGAAAAACGGACAACAGACCTGATCGGACCGCTCGTGTAAATAGGGCCTTAGACTATTAACACCCTCTTTGCATTCTATATAACCAAAAGTCTGTGGACCAAGCTTTTGTAACTGCCCCTCCAAATTATTATGTTCATGTGTTCATGTTACAATATATAATTATATTTTAGGCAATTGAACACTTCAAACCTGGTGGTAACAGTTTGGAGAAGGCCATTTTTCTGCTCAGCATGACTGTGCCACTCTGAACAAAGCCAGCTCCATAAAGACATGGTTTAATATGTTTGGTGTGGAGGAAAATGATTGACCTGCACTGACCTCAACCCTACTGAACACTTTTGGAATGAACTGCAATGCTAAGTGCTTGCCAGGTTTTCTCATGCAACATCAGTACCTGATATCACAAATTTTTTATTAGCTTTATGAACACAAATTCCCAAAGGCACACTCTAAAATCACATGGAAAGTCTTCCTAGTAGAGTGGAGGCTGTAATACCTCTAAGGCGGAGCAGGGGAGCAGGGGCAATAATGCCCATTGCTTCAGAAAAGCATGTCCAACAAGCTCATAGAGGAGTGATGATTAGGTGCACACAAACATTTAGCCATATACTGAGCCTTTTAGCCACCTCACACAGCAGAATAAACTATCACCAGCCATGTGAAACAAGAAGTGGGAATTTACTGTATATAGGCAGACTCACATACTTGTAAATTCATTGTATTTATACTACTACCTTTCAGGAGTTCTCATGAGATGCAGCAAAAATCAACCAGGACGACAGGTGCAGCCCTTTAGGCTAGGGTCACATCTGTGGGGGTACAGAAATGCATGTAAATCACATGCGTTCCTGCACCCATATGCAGCTGCACACAAAACATGATGCTTTAACCTCCCTGGCGGTATTCCCGAGTCTGGCTCGGGGTTAAATTTCAGCACCAAATGCGGTAACCCCGAGCCAGACTCGGGCTGCATCGCAGTGATCCAGGCAGGAGTTACTTACCTTGTCCCCTGGTTCCTGCGATGCCTCCCCACTGTGTGATCGAGCCGTCATCTCGCTCGATTCACACACTGCCGAATGCCGCTGAGCTCCGTTCCCTGCGACGTTACGACGCACAGGGATGGAGATCGGCGCCAAATTCAAAAAAGTTAAAACACAGTATACATACAGTACACTGTAATCTTACAGATTACAGTACTGTATAAAATAATTACACATCCCCATTGTCCCTAGTGGTCTGCCCAGTGTCCTGCATGCACTTTTATATAATAAAAACTTTTTTTTTCTGCCTGGAAACTGGAGATTGTCCATAGCAACCAAAAAGTGTCCCTTTATGTCAAAAGTGGTTTTAGACCAGCTAAAAAACAGCGATAATAAATTAGAATCACCCGCAGAATTAAGCGATAGCGATTTGTGGGGAAATTCCTCATCAAACACTGAAAAACACTTTTATTATTATTATATTATTATTTGTTATAATTATTTTATAGTTATTTATTTTATTATAATGTATAATTTTGTTTTTTGAACTTTATCATACCCGGGATGTCTACTAGACTCTGGTTTGGACAGATTTAAGTGAGTTATTCCTAAGAATTACAGGCCTGCAATATAAAACGCCAAATTTCCATGCAGAATAATGGTACCGCTTTCAGCACCTAAAATCTGACAGAATCATACCGCCAGGGAGGTTAAAGAAAATGTGTGGGGGTTCTATTAACTCTTAATGGCACCCCACGCACTGAAAAACATGGTCGCGCTTACCCGCCCACAGAAATGCATGGTGCAGAAGCACGATGCAGTTTCCATGCGGCCACGTTTTAAAAAAGTGCAGGGACCCTTTCACTGCAAATAAGTAGGCTGCTCTGCCTGTGCAACATGTAATGCAGAGCCACTTAGATGTGAACCTAGCCTCAACTATAGCAGCTGTGCATGGTAGCCAATCAGCTTCTAACTTCAGCTTGTTCAATTAAGCTTTGACAAAAAAAAAACTGGAAGCTGATTGGTTTCTATGCAGAGCTGCACCAGATTTTTCACTCTCTAGTTTTAGTAAATCAACCCCACTGTATAAACATGAATGATCAGACTGTGCTTTTTTGTCCAGATTTTTTCTATAGCCTGTTTTACCCAACACATAAAATATATACAAAAAATACATTTTACACGATCCTTTCACTTTTAGCAGCTTATTATGTCAAATGCATACCCTATTATTAGAATGCTTAATAAAGCTGTTCATACTTTATGGGCAAAGGTGGATTGTATAATGCAGGTACACCTTGCCAGGCTTAGGATGTTGTTCTCTTGGGCTGTTAGTATAATAAAATCCTGGTGCTGCCTGCTTATACCAAATACATTTAAAGGGGTTGTAAAGGTTAATTTTTTATTTTCTAAATAGGTTCCTTTAAGCTAGTGCATTGTTGGTTCACTTACCTTTTCCTTCGATTTTCCTTCTAAATGTTTTCTTTCTTTGTTTTCTTTGTCTGAATTTCTCACTTCCTGTTCCTCCTCAGTAAGCTGTTCAGTAAGCTGTTCTCAACACCACTCGGATGATGGTGTGAAGTTTAGTGAGGAGAAACAGGAAGTGAGAAATTAAGCCAAAGAAAAAAAACATTTAGAAGGGAAATCGAAGGAAAAGGTAAGTGAACCAACAATGCACGAGCTTAAAGGAACCTATTTAGAAAATAAAAAACGAACCTTTACAACCCCTTTAATTATAATGTGGTGTTCAGTCTAAAATGTCAATCACAGCAGTTGTACCTGGAATAATGGATTGACTATGTAAGAAGAAAGTTGCATTTTAGTTGAATACATTTGAGAAACGCTCTGTCTTATTTCCGGGTTGATTGGTACACTGAATACGTCCCTAAAGACTTTTTATCAAAAGTCCTGAAAATACGCCTATCCATCATCCACATAAAAGGGCAAATCCAGCCAACCTTCCATACATCTGAAACGCATACATAGTAATGGATAACTTGCACTTCAGTTCTGTAAATTGTTAACTTTACATTTAACCCAAACTCTAATGATATACTCTTATGCCACGTACAGATGATCGGAAATTCCGACAACAAAACCGTGGATTTTTCAAACTTGTCTTGCATACACATGGTCGCACAAATGTTGTCGGAAATTCCGAACGCCAAGAACTCGGTGACGTACAAGACATACGACGGCACTATTAAAGGGAAGTTCAATATCAGCCGTGTTAGTAGAAGTTTGGTGAGAGACGATTCGCACTTTTCACCCTTGTGCTTTTCAGTCCGTTACAACGTGACGAATGTGCTATCTCCATTACGAACCCTAGTTTTACCAGACCGAGCGCTTCCGTCTCGTACTTGATTCCGAGCATGCGTGGAAATTGTCCACACACGATCGGAATTTACGAGAATGGATTTTGTTGTCGGAAAATTTGAGAACCAGCTCTCAAATTTTTGTTGTCGGAAATTCCAACAGCAAATGTCTGATGGAGCCTACACAAATGTCCGACAAAAAGCTCCCATCGGACATTTTTTGTCGGAAATTCCGACCGTGTGTACGCGGCATAACTGTACTTTTGGTGTGTTCTCCTTCCACAGCCCCCTTTTATACTTTCTATACTTACTTAACCATGCTCCTACAAGTTTTTTATTGTGCGGCCTGCTTGGTGCTGCACAACGTCTCACAATCCTCACTATTGGATCTTGATGCCCCCATGCCTGTGCACCACAATCCCCATTTAATCTCATGCAGAGTTTGTACTTTGTATGGCTGAGATAGCTGAGATATATGGAATACAAACTTTCAATAGGATTGAATAGAACACATTACAGAAGATTAAGTTAAAGAAGAGGCTGATGGGTGTTAGAATTATTACATAATGTTAGGTAGGGGACAACTGTAAAAACAATTAGTATCCCCTACCAAGGCGTTTGGTTCCATTATTCAATAGAGCCAGGTTATCTTCAAAAAGGTTGGTTTATTCTTCCAAAGACAAGTAAAAGACAATGCTTACCTAATGACAGCTGGTAACACATGGTAAGGTGGTTGGCTTCAAAAGTAGGAATGAGGAATCACATGGTATGATGGTATATCTTCGAGCAGGGTCGCCTGACCTTCCAGTATCTTCCTTCAGGCCCCATCGCCCGACATTCCTAACTCATGTTGAAAACTCTTGGGTACATATACTGTTTAATAATGTTATGTCAGCATTATTTACATTTAGCATCGCTCCAAGAAAGGTGATGCTGCTGTCCTACAGAAGTAACACCCACTTGTGTATATTAAGTAACATAACTCCACCCATTGTCCTGACATAGTTCCTTAGAATAGCTATTACATACACAGCAAATGTCCTTTGTATATCCCCAGCAACCTTCAAATTTAACATGTTTCAATAAAGAGTACAGAAACTTTTATCACTTAAAATAGTAATAAATTCAATATCTAACAATGGGGCTGCTATAATTTTAAGTGTATTCAAACTCTTAATCTTAATTCCACCCTTACCCATAACCCAGATATTACTGTTAGCAGTTAAAGCAACTGCTGATGAATACAAACTATTCAATTCATAAGTAACTCACTGGTGCATAATCAGTGAAAAAAAACTTTGCTCCAGTCTGTTCTCAGAGACCCAGTTTTTTCCCTGTTGGCCATTGCTATCTTGTCTATCACAGCGCATATTACCAATGACACCTCTGTCCTTTCTGATGACAGCCGTTTGCCACTGCTTTCTGCATATGTCAACAACTAGGATAAGTGGTTTGAAATGAAGATTAGCTATTGATGTATCTCCAGCTCCTCTCCATCTCCACGTGCCTCCTGGCCATCTCTGCAGCCATCTTGGGAGCCCCAGGCAAACTCAGGCGTTCCCCTGCAGTCTAGCCAGTCTTCACCATAGTTGCTGATGCTGCAGACTTCACACTCCACAGGCTTCTGAGTGCCACCAGAATGAGTCACTGCTGTAGCTCAGGATCACTGTAGGAGCCTGAGCGCTGTCTTTCTGCTGCTCACGTCAGGTGCTAGCTCCCAAAATGAAGATTAGCTAATGATAACTTAGTCCGATGATTTTTGACTAAAGTCAAAATTTGCATGTTAGCAGCCAAAATCTGTAATATAATGCACATACTCTTGTGATCTATGACATCTGTTCTATAGAAAGAAAAAAGAACCTTCACCGGATAAGTGGATTGGGAGGATGTTTACTGCCCATTAATCCATCATTATCTTACTCAAGACTTATTTGGCAAAACTTGCCCTAGGTTTTAAATACAGGTATGGCTGTGAGGAGGCTATGAGGAGGATGGTTGTGAAGCACAGTGAATTGACTCCTGAATCTGCCCAAGCTTTATAAATAGCCCCCTTAGAAAAAGGAGAACTCCACAAACCATAATGTATAAATTCATTATACAATGCAAGGAGACAAGAGCTTAGTAAGGTAAACTAATCATAGCAACCAATCTGTAATTGTCCCCTATTGCCAAAATAAAATCTGAGAGATTAGTATGGGTAACTGCGCTGTGCACTTTATGTGCAATTAGTTAAATAAGGCCTTGCTTTGGTCACAGATAGGGGTTATATTTATTAGAATGTGTGGTTCCCTTATGTGGCCAGTTTATACAGAGAGTATGAATATAGAATACAACTTTTCTTTAATAAATGTTATGTTCCAAACTAGTAATGATTAACTGTGTCTTGGGAACATAAATATCATTCCCTCAATGTTCTGCCATTTCTTTATTGCTCAAAATGGCAGCATTCTTCGTGTTGTAAGAATGCAGAAGATGTGATTCTAATACAATAAGTTATTAAAGCCTAAGTTCAGTTTAGAAAATAATTTAATTAATTACTGTAATTAGGAAAAAAATCAGCATAAGGGATGATACTTACACGTAATGAAAAGTGTCCCTTGTGCTAGTGTCTGCTGTCTTCTCTCAGGCTAGTGACATGTAGGCATAGGCACTCATCAAGAGTGCTGATATGTTTGTATTTTCTGGTTCGCCCCTATGTTTCAACTAAGATAGCAGCCACCAGCACTGTCCCTTGTGCTAAATTTAAAAGACCAAAAAAAAAGAAACTTAGGCTTTTTAAAAGGTTCTCCAGAAATAGAAACAATACCACTTTTGTGGTTCTGACACACTGATCGGCCACCTATGGTCTAAAATCGAATCTTTCTGAAGGATACCTTTTGTTCTAAAAATAAGCAATATTTTGTTATTTACAAGAAATATTGGGAAGAGGCCCTGAGTATATAACGTTTTACTTTATTGAGGTTTAAAGGGTGTTGTGGGATAAAAATTTATGGAAAGGTAACATTTCATGAGCATGCTGACCAATTTTACATGAGGTCTGGTGTGACACAGAATAACTTTCTATATAGAACAATGTTGGATGTTCTCAAGGCTTCCATGCTACCATTTAAGGGCCTCTGTTCCATAATACCTAACTAAAAAAGGAAAACCACGGTCTTTGAAATGGACCTGTCACATACACCCGACAACACACTCCTGAGCCATAAGAATAGCTCAGCTGCTTTCAAGTGTTTAATTTCTGATACAAGCTGTCATGTTAACATTATTCAAATATTTTTTGCCCTACTTTAGCTGTTTTATAATTAAATGTTTATTAATGACTGCTATAAAGTTTCTTAAATGGTAAAAATGAAATAAAATGTTGTTTTCTTGTAGACAGTTCCCGGAATCCCATTCCCTACTCAAGTGCTTGGCTAACTGCTTTTCTTAGAAGACTGCAGAGAACTAGAAATGTCAAACATCCCAAAATGGTAATCCTGATGTTCACCACACGATTTACAATCTGACTGTACAATCTCCTTTAGATCTACCAGCAAGCACATAATGCAAAGGCCTGATTGATCAATCTACTTAGGTACAGTCAGCCTGACCATACATGGTTTAAATCTCGTCCAGTTCCTGCTGAACCCGGGTGAGATTCAAACCATCTATGGCCAGCTTATTGCTTTTTACTGAGGTAGCCTTCTTTGATGTAGCAGTAGGTCTTACATGGTCAAGTGACCCTAAAAACTGTATGTATGGCCAGTAGGTAGTATAGCTATTATGCTGCGTACACACGATCGAGTTTCTCGGCGGTGAAAACACCGCCGTGAAACCCGACGGGAAATACGTGGACCGGCTTGATCCCCTTTTCCCCGTGTACACACGGCTGTTTTTCACGACAGGTTTTCTCTTGGTCGAGAAAACCGGCCGTGTGTAGGCTCCCTAGCAGTGTTTCCCTATGGGAAAACTGCTGATGAAAAAAAACGTTGCGATTCGCGACGGTGAAAAATTTAGTGCATGTTCTAAATTTTCTCGTCGTGATTCTCGGTGGTTTTCTCGTCGGGAAAACTGCTGGAGAGCCTACACATGGCCGTTTTTCTCGTCCAAGAGAAAACATGACAGTTTTCCCGACTACAAAACTGATCGTGTGTACGCGGCATTAGTCTACTAATAGTAGGAAGGTCTCTAGTAATGGCCCAGATGTAAAAGGGTACCCTGCTTCTCCATGCGGGAGGTTGGACTTAGAGCTTTCAATCCCGTCCTGTAAAAAAATATAATTGTTGTAAAGCCTAAGTGGATGCCACAACATTTCAATAGCTGTAGCACTGTGGACTTTAACTTTGAATTTGTACCTGGCAGTTATAAATAACACAGATGCTAAACAGACGACCTTTCAGTGAAACAAGACATGAGGACATGTCACAGCCATGATGTAAATAGAAGAAAGGGATTTGGTTCCAAGTATACATTTATACTGTATGCCTGCTGGCAGGCCTATATTAACAAACTATAAATAACATGGACAAATATATTGGGTCATCTTTCAAGAGGTTACTGGGGTTAAAGGAGACCTTTCATGGATGATACATACAAACTCTAAAATGATTTTAAGGTTTTAAAGTTTAAAGTCAAGTGAATTTTTTGGTCAAAATGCAGTCGCTCCCATGTAAAATGACACTTGTATATAGTCTGCAAGTGTCATTGAGTAAATACAGTGAATTGATGTGTCGTTTCAAAGTACTTACTATTTTATTAATTTGTAGATCAAAGCTGTGATGTTTGACCTGCATATGACATAACTTAAAGAAACCTTACAATTTAAAAAAATAAATAAAAGGAATCCTTATTGAACTCCTTGTTAACCATAATCACACTATTTAATCCCTTCCTCCTCTTCTCCCCATAGCAATTATCTTCTTTTTATTTCTAGTATTATTTTTTTTAACTAACATGGGACAAAATAGTGAAAAGGCATTTTTTTTTTGTTTCTTGTTTCTTTTTGTCTACAGGTTTAACAGAAAAATAAAATAAAACATTTGCAAACAATATTGCTGAACGAAAGCCTAGTTTTTCCCCAAATAACAATATATGTATTAATTTATCTTAAAGTGGAGTTCCAGTCATTTGTTTGTTTATTAAAAGTCAGCAGCTACAAAAAGTGTAGCTGCTGACTTTTAATAAACAGCCACTCACCTGTCCCACGGTCCAGCGGTGCACTCACCGCAGCCGTGTTCTCCCCGTGTCCTCCCTAGGCAGCACTGGCATCTCTACTATGACAGCTTGTGGCTTCACAGCTGGGTGCCTACTGCGCATGCGCGAGCAGTGCTGCGATCTGTGACTGGCCCTGAAGTCTTCTAGGTCATGTCCTTAAAGGAGGGTTATACCCCCAAAAAAAATTGTAAAACCCACAAGTGCTTTTTTTTAACCACTACTATTCCTTTATATTGGCTTGTGAAATTTACAAATGCAGCAAGTTAGAAATTGGATGAAAGGTTTAGCACTGGGAAACACTTTTTGAAAGATAAAAAGTGCATTTTATATACAACTGTATAGATCAGACCAAAATGAGGGACAAATGAGGAGGTCCCTCAAAATCAGGGACAGTTGGGAGCCATGCCTAATGTGTTGGGTCAGGAGCTATTTCTGCCTCTGCTTACAATAGATTTTATTGCTGTCTAGGCACAGTTACATTTTATATGGCACTATATCCCTTCTATTTGTACATGCTCTTCACCAAAAGTCAAACAAGGTAATTGGAATGGCATAAATAAGTAATGTTCTCCCTATACAAAATGTTCTTTTTTGCTGCAGTCAAATCACACCTGTATAAATGTAAAGCAACATCTGGTTCGTAAATCTGTCCTCCGGAATTCCCTGGAGATATCCCTTTATGTGAGTTATAAATACTTCTGCACGGGGTACAGGATGGAGTAATACAGTAAATGAAGCTTAGCTGTCTCCCGTCTAATTCCCCACAGTTACAATGCGTCTAGAGTCAATGCATTGTTCACTCGTGGCTGCACACAACAGACCTATCATTAGAAAAATACATAAAGGTGGTGTTGTTTAATCCTATCTTGCATTGTCCTACTTGTTGTTGGCATAGTGAATATTGACTTGTACTTCACAGGTTTCTCAGTGTGCGTCATAATTGTCCCATTACACCATCTGACTTATTTCTTGCTGGCAGACCCAGTATGAGGTGTGATTCAAAGAATACAGCTTAGGAATGCCTTGAAAAACATTAAATCTTTTCCAAAGCTAATTTTTTATTTTCATTTTGGAAAGAGTAGGAAGTGGTTAAACCCTCTGTTAAGTGTCCCATTGGGAAGTTTGCCCTTCATTTCCTGTCTAGTAGACACAACAAGAAGTAATAGGAAATCTCTCTAAAGTGAAGACATTCCCCTTTCAGACAGTTGCTATCAGAACTGGTGTCCCCACTGAAAGAATTCACTTCTATTTCTGTTCCTAAATGTTTGTATTTCTCAATTTTTTTTCCTGGTAACAATGGTCATGGGGCAAAAAGGGTAAACCTCAAAGTCAGCAGTAATGATTCCGCTCTTCGTTATCCGATACTAAAGCAAAAAGGTTTTGGCACATGTATTTGGTATTTGAAAGGAAATTTGTTTAAGGCTGGGTTCACACCTATGCGAATTGGATGCGAGTTTGCGAGCATCCAATTCGCATAGCAGGAGAATGTGACTGGCTCTCTATGGAGCCGGTTCACATACCCCCGCAGCAGGTCCGGTGCAAATTGCTGGAAAAACGTGTGCCTTTTTTGGTGCGTCTCAGGTACGAATTCAGCCCAAAATTCGGACTGAAATCGGACCTGAAACGGTGAACCAGCCTGCACCGGACCCCTGCTGTGCGACTGATGCGACGATAGTGTGAACCGAGCCTTAATCTACAGGCAACCACTACCGCCCTCTATTTCCAAAAATATACTAATGCATTCTGATATAGGGAATGGTCCTCTAAAACTTCTCCTCTAGGGAGTCAAACAACATCCCATAAGCCAACAAAATAAAAATTTTTACCAAAGGACTATTATTTATGTCTTTGTAGGTATTAGTACCTGCAAAGTCCCAAATAATTATCCTTTGGTGGTTAGCTTTTTGGCTTATTTCTTGGCTTACAATAGTCGTCTGACTTTCAAACTGATCAAACGTTCTGACAACAGACTTCTGATGCTGCATATTTGTTCCAGGACAGAAACTTAGAGCATTTTTGATCCAACCAAAGAGAGCAAGACAGCTGGAGAGGGCCAACAGGAACAGGTTTATTTTCATTACTTTTATAAGGCTCTAGCTGTACATAAACTGACTGCATGCCATAATCCAAATACAATTTCATAATGTCTTCATATTTTCAAAGGTCTATTCTGCACTAAGCATGGTATCTTTCAGCTGGGCCATTAGTGTGATTGATTGTCATCAGGATAGTTTTCATGCACAATGGCATGTAGGTCCATTTTTTTTGGCGCCAAAACCTCAGCACTAAACATTATCAAAGTTTAATTCTTATTATTAAAAAATACTGGATTTCTCAAGAGTGTTTTAGAGGTTACATGTAACCATGACTAGGGTAGTTCAGATAAATTACCACCCCAACTCAAGTATGTACTTACCCCACACCCTTCTTCTCCCCCAGTAAGGACACCGACACCATGTTGGATTTAAATGGCTGTTTTGGCCTTTTATTAACACAAAACATATTTTAAACATAAACTTTTTGAAATGCTCCATCTCTAGTTGAACAAAAGATTGCAAATCCTTTACTGCATCAACTTTTTGGAATCTGTGGTACCTCTAAGTTAGATTCTGTCCCCAGCCGCAACACCGCCTCAAGGACTACTAACTGACCACAGACCCCTACCACCTTAATAACCGGTAGTCTAGAATGAACTAGACAAACCAAGAGGACTCCATACCTGGGACGGGTCCCCACCATTTGATCAAATACCTCATATATTTTAACCCTCGTCAAGGACCCCAATCGCCAACTGGCGGCAGTACGCACCTCAAATTTTATTACTAGGGCGGGAGGGCGGGACGATTCACCATCGACTTCCACCTGCAACTGATGCCTCTTTGCTTCACCCCTAACTATGTATTCAGCTCCTCCCCATCCTGCACCAAACTACCACCAATCAGGTAAGGGCTAGTCCCACCACTTCTTTAACCTATTCCCCTCTGGTAGTTCCTTCCACCCTGTCATGTATGCCCTAGGCTTACATTCCTTTCCAGCTCCGTACATGTCTTTCACATTAGCCGTTTATATTCCACAACTCTACAGTGCAGAGCACAGTGTAGCTCAAGTGATTGTTGAGCTTAAGTGTAGCTCAATAATAATGTCACCAAGGTACAAGGTAGTATCTGGGTTTCCTAAGACATTTGACACACTCAAAGTGGATTTTTATCCCTTTTGAGAAAAATTTAGAGTGAAAATAATTTAGCTTTAACACATACTCTCAACCCCCCCCCCCCCCCCCCACACACACACACATTGAAACTCTTACCTGCAGTACGTATTGGAGGATGAGGGTGGGAAGTGTTATACACCCTACCACTATAATGCTAAAAAACAGGATTGCAGAGTAGTAGGATGGCTAAAACCTTGAGTGCAGCACATTCCTTCCAGTATCAGGAAGTGCAAGCTGCTGCACTTCCTCTAAATAAACCAACAGAGGAAATGCAACTTCCTCTGATTGAACCATGAAAAGTAATGCTTCTCCCATGAGGGTGCTGACTTACACCTCTACTGGACCAGAACCTTCTAAAATATACACTCAATAATTAAAGTAGAACTCCAGCCATGTTTCTTTTCTAGTTCTAGTAGGGAATTTTATTGCCATGGAATTTGGTTGTGGTCTTTGTGCCCACTGAGGAGATTCACTCATTCTATTTGTCTTGAAGACCTTTGCCGATTTGATAAAAACAAAAATCCACAAGTGTTATTTGCCACAGAAAAAAGAACAGATAGGGGGCTTCAAGTAAGGACACCTGCTCTGCTGACAAAGGGGTGAAATGGGAATCCCTCTCACTTTGTGGACAAGGACCAATAGTCCTTTCCCCACACGCACAAAGTGGTTGATTTACTAAAGGCAAGTAGACTGTGCACTCTGCAAGTGCAGTTGCTCCATAGCTTAGTAAATCAGGTAAAGCCTAACTTTTCAAAGAATACCCAATTACGTGCAAGGTAAAAGAAAAAAACAGCATTCTTGCTTGCACATGATTGGATGATGGAAGTCAGCAGAGTTTCTGCTCATTTACTAAGTTCTGGAGCAACTTCACTTACAGAGTGCAACTGCTATCTATTTGCCTTTAGTAAATCAACCCCAAAGAGTCAAATGGAAAATATTACACTCTGGTAAAACAATCTTATTGTTTCCTTCGCCTCAAAGGAGCCAATATACTGTAATATCTGCAGTAACGATTGTTTGCCTGGAAGCGTGCTGAAGATTTCAAAGCTATACTTAACAAAGGGATCACCAGGGAGGATAATTAATGGATTTTCCATTTTAGAAGAACAACAAGCATAAAACAGTGGTCATATTTGGACTGGATTAATGTGTTTATAAAGAGCATGATTCCAATATGGAAAGGAGTCCAGTTGCATTTTCCTGATATGTCCAGGGAATTGAACATGAATAGATCTATTTCAAGCTACACTCTGGGCACAAAAACTTTCATTAGCAAAGGATATAAATCCACTTAGGCTGGCCATACACGGAGCAAATTTAGTTCCTGCAACCGCGGGTTGCAGGAAAGAAATTAACTTGATTCCCCCATCAACACAATCCCTCCTACCGAGCCATTGTGTTCTCCTGGTTGGAGGGCGGGCAGGGAAAGCTGTACCCGCCGGGAGAAGACAGTGATTATCGCTAGTGACTTTAGCAGCCTCTAGCGATAATCGCAAGAGAACCCGGTAGGCTGGTTGTACCAAAGTTGATCGATCAATCAACTTGGTACATTCAGCCTGGCCATTAACCGTTCGTATCTTGGCTGGTTCTTGCTGAACAGGCTGAGATTCTAACCGTGTATGACTGGCCTTAGTGTGCTCCAAATGCCTTTGAAACCCAGATACCTTGTAAAAGTAGCAGTGATATCATCACTGGGCTGTACACAACCTGTAGAGAGAGCTAGGGGAGCGGCCCAGCACGTTCATCCACTAAAGGCTGCCTACAGATAACTCCCGGAGGGGGCGGATACAAGACCCAGTCACCCTTCACAAGGAAAGAGAGCAGCAGTGACTGGTCTGTATTACAGGAAGCTCCTGCACAGAGGCAAAGTATAGGAGATGGTTCCTACTGGGTTATTCCACAGATATGGGAAAAATATACAAAGTACACCAAGATTCAAGTCAGAATACACATGCCTCCTGGATTTAGACAATACTTGCTTATCCTGAAGTTCCACTTTAAAAATTCAAAGAGTGATGTGCAGGATTTTGGAGGATCACAAAACAAAGAAGGCAGAGTTTTTCAACCCAGTAGATACGGGTGATAAGCCATGGTGCCTTCCTCTACTGAAGTTAAAAAAGGAAAAAATAGAGCCCATCTTTGAATGGACAAAGTACAGATTGATTTTAAAGCCCAAATAAACCATTCTGCATCTAGTACTTAGGTACTACACTATATTACCAAAAGTAATGAGACGCCTGCCTTTACACGCCCATGAACTTTAATGGCATCCCAGTCTTAGTCCGTATGGTTCAATATTGAGTTGGCCCACCCTTTGCAGCTACAACAGCTTCAACTCTTCTGGGAAGGCTGTCCACAAGATTTAGGAGTGTGTTTATGGGAATGTTTGACCATTCTTCCAAAAGCGCATTGAGGTTGGACAAGAAGGCCTGGCTCGCAGTCTCCAGTCTAATTCATCCCAAAGGTGTTCTATTGGGTTGAGGTTAGGACTCTGTGCAGGATAGTCAAGTTCCTCCACCCCAAACTTGCTCATCCATGTCTTTATAGACTTTGCTTTGTGCACTGGTCCAAATCATTTGGTGGAGGGGGGATCATGGTGTGGGGTTGTTTTTCAGGGGTTGGGCTTGGCCCCTTAGTTTCAGTAAAGGGAACTCTTAAAGTGGAGTTCCACCCAAAAATGGAACTTTTACTTTTTGGAATCCTCCCCCCCTCCGGTGTCACATTTGGCACCTTTCAGGGGGGAGGAGGGAGCAGATACCTGTGCAATACAGGTATTTGCTCCCACTTCCTGGCATAGGCCGCCTCGGCGATCAAGGTGACCTACGCCACTTCCGGCGCTTACTCTGTCCTCCCCCGCTGTCTTCTGGGAGACACACAGGTCCCAAAAGACAGCAGGGACCAGTGAGGACGCGCAGCGCGACTTGCGCGTGCGCAGTAGGGAACCAGGAAGTGAAGCTGCAGGGCTTCACTTCCTGATTCCCTTACCGAGGATGGCGGCAGCAGTAGCCGAGAGCCGAGCAACAGATCGGCTTCGGCTGCCGACATCACGGGCACCCTGGACAGGTAAGTGTCCTAATATTAAAAGTCACCAGCTGCAGTATTTGTAGCTGCTGGCTTTTAATATTATTTTTTTAGGCGGACCTCTGCTTCAAGGCAAAAGCATACCAAGGCATTTTGGACAATTTAATGCTCCCCATTTTTTATAGCCCATAAGTATACATATAAAATGATATTCGATGTACATATCATGTAGTGTAGTAACTGTATTTGGCCCAGACTACAGAAAACAATTAGGCCCCGGTCTCTACGCATTTCACCATTATCTGGTGACGCTGATGCCCCAGGAAGTCTCAAAGCATGGAATGGGCAGTAAGGACAGCTAGTAGGAACTGTAGAGGGACAGTGCAAAATACTGTTCCAATACATATTGTACAAGAGAGTATCTTCATAGGTTAAATATCCTCCCATGAAGGCCAAAAGCCAAACAGCACGGAATATACTTGCAGTGTTACAAAAGATATTAGCCAGTCCAACAGTGTGCCTTCATGACCCCCTTATGCCGCTGGCTTGTGCAAAAACAAAAAACGCATGAAAAATATGCATAACAACGCCTAAAAACCCCTTTGCTCAGGTCTGAATGCAGCCTTAAGGGAGACAGTACAGCTAAACAATTCGAGACAAAGGGGGTTAGGAGGATCTTGCTTATAAGAGCTTACAATCTAAAAGAAATATGCTGGAATATCTCCTTGTGAGATAGCAACCCCCACTGGGCAAATCAGACATGTTCAAAGCAACATCAATATTACAGCTCCACTGGGCAAAGCAAGGCAAACCATGAGCTGGTGCTTTTTATATCCCAGGATTGCGTCTTCTCTTAGTTTTGGCACAGTACGAATCCCGCTTAAAAGCGGTAACAAGCCTTTCAGCTCCATGTTAAAAGGCTTCCCGGCTAACTGCAGTTTCCTGCAGTCAAATCTGTTACAGTTGTGACCCATACAAGGAGTGTTATTTGATATGACGGAATGGAGTGATTGAACTGGCTGCCTTACTTCTTCCCTGCTAGCAGGTTTCTGCCATCTTCCAGGCTATAATTCATTTTCTGGGTACTGTAAGAGGACCTCTTCCCTATTAGGAAAACAAATACAGATTTTCCTCACGCGGCAGACAATACCGCCAACGGTTTTCCAAAAGATCTAATCTCCTTGCGCAGCCAAACCAAAAACATATGACTTTTCTTTCATGACAAATGTTAATAAATACTTTTGACTCTAATGTTTATGGAATCTATGTATGGACAGACACGTGACTGGATTTGTCAACATAACCAGGAATCATACGTTTTTACAGAAGGAAAAGCTATGCATTTTAGTTTGCATCGACATGTTACACATCTAGTTTAGGGCTGCTGGACCAAACATGGAGGGTGCTTGGTGTGAATGCAAGGATAGTCCTGTGCACAACCAAACTCATGAAGAAGAGGGCCACCAGCACTCCAAAAAATAGGTTTAAAAATTTCATGCAGACAGGTCACTTGTCATGTTTTGGGACATGACAAGACATATAACAGTACACAAGACCTATGTAACAAACTGTCACCCCTAGCAGCCAGAGATTTTCTACCCCCCATAAAGTCATACTTCTGCCAAATACACACATTTGTGTAATTCTGAAGTCATGGATGAGTCAAATTAACCATATTTAACGATGCATGCATGTAAATAATTGTGCTGTTTACATGCGTAAAGCTTTTAACATAAATGTATGCTTTTGGCCCTTAGCCACTGGCATTCTAGCAACCTGAGGATGCTGGGTGGCAGGAGTCACCTGCATCCTACTGTAGCAACCAAGGACACCAGGTAGCAGGAGCATTCTACTGAATAGGGTACATTTGCGCTGTAGACTGTACACATGTAACGTTAGCACAAAGCTGCCAATGAGATCCTATGTAAAATCATATGCCCGTACGCATGACCCCTTATTGTGATTTTACTTTTTTTTTTTTTTTTTAAATCTATAGATTTGATTTGAAATATTTTGGTGATCGTGCTGTCCGTTTTTGTACACTTCCTGTTATAGAGTGAGTGATAATGCTCTGTCTCTTTCTCCCAACTGTGCTTCTGTATTACACACTGCAACTTAGGCTTTCAATGGAAATCACAAGTGGTTGAATTATCATACATTATGCAGGCACGGCCCACTGTTGTCACCACTGCCACCCTCCTTTTAGATTTTAAGCTCCACGAGCTGGGCCCTCCAATTCCTTCTGTATTGAACTTTATTGTAATTGTACTGTCTCCCTTTATGTTTAACCACTTGCTTACTGGGCACTTACACCTCCTTCCTGACCAGGCCAATTTTCAGCTTTCAGCGCTCTCACACTTTGAATGACAATTGCATGGTCATGCAACACTATACTCAAAGTAAATTTTTATAAATTTTTGATGGGCACTGATAGGCTGCACTGATCGGCACTGATGATGTCGGCATTGATAGGCAGCACTGATAGGTGGCACTGATGAGGTGGCACTGGTGGGCACTGATCAGGAGGCGCTGATGAGGCTGCACTGAGGGGTAGCACTGATGGGCACTGATAGGCCGCATGAGAGATGGCACTGATAGGTGGGACTGATGGGCACTGAAGGGCACTCATAGGTAGTACTGGTGGGCAATGATAGGTAGCACTGATGGGCACTGATTAGCAGTATTGATGGCCAATGATAGCTGGCACTGGTGAGCACTGATTAGTGGCACTGGAGGGCACTGATTAGCAGCACTGGTGATCACTAAGGGACCGATGTCCCTCTAACAGAAGCTGGTTAGCGTCAAGAAAAATAAAATACTTTTGTGATCAACTGTGATTGGCTGACAGCTGATCACATAGTACTGGGCCCGCTGTGATTGGCCCTTTACCCTGCTCTGTGATCAGCCGAGTCCCAAGGGGGCGCATGGGCGGTGCGAGAATGGGAGGACGTCTATGTACACCCCCCTGGCATTCTAAGCCAAAGTGGTTAAAGCACCACGCAAACTGTTGGCACTATATACATTTCTTATTATAATAATAATATTAATTAAAAACACTGCCTTAAGAAATGCCTTCGCTGACAGAAAGTAGATTCAAAAAAGCTGCAGGAGTTTAGCAGCACTGAGATGCAACAAAGGATTAAAAAAGTTGAAAATAATATTTTATTTTAGTGGCAATGGTTGATACACAGTGCTATATTAAAGGGGTTGTAAACCCACGTGTTTTTTCATCTTAATGCATTCTATGCATTAAGGTGAAAAAACACCTGGCAGTGACCAGCCCCCCGTTTTACGTACCTGAGCCCTGGAATTTCCCCTGCTGGAGATGCGCTCTTCCTCTGCCCGGGGGTTCTCGGCACTTGTGTGGATAGATTAATAGCAGCGCATCCATTGGCTCCTGCTGCTCTCAATCAAATCCAATGACGCGGGGTGCCAGGGGGTGGGGCTGGGTCCTACATTCGGCATCTATGGACGCCGAATGATGGACTTGGGAGCGCACCCACAAGGTGACCCCTTGGGAGAGCGCTTCTCCTAGGAGGTTATCTGAAAAGGGAGGAGCCGCGAGAGCCGCCGAGGGACCCCAGAAGTCGAGGTTCGGGGCCACTCTGTGCAAAACAAACTGCACAGTGGAGGTAAGTATGACATGTTTGTTATTTAAAAGAAAAAAAAATCGAACCTTTACAATCACTTTAACCTCCCTGGCGGTATGATTATGTCTGATTTTTGAATGTCAAAGCGGAACATTGTTTTGGATGATTTTATATTGTAGTTCTGTATTTCTTCGGAATAACTCACTTAAATCTGTCCAAACAAGAGTCTAATAGACATCCTGGGAATGATAAAGTTTGAAACACAAAACCATAATATATAATATAATAAATAACTATAAATAATTATAAACAATAATAATATAATAATAATACATTTTATTTAATGATGTAATCAATTTAAAAACACAGAAATTTGCTCAGTCGCAGAATTGTTGCTGTCGTCGCCTTCAGTGTTTGATGACGAATTTCCCCACGAATCACTATCGCTCAATTCTGCAAGTGATTCTAATTCACTATCGCTGTTTTCTAGATGATCTAAAACCGATTTTGACGTAGAGGGACGCTTTTTGGATGCTATGGACGTTCTCAAGTTTCCAGGCAGAAGGAACTGTATACAGCAGGGATATGCAATTAGCGGCCCTCCAGCTGTTGCAGAACTACAAGTCTTATGAGGCATAGCAAGACTCTGACAGCCACAAGCATGACACCCAGAGGCAGAGGCATGATGGGACTTGTAGTTTTGCAACAGCTGGAGGTCCAGTAATTGCATATCCCTGGTATACAGTATATAATATAAAACTGCAGGCGGGGCACTAGACAAAGCATTAGGGACTAAACAGTGAAACAGAATAATGTAATCTACAGATTACAGTGTATTATGTGTGTTTTGTACTTTTTTGAATTTGCCACGGGCTCCGCTCCCATGCATCGCAACGCTCGCAGGGAACGGAGCCCGGAACAGTAATAGATCAGGTGGAGGATCCGGCAGAGGATACAGCGGGAGGACATCGCAGGATCCTGGGGACAAGGTAAGTAACCTGTACCAGGATACTGCAATTCCATCCCGAGTGTGGCTCGGGGTTACCGCTTTTGGTAATGAAAATTAACCCCGAGCCACACTCAGGAATACTGATAGGGAGGTTAAAGTGGAACTTTAGTCAGAAAATTAAGTCCTACTAGATCGTTTCAGGCTGGCACCTTTTGCAGGTATAGCTATGTAAAACATTACAGAGAGGCCGATCTGCTGATAGCCTTAAAGCATGATTAAAGCCTCCTATCCTGTACAGCCAAGGAAGCTGCTTCTGTTGGATCTGCAACTGCCATGGTACTGCACATGTGATCAGTTACTGCATAACACCAGCCATTTGATGGTTTAACAATTTGGTTGAGACAAGCAAATGTGACGGTTCGTAATCCCAACATTCCAGGAATGTAACTGTTTTTTTAAACCTTTAAATCGATGGGTTTAGTTCCACTTCATGACTTACTGCTGTTCAGGGGCTCTGGACTTCAGTAAAATGAGAGCCTCCAGCAAGAAGAAACAGGACAAATGCTGGAGGTAATTTACAGCACACACTAATTTTGGTAGCATAATTATTATTATTATTTAAGTGAAATGTATGGTCCTTGCTAAAGAACATTACAGTATTTGTTATCAAGTTGTTATAGATAAAGATAAAAAGTAAGGTGCAATAGTTACCTTAGTCCTCGCTCTGCAAAGCACACTCCTCAGCTGTGGCTTGTAAGTGGTCCTTCTCTGTCCTCATGTACAATGCAGGACTTTAGGCCCTGCATTGTACTTGATGATTTCATTGCGTGACCATGGCCCAGAATGCATCTTATAGAAGAGGCTTTGGGGGACTTGGCACAGATGGAGGGAGCCTGCCAGAAGGAATATGATAGATATAACATCTTTATCCGCATCCCCTAGAGTTAACCAGCATTTAACCATTGCAGTGTGTGTGGGGGGAGTGTTGGGTTTCAAGCAAAAGAGTCTCATTATTCCTGTTCCAATATAGGTGGGTTTAGGTGGTACAAATTTAATTCTCACCATACTCCATGTTCCTGCCATGTTCATCCCTGCAATTCTGGTTGTGGCGGCTAGTCCTCTGACTCCATGTAGTCTTGGTGCCACCCCTTTCACTGACATCATGACACCTGCACTATATTCCGAGCAGGACCAGCAGCCATGTCTTAAGCATAGGATGTGGCCACTTGTAGGAATGCCCACCAACATTGCAGCACTGGAGACTGAAGGACTATGGAGCAAGGTGTGTATTACCATATTCTTGCCCATTCCATGGCAAAATCAAGCAACAGATCCTTCATTAACAGGCAACTTTGTTACTTTTTGGCAATTATTGTAATGAAACTTATCAGTGTTATTATAATGTTTTAAAAACTCTGTTTTAATGCATAGTTAGGAAGGCCCAGAGCTATGAGGAATGATTGAAGCATAGGGCTGGCGTGACAGGGTGGAAGGGGAGGCAGACAGCATAGAGTTAATGTCCTTAAAGGGAGAGGTGTGAGGTTTACTTACGTGACTGGTTGAGGAGACAGGGTGATGGGGAGGAGAGTAGGAGAGCAGACTGTAGGAAGGGGTGGGACAGTAACAGTCGGAGTTGGGATGCCAACGGCTGAACATCCCACCCTCCCTTCCTGAGATAGGGTAGTAGGTTGGAGGTATGTAGATATTGAGATGGCGGTTGGGACCCAATGGATGGGGTTAAAAATCTGTTGGTGGGATAAGAGTGGGGAACCATTGTTGGTATGGTGTCCTCTGGTTGGGTGTGGTCCAATAAGAGGGACCAGGTAATGGTAGACCTGTAAGGTCTGTGGTCAAGTATTAATGTCCCAGAGTCAATGTTTTGTGGCCGGGGACATTTATCTTTGGTTAATGTTATTTATTTGTTATTTATTATTTATTTTGTTTAATACAGGGCCTGACGGCCATTTAACTCAACCTTGTATTGTGCGTTTTATTGGGGTAAAGGGGGGTGGAGTTTTAGAGGGGTTATATAGAAGTTTGGTGGCGACCTCTGAGCTACCCTAATCATGTCATTATGTATTTACACGGGGGGGGCAGCAATGTTTGCCTATTACATAGGCTCCTCAGGTTATTCCTTACCCATAGATGAGAGCCATCTGGCTGGATCAGTCTACATGGCTGCATATTGATCACTGCAGTTTCTGACTGCATTAATAAACAAACACTCAAAGAGCAATGTGTTACAATACTGGAAAAAACTGTAAATAAAGAAATGTAAAAAATTTTGTCCAAATTTTTTTTTTGGCAGACGTTACTCAAAATTTGTACTAACTGCAAATACAGTATTTAAATCTTTATTAGTCAGACTTTACAGTTTATTCATAATAGACTAGTGCGCCTAAAACATCCTAACAGTCCTGCCTTCCATTAGGTTGATAAATGAATCAGTACATGAAACCGGAGTGGGAATTTCAACACAGAAATGTTACAGCACCTCCTAAATCCTGTGGATGGAGAGCCCGTTTCCTGCTCTCACGAGGATTACTTGAACTGTGATTTAATCAAGGGAGTTCCCTCTTATGAAAAGCTAATAATGTAAACAAACCATCATGTATCTGCCGTAAAACTACAGTGTTTCTCTGAACAATAGCTAGGAAACATGCACTGCTATGTAGTTTAATGGAAGTTTACATACGCACTGTGATATATAAATCAATATAATAGCTGCATGCATTGCAAATTAAGATCACCCAACATTTATATTTTAGTAATAGGGGAAAGTAGAACAGGGATGGGGAAGTTACAGTTATCTTTCCTGTAGAATTCTTCTTTTCAGAGTTCAGAGTTCTGTTTCCAGCCACTTGACAGCAACAGGAAGTAGAGTGACAGGTTCTCTTGAGGACCCCCTCACCCGCTGATAATTACCTTCCTTTCTTGCATTTGTGAACATAAAAAGTATTACCGTATATACTTGAGTATAAGCCGACCCGAATATAAGCCGAGGCAAATCATTTTACCACAAAAAAATGGGAAAACTTATTGACTCGAGTATAAGCCTAGGGTGTCCATCTGCATGCCTCACTGTGCCTCACAGTGTCCATGTGCATGCCTCACTGTGTCCATGCCTCACTGTGTCCATGCCTCACTGTGCCCATGCCTCACTGTGCCCATGCCTCACTGTGTCCATGACTAGACTGACGTTTAACATGGGAGTCTATGGAAGGGGTGCCTGGATTTGAAAAAAAATCGGTGCTCCCTGGCCGTAGGTTCCCAAGACAAAAACCTTTGCACACTTATAGAGGAGAAATGGGGCTACATGTGTGCCTAGTTTCGGATCCAGGGGACCTACGACCGGCCAGTACCGGGTCCCCAAATTCACAGGAGAAATTACCATTTAACATTGGAGTCTATGGAAGGGGTGCCCAGCTTTGAAAAATCGATGCTCCCCGGCCGTAGGTCCCCCAGACAACAATCTTTGCACACTTGTAGAGGAAGAGTGGGGCTATATGTGTGCCAAGTTTAGGGCAAAGGGGACCTACGGCCGGGCAGTACCGGGTCCCCAAATTCCGGGAGATCAGGCGCAAAAAGGTGACTCGAGTATAAGCCGAGGGGGGACATTTTCAGCACAAATAAATGTGCTGAAAAACTCGGCTTATACTCGAGTATATACGGTATATTTTAATTAAAATTGAAGTTTAAAATGTCAATCTTAATTCAATTAAACAGAAAAGTACAGCAGAGGTATGTGAGCTAGATAGATAGATAAACAGATATGGATGAGGTAGGTGAGCAAAATAGATAGATAAATAAAGATGGATGAGGTAGGTGAGCTAGATAGATAGATAAATAGAGATGGATGAGGTAGGTGAGCTAGATAGATAGATAAATCGTGATGGATGTTGATTCAGAGCTGTCATTAGGAAATCTCAATCAGTCAGGGTCGAAGCAGATGCCTGCAGTGACTAGTTTGTGGCTGGGCTCGGAATGTGGCCACCACTGTGAATAATATCCTGACTATTTCATGAATAGAGTGTAGGGCTCTTGTCCTTATATGGAAGAGTTTTCCAGTTACAAAATAAACACTGGAATTTGTTGGAGTTTTGTCCTTTCCCAAGGCCTCAATATAATAATTGGAATTAATATGCGCTGGCAAGTCTCAAGTGCTGTTTGCCAGGTTTCGAAAAAGGCTCTTTCCAGCTTTGTGAAGTGGGCCCAGGAAAGCATACAATTTCTGTCTAGGACAATTTTCATAAACACATTGCAGCTCAACGCATTAGAACTGGGAAGCCATATACCATCTTGTTTCAGTGATTTTACCAGCATTTAGAAAACTTTAAAAATAAATCTCCTGCAAATATATCAATATATCAAACAATAATGGCTAGAGTGAACCAGAACTCATGGGAGATCAAGCTGGCTCACTCATGGCGTATCCATGCAGTACTTACTACTTAATCTCACCATTGTAGATTACATAACATGCCTACAGGCAAAGAAGCTCCAACCACCCAAGAGTACTCAATGAGGCCCTTTCTTTTAATGTTGCAGTGAGTTATGGGGCCCCTTATTTCTTTGGCTTTTTTTTTTCCAGTAAAAATATTTATTGAATGTAGTACAGGTCAAGCAAAAAATAATACATTACATAGACAAGAAAAGGCACTTTGGGTAGTAACAGTCAATGTACACAGAGAGCTATATTTACAAACTTTTTTCCATATTTTCCCAAAAAATAAAGTCCAGTGCCAGTCCAGTGTAGTTGGGAATAGGGGAGGGGGAGAGGAGAGGGAAGGAGAGGGAAGGAAAAGGAAAAGGGGGGTAGAAAAGGAAGAAAGGGGGTGGGGGGGTGAGGGAGAGAACTGAAGGCAGCAGCCAGGTATGCCCATCAACTGTCATATAGAAGCTTGGCCTATCCTGAGTCGTAGCCCCAGATACACTTATAACATGCAGAAAGTGATTGGCATCAAACAGAAATCCTGTTTGACCAGAGTTTGTCAAATTTTTCTGGGCAATTGTGACTTGCGTATGTTAATTTATATAGTGGGAGAACCACATATTTGGCTGCCTTTTATTCCCCCACAGTGAAAGACTGTGGGATCTTTCAGTTGACCAATATGGTCTGTCTAGCATAGAATGCTGAATAAAAAATTAACAAATTAAGAAAGCCGGCGTGTGCCATATCGTCTGTCATACCCAGAATAAAAATAAGGGGGTCTCAGGCAATTGAAAGACCACCTACAGAATTTATAATAGATACTACTTTGTTCCAAATGGCCTGAATGCAAGGACAGGTCCACAGCATGTGTATAAGAGTGCCCCCTTCCACAGTACAATGCTGACAGGTGCTTGAAGTGGTGGGATATATGCAAGTGGAGTGTAGTAGACTTTATGTATTAGCTTGAGCTGAATAAACCAATCTCTGGCTGATATCATATGTCAAAAAATGTTCCAAGCGCTCGAACCAGTCCTCCTCAGTTAGAGAAGGAAGATCCGCGTGCCATCTCCAATAAAGGCCTAGGCCTATTAGTGGAATTAAACTCTGAGTAGATGGAGGAAAGTGGCTTATCTAGATCCTCTGACGTCAGGAGCTCCTAGTGTGTGAGAGAACAGGGAAACCCTGTTTCAAAATTGCATATTAACTGCATGTCTGAGTTGGTATTAACGGAAAAGCATATGATTGAGTCGGGGAAAGGCGAACTTTAAAGATTCAAAACTAAGGCTTCCCCGAGAGAGAATAGAGTTGATTTACTAAAGGCAAGTAGACTGTGCACTCTGCAAGTGCTGTTGCCCCAGAGCTTGGTAAATTATGTAAACCCTTGATTTGCAAAGAATAACCAATCATGTGCAAGGAAAATTGAAAAAAAAATTTGTTTGCTTGCACATGATTGGATGATGGAAGTCAGCAGAGCTTCTGGTCATTTACTAAGCTCTGGAGCAACTGCACTTGCAGAGGGCAAGTCTATTTGCCTTTAGTAAATCCACCCCCTATGTCCCATATGCAGGTAATTATTTCATTGGCTTAACCTCCTTTGCGGTATTCCCGAGTCTGGCTCGGGGTGAATTTTCAGTACCAAAAGCGGTAACCATGAGCCACACTCGGGATCGCATCGCAGGATCCAGGCAAAGTTACTTACCTTGTCCCCTGGATCCTGCATTGTCTCCCCGCTATGTGTGCGAGCCGTGTCTCCGCTTGATTCATCACAGTGCCGAGCTCCGTTTCCTGCGAGCGTCGCGACGCACGGGGACGGAGCACAGCGCCAAATTCAAAAAGTTAAAAACACAGTATAGATACAGTACACTGTAATCTTACAGATTACATTACTTTATCAAATTATTTCACATCCCTTTTGTCCATAGTGCTTTGTCTAGTGCCCTACATGCAGTTTTATATTATAAATACTTTCTGCCTGGAAACTGGAGATTGTCCATAGCAACCAAAAAGTGTCCCTTTACATCAAAAGTGGTTTTAGACCAGTTAGAAAAACAGCGATAATAAATTAGAACACTTGCAGAATTGAGCTATAGCGATTTGTGGGGAAATTCGTCATCAAACACTGAAAGTAACGACAGCGACAATTCTGCAACTCAGCAAATTTCTGTGTTATTCCTAAGAATTACAGGCCTACAATATAAAACGCCAAATTTCCATGCAAAACATTGTACCGCTTTAAGCATCAAAAAATCTGACATAATCATACCGCCAGGGAGGTTATAAGGACGTGTTAGGCCACAGGTCACTAGACTAGCAAACATTCTCTAGAGCTGAGTACTGTTACATGGCAGAGAGAGTAATGTCACCATACTCCTGGTATCTGACACCAGCCGATACTGAGGATTCTGGCGCTGGCTGTAACAGAGGAAAGAGTGGCGAGTGGGTTACGGCAGTACATTGAGGGCCCCTTTACATGAACATTGCCACTTTGCCCTGAATGAGCAAGGCAGAAGTGTCCTTTTATTTGCCATTTTTACCTTTCTCTGAATTTTCCATAAATATTTGTCTTTAAGCTGACTTACTCAATATGAACTGTTGACTTACATCCATATTAGCAGTCTTGTTGGGATGGAGTGTAATAGGTTAAAAACTGACCTTTCCTGAAGAAAATTCTGCTTCAGGCTACATCCTGTGTTGGTCACATTATCAAAGTATTTGGTCTTGTAAACCCTGTTGAAGGAGGAGCTTAGAATTCAGCCTGGCTGATGCTCCCCTTTAGCAGAGATTATATGACCCAATACCTAGGCTTTTTTCCATGTGAGCAGCATTAGAGGGAGCTTAGGGCAGCGTTTTTCCCTGCATAGGTAAGTATTTTAGGCACTATTTATCTCTCCCACCAAGACAGTTAATATGGGTATCAGTACTGTTCAGCTTTAATCTCTGCTAATCCTCCGAAAAGTCTGTGTATTTTTTAGACAAGTGCCTTATTAAGCAGTAGATGGAAGCGCACTCATTGAGCACAGCAGAGCTGTAATTAGGAAGAGGAATGTAAGAACTCAAGCTGACGCTCCAATTGGCTAATAAGAGTTTTAACCTTCAACCATTCTACATGTGATGATCTCCCTGAAGCCTATTAAGTAGCCTGAGGCTGCAAAAATTCCTCAGATGTCTCAGGAAGGTGCTCCATTGGCCCCAAACCTTAAGGCTGGGTTCACACTATACGTCACGACTTTCATCCTACTTTTCTCTGCGACATCTGTCCTACATTGGTCCTACATTGGTCCGACATTGGTCCGACATTGGTCCGACATCCATCCGACTTTCATGAACAGGATACTACTTTGATCCTACTTCAATGATAGTCAATGGGCTGAAGTAGGATCAAAGTCGGACAGAAGTAGTACAGGGAGCATTTTTAATGTCGGACCGACTTGTGTCGGACCAGTTAAGACGGCTCTCATAGGGAAACATTGATTTTCACACGTCATGCGACATGAGCTCCCAATGTCGGAGCGTTTGTCGCCCCAGTGTGAACCAGGCCTGAGTCTCTTTTCACTCATTAGGTAGGATACCTGCCACCGTTAACAGCACTCTTTTCCAAGGTTCCTTTAATTTAACCCTTACCTAGTCACAACCCGTAATTGAGCTTTTACAATTTACACTTGTTGTTTTGGCAATGTGCGCTAATACACACATTGCTCTGTGTGCAATGTGTTGTGGCACCATTCATTGTAAATGGCACCCAGAACCTCGTACAGCAGATCCCAACACCCAGTGCACTACACAAATGAAAAGGGTTTACAGCAGTGGCTGTATAGGGTAGGGTGACCAGACATCCCCGGTTTCCGGGGACAGTCCCCGGATTGAGGACACTGTCGCCGAACCAAATCTGTCCCCGGTTTTGTCCCCGGATTGGATTTGAACAGGGGCTGGGACAATTTCAAAGACAGTCAGTGCAGAATAAAAAAAAAAATCTGAATTACACACCCCCGCTTTGCCGCTTCTACAAGCTTAGAGGGGGGGGGGTGTATTTTTTTCATTATCTGTGCCCCTTTCTGATGATGATGCGCTGGTCGGAGTGGAGGGAATATTTCTTCAGTTTCGGGTGCATGTCCATTCAGCTCCGCTCGCATGTTCTTCTGCCTTGGCTCAACTCCCGGCCAGCCGCCTGCCTATCTCCTTGCCTTCCCTGGTGGAGTGATCTTCCTCCGCTCCCCACCCAGTAGTAGCCGGGGGCCCGGAGAGCAAGACTTGACAGGCTGTGAGGCGGGCAGCGACGGGCAGAGAGTCGCTGATTGTCGCCATTAATAGTAAAAAAAAAGAATATTCATTTTAAAAATCTGGTCACCTTAGTATAGGGCATTCTGCAAATGAAGACTTATGCCGCGTACACACGGCCGGACTTGCCACCGGAAAAACCTCCGTTGGAATTTCCCACGAAAAAATAGAGAACCTGCTCCCTATCTAAGTCCGTCGGAAATTCTGACGGAAAAAGTCAGATGGGGCATACACACGGTCGGAATATCCGACCAAAATCTCCCAGATTTACCAAAACCATATAATATGAAGTCAA
Organism: Rana muscosa; assembly: GCA_029206835.1. Classification (NCBI taxonomy): domain Eukaryota; kingdom Metazoa; phylum Chordata; class Amphibia; order Anura; family Ranidae; genus Rana; species Rana muscosa. The sequence goes on from CM055118.1 coordinate 133,560,636, forward strand.
ACCTTAAAGCAGTTGTATACCCAAAACATTTTTTTTTTTAAATAAAAACCTGCAAGACAAAGGCATAATGAGCTAGTGTGACTAGCATACTAGCTCATTATGAATTACTTACCTTAGATCGAAGCCCCCCAAGCCATCCTCGTCTCCCCCTCCAGCTGCAGACATCTCTCCGGAAGGTTACTTCCGGGTATCGCCGCTCCGGCCAATCACAGCACTGGAGCAGCGATACCCGGAAGTAGCCTTCCAGAGAGATGTCTGCGGCCGGAGGGGGAGCCGTCAAAGCCGGTGTACTGCCGAGCATTGCCCCCCAGCGGATTCTGCCCGCTGTGTACTGCGCAGGCGCGGCGCTTTTTCCGAAAATAGCCGAACATGTAGAGCTGAGAGTCAGCTCTACATGGCGCTTGCGCACACCAAATTGTGCTACACTGCTGACATCCAGGCTCTTTCTTTACCATCCCCGTGGACATGGAGGATGTTAAAAAAAGAGCCAGGAGGCCGAGCGAGCGTAGCGAGGACGTGAGGCCGACTGGCCACTTACATCTAGGTCCACGCAGGCGCCGTGTAGAGCCGACTCTCAGCTCTACACGTTCGGCTATTTTCGGAGGCTCATTGACGTTCGTACTGCGCAAGCGCCGCGCCTGCGCAGTACAGTTGGGGGCAGAATCCGCCGGGGGGACGTTTGTCGGCAGATGACCGGCATTGCCGGTTTTATGAATGGCTATTCTCAGTGCGCCTACGCCATTGTTCTTTGTGACAAATAACTCCTAAACCATGTAGGTTTAGGAGATATTGCAAACACCTACAGGTAAGCCTTAATCTAGGCTTACCTGTAGGTAAAACATGTCAGGGAGGGTATACAACCGCTTTAATGCCGCGTACACACGACCATTTTTCATGACGAGAAAAATGCAATTTTTTTATTTGGTCATTAAAAACGATCATGTGTAGGCTCCAGAGCATTTTTCGCGACGTGAAAAATGGCCATTAAAAATTTGGAACATGCTCTATTTTTTCTCGTTGTTTTTCACGTCGTCGTTTTTCTCGTCGTGAAAAACGCCAGTGTGTAGGCTTTAACGACGTGAAAAAAACGCGCATGCTCAGAAGCAAGTTATGAGATGGGAGCGCTCGTTCTGGTAAAACTAGTGTTCATAATGGAGATAGCACATTCGTCACGCTGTAACGGACTGAAGAGCACGAGGCTGAAAAGCGTGAATCGTCGTTTTTTCAATGACATTAAAAACGATCGTGTGTATGCCGCATCAGAGTTTAAATTTAGATGCAATCAGGCAGGCCCTTGCACTACATGGTTTTGGTAAATCTGAAGACAAACATCTGCATAAAATCTAATAGTGTGTATGGGGCTAGGTTAAAAAAACAAAGTGCAGTGAATATAGAAAATGGAGTGCAGCAGATCTCTATAGGAAATCAATGATGTATGAATGGAACAGAAGAATTGGGAGATCCATTTGTACCAAAGCATTGGTAAATGTTGCTTGCTATGCATCAAATTATTATGCGCACAAGAATTTAGCCAAAAAAATAAGCAAATTGGTATATCCCCCAAGGTACTGTATGTATTGTAAAGGTATGTATCGGAGAATAGAAAGTTCTTATTTTACATATATAAGCAGTTTGCTATGGTGGTAATATAAATATGAAGACCACCATTACCATACCCTTTTTCAAGAAATACATTGTACTAGGTTTCTGGCTGATGCTTCCCATTCAATATTTCAGTCTGTATTTAAAGTCTGGAACAAGCGTGTAGATGAGGAATTTTGACATTTCTCTGACGTTTGTCCCTGTCTAACCACTAGGGACGCAGACAACAATAAAAGCCTGAAAAAGGGTCTAATCTTTTGCTACTTTTACTACTAAGAAACATTTAGATACACATAGCTTCTCTACTGCCAAAATAACTACCGTATTTATCAGCGTATAACACACACTTTTTCCCCTTAAAATCAGGGGAAAATCGTGGGTGCATGTTATACGCCGATCCCCCGCTGAAACGAGCGAGAGGAGCCGAGATACAGAAAGCCGAAGTACACTCGGCTTTACTCGGCTCCTCTCGCAGTCCCGCCCATCTCCACTGATTGCGCCGCTTACATACAGAAAGCCGAGTGTACTTCGGCTAGTCTCGACTCCTCTCGCAGTCCCGCCCCTGACTGTGAGCAGAGCCGAGTCTAGCCGAAGTACACTCGGCTTTCTGTATGTCAGCGGCGCAATCAGTGGAGATGGGCGGGACTGCGAGAGGAGCCGAGTCTAGCCGAAGTACACTCGGCTCCGCTTGCTCCTCTCCACATGGAAATTGACGCCAATTTTAAAAATAGCAGAGACTGGCAAGGCTGCAAAGGCACTGGGCAAGGCTGCAAAGGCACTGGGCAAGGCTGCAGATGGACACTGGACAAGGCTGCAATGATGGACACTGGGCAAGGCTGCAGATGGACACTGGACAAGGCTGCAATGATGGACAAGGCTGCATTTAAATGTAAGTTTTTTTCCTTGAACTTCCCTCCTAAAAGTTTTTTTCCTTAAAATTCCCTCCTAAACTTGGGGTGCGTGTTATACGCCGATAAATAATTGCAGAGTAAAGTAGGACGTTTCTGGCTGAAAACATGCAAACACCATCTTCCGTTACTTTATTAGCTAACATAATCGTAATGTAAAATATCTGTGCTTGGCTGTATAAGCCCTTGACTGGTCTGTCCTATTCAAATCACTTGGAGACTCGCTATTAGAAATTTGAAAGATCAGTATGCATTGCCCACAATAACCAATTTGATTGAAGATGTCATGCCTCCTGAGATGGTTTAAAAATGAATGGAAACAGCTGATTGGTTAACATGGCCAAAACAAAGCAGAATTACCGCAGACACAGTTGTACTGTGTTACCTAGCGGTGATTCAGAAAATATGTCCTTCCTGCCAAATAAACACTGACTGTACTTGTACTATAGTATTATTAATATACTCAAAGTTAAGCCTATTATTTTATGAGGTTTGTTCAGCTCCAACCACTAAATACAGACAAGACCCGGTGCCTGAATTCAGATGCCACTCTGTGCCAGTGCAATTAAATGAATTGCTGTAATAAAATGTTGATTACAGACAACTTTGCCAGTTTCATTTTGAATTAGAAAGTTGTAAGGACAACATTGTTGGCACTTTTCACCAATGGTCCTATGCTGCAGGGTCCACCTTAGGCAGCACAGTAGGATACAGACAGTACAATTTTGCTGCATTATGGTTCTGGGGCCCTAGCTATGTTTACCACCAAAAACAGTTGGGCTGAGGGCCCCCCCTTCCCCAATTCTCCCTCTAGGCACTGTATGTGGCAAGGAGGCAATGAAACTAGAGCCTGCTTTTGGACTAGAGGCCTTGTCTAAACGGGATCAAGGCAAACTGGGCTCCAGTTACTGTCACTGCTTGTGTATTGAAATGATTGCCTGTTTATTGTAACTTTTCTTATTCATAACACGTCCTATTACCCTGCTACCGCCATACGCACCAAAATCTCAGGTTTATAGATGCCAAGGTAGGCTTGTGAAATTCACCTTTTCTATTTGTCCTGGAGACCATTGTTACTGAAACAGAACATGATGGGAAGCCCAAGAGGTGAGACAGACACAATGACACCTGTTAAGCCCTGTACACACGATCAGATTTCCTATGGTTTTTAAACCGATGGATTTTTCCATCGGAAAACCGATGAAGCTCACTTCCATCAGTCTTGCCTACACACCATCAGTCAAAAAACCGACCGTTCCAAACGCGGGGACGTAAAACACTCCGATGAGCCGAGAAATATGAAGTTCAATGCTTCTGAGCATGCGTCGACTTGATTCTAAGCATGTGTGGGTTTTTTATCCGATGGAGTTCCCCACAGACGACCGGAATTTGCTATCGGTTTTTTAACCATCGGATAAATTTAAAACATGTTCTATTTTTAAACACCGATGGAAAAAAGACCGATGGGGCCCATACACGATCGGTTTGTCTGATGAAAAAAGTCCATCGGACTGTTTTCATCTGTAAAACCTATCGTGTGTACACGGTTTAAGTGTATTTCTCCTAAATTCAGAGAGATTATCTTTTACTTCCTGTTTTTCTCTGGAACAGGAAGTAAGTGGAAATCTCCCGCAACAGAACACAGACAGCAAAAGAAAACCTGGCAGGGTCTCTAACTCCTTACTACTCTTCTCCGAAGCAAACAAAAATGTTTGCTCTTTAAGAGATACAGTTTGATGATCCTTTACTGTAGTGCAAAAGCAAAATCAAGGTTTCCACATCAAACAAGAAAATTTAAAATGACAAGCCAAAGACAGCCATAAACATAAGGTGATGGCAGGAAGCCAGGACCACTTTACGACTTGACATAAACATAAACACTCAGCAAGAGACAGGCAGTTCTTTCCCCATGGCTGGTTGTCCTGGTGGTGTCTGCTCTGTTCAGTAAGTCCTTCAACATGCCAAAAATTCTCAATCTGAAAACAATTAGCATGGTTGGGCAACAATGATTTTATGTCTATGGGACGCTAAGGCTGGCTAGATTTTTGAATGAACGTTCGTAAGAAAATCTCTTCGGTCATTTTGATAATTGCAACACAGACTTGACGAATGTCGTTCAAAAGTACCTAAACATTTTTTGGTTTTAACATTCATTTTTAATATGAATGGAATAAGCTCTTCAACAAAGGTTGATGTGACCTAACGAACCATTAGAAAATCGAACAAATATTCAAAAAATGAAAACTTTCTGGAGGAAATACTGCTAGCGTATGACCTGCTTTAGGCTAGGTACACACTTGAAGTTTTTTTTTTCGTTCAACCCAGCAGGCTGAATGAAAAAAAAACGAGATATTGCCATACTAAGTGATGTGAGTGTGGCAATCTCCCCCCTTGCACCTTTATGTTCTCCGTCAGAACACACTGATAAGCCCTGGCAGCCATTGGCTGCCAGAGCTGATGGGATGCTGGACTTCCAGCATGCCTGTTTCAACAGAAGTTGGTCATTAGATCGGCTTCTGTCAGACTGTTGTGTACACTGGCCGAATGTTGAACAGGCCAATTCCTGACTGATATTTGGCTTGCATGTAACAGCCTTTAACTACTTCCCAAGCACGCTATAGCCTAAGAACGGCTACAGCACATTCCTACAGTTCTGGGAGGGCATCCAAGGAAATCCTCCCAGAACCCTGCCTCCGCCTCCTGCATGCTCCCTGGGGCACTCATCGGTCTCACTCCGTTGGACACAGCTGATCACAGATCGTGCTAAAGGGCCAATCACAGCGGCCCTTTACTATGTGACCAGCTGTGTCCAATCACCGCTGATCACATGCAAACAGACTTGCCGGTTAGCTGCAGTCCGTGCCTCACACGCTCTGTCTGTGTGGGGAAATGATTGGCAATAACCGGAAAGGCAGTCAGTACATTGTTTACACTGATAATCAGGGCACTAGTCATCAGTGCCCTGATTATCAGTGTAGCCCCATCTGTGCCAATCAGTGCAGCTTATCAGTGCCCATCTTTGCCGCCTATCAGTGCCGTCTCATCAGTTCCTTCTCATCAGCGCCACCTCATCAGTGCACATCAGTGCAGACTCATCAGTGTCCATCAGTGCAGCCTTTTCAGTGCCCTTCAGTGCAGCCTCATCAGTGCCCATCACTGCAGCCTCAGCAGTGCCCATGACTGCAACCTCATCAGCGCACATAAGTGAAGAAGAAAAATTACTTATTTGCAAAATTTTATAACATAAACTAAGAAAAAAAGTTTTTGCTTTTTTTTTTCACAAATAATTGAAAAAATCCAGTGGTGATTAAATGCTACCAAAAGAAAGCTCTATCTGTCTCAAAAAAATTATAACAATTTCATATGGGTACAGTGTTGCATGACCGCGCAATTGTCATTCAAAGTGCGTCAGTACTGAAAGTTAAAAATTGGCCTGGGCAGGAAGGGGGTGAACATGCCTGGTATTGACATGGTTAAACCTTGCCTGACACTTTACAGTGTACTTCTTCAATTCCCTTCAGAATTTCCAACAACTTTGCAGTGTAAGAAACCTATCTTTTGCACTATATACAGTAGTTGTTGGTAAATATAAAAGAGATTGTACAATCGGACTGTAAAGTGTGTTGCAAGTTAAGTGAACCTAGCATCAGATTTATTTTTTCATGTCTATTCATGCATTCTAACTAACACTTCTAGATATTTCCGGTTCTCCCTCTGACACCACGTGTGGCACCATCTTTTGATCAGGCATCATCCAGAGTCACACCTACTTTCTGGACTGAGATGCCAGGTCGGCGATGACACAATCATGTTAATCCCGGTGCCTATGCAGATCCTTGTTATATTCACAAATGTCTGAAACAGATTAGCCCCCCGCTGAAGATTCTCACCTTATGATTTGCTACAAAGTTGCACTATTGTAGTCTAGTCAATGGGGAGGAGAAACTGAGGAAATGCTTCCTCCTGCCTGCAGCAGACTGATGACATCATCTCAGCCTAGGCAAAGTTACTGGATTGGAGCTCAAGGGTGGCTTTTTAATAAGAAAAGGTGGATCTTTTTTGAATAATAATACTGTTGTCCGATATTTTTTTTTTAAATCAACAAAATAGAAGTTTATTGAGTGAAACACAAGGCATAACAGGGCACAAAGGAATAGGCACACAGTCCGTAATGAACAGGAAACGTAATCAGCAAGTCATAGAATGATTTGCAATAACTGTGTAGCCATTAGATTTATCAAAAATAGGTTGTGCATTGTATCATACCTCACGTTCAACATATTGTCAAGGACAAGTAAACTGTTAAACCATAAAAATAACAGAAACAGCGGAAACAAAAGAGAAAATAAAATATAAATAAATAAAAAACAAAACAAAAAAAAACAACATTTTTTTAAATCAACCGGAAATTAGTAGTAGTGGATTTGTGATAAGAAGGGTCCAATGCCAACATGTCCTCATCAGATGTCCCCTAAAGTAAACCATGGCATGCAGCTTGCATATTGTCCCATAAGGACTCACAGCGGGCCCAAGTGTGTGTGGTCAGCTAGCCCAGCAATAATCTATTCACGACCAGCTGTGGGGGGCGCTACCTCTGGGGCACTTAGCCAATTCTGCCACTTGTGAACTTCTGTGGTGATTTCCTATGATAATAGGTATTTTTTTCTAGCACCAGGATATTATTGACCGCTTGGATCCACTGTGCGCTCGTTGGGGACTGTCCTGAGAGCCAAAGTCGAGCAATCGGCTTTCTGGCCATTTACAAAAGTCTTGTAAGGGCAATATATACCGAAGGGAGGTACTGTTCCTCATTGAGACTACCCAATAGACAAGTCAGTGGGTCCATAGTCAGTTGAACTTGATATATCTTATTGATAGTGGTGATAACTCGATTCCAAAATCGCACAAGCTTGGGACATTTCCAGAGCATGTGGATGAGATCCCCATGATGAACTTGACATTTAGAGCCCTTTCACTTTGGTGCCGCCCATAGCGTCAACGGTAAAATAGCGGTAAAACTGCGCTATTTTAACGGCGGATTTGCGGCGCATTTCGGCCGCTAGCGGGTCGCTTCTAACCCCCGCTAGCGGCCGAGAAAGGGTTAATACCGCCGGCAATGCGCCGCTACGGCGGCGCTGCCCATTGATTTCAATGGCCAGGAGCGCATTAGGAGCGGTGAGTTTGCTCCTATTGCGCTCCAAAGAAACTGCTGGCAGGACTTTTTCTGATGCCCTGCCAGTGCACCGCTCCAGTCTGAATGCCCTCGGCTTTCAGACTGGAGTGAATGGAGCCGCTGTTTAAGGGCGGATTGCAGGCGCTATTTTTAACGCTATAGCGCCTGTAAAATGCCCTCAGTGTGCAAGGGGTCTTGGGGCATATAGGAGACTCTCTCCTACTCTCTCCTACCCCATCTATGCAGTTGTACTGGTGTTCAGTAAACCCGGTGCAAAATAAACAGATGTGACAGGTTCTGCGCCACCAAAGGCCCTACTCCAAGAATCTGATCCCACTGCTAACCATCAATGGGGCCAAGACCTCTCTCCCATCCCTCCCGGCAGGGTAAAAGATCATGGGTTTGGATATGGGATAGGAGGTGCATGTAGATTCGAGAAATAATGCCCTTCATTATCCTGTACTTTAACCACTTCCCGCCCAGTCAATAGCATATTGACGTCCGGGAAGTGGTTCTGTTATCCACACTGGACGTTTATTGACGTCCTGCAGGATAACAGCCGCGCGCCTGGGGGGGCGCGCATCGCGGCGATCGGTGGAGCGGTGTGTCAGTCTGACACACCGCTACACTGATCTCGGTAAAGAGCCTCCGGCGGAGGCTTTTTACCACGTGATCAGCCGTGTCCAATCACGGCTGATCACAATGTAAACAGGAAGAGCCGTTGATCGGCTCTTCCTCACTCGCGTCTGACAGACGCCAGTAGAGGAGAGCCGATCGGCGGCTCTCCTGACAGGGGGGGTTCGCGCTGATTGTTTATCAGCGCAGCTCCCCCTCGGATACCCACACTAGACCACCAGGATGCCGCCTAGGACCACCAGGGAAGCCCCAAGCATGTGGATGGCCCCCATGGCCTACCACATGTAGTAAAACATAAAAAAATATGCCAATCAGTGCCAACAAATGGGCACTGACTGGCACCATCATGGCACGACCACAATGTGTGGTGGCTGGCATTGCTGGGCATCAGTGTCATAAGTGCCACCTACTAGTGTCCATCAGTGCCACCTATCAGTGCCCATCCGTGCCCATAAGTGCCCACCTATCAGTGCCCGTCCGTGCCACCTATCAGTGCCACCCATAAGTGCCCATCAGTGCCGCCTATAAGTGCCCATCAGTGCCGCCTATGAGTGCCAATCAGTGCCGCCTATGAGTGCCAATCAGTACCGCCTATGAGTGCCCATCAGTGCCGCATACCAGTGCCACATATCAGTGCCGCCTATCAGTGCCGCCTATCAGTGCCGCCTATCAGTGCCCATCATCAGTGCCCATCAGTGCCACCTCATTGGTGCCACCTCATAGGTGCCCACCAGTGTCGCCTTATCAGTGCCCGTCATTGAAGTAGAAAAGGTACTTATTTACAAAAAAAATTAACAGAAACAAAGAAAAACATATTTTTTTTCAAAATTTTCGCTCTTTTTTTATTTGTTGTGCAAAAAATAAAAATCGCAGAGGCGATCAAATACCACCGAACGAAAGCTCTATTTGTGGGAACAAAATGATAAAAAATTTGTTTGGGTACAGTGTAGCATGACCGCGCAATTGTCATTCAAATTGCGACAGCGCTGAAAGCTCAGAATTGGCTTGGACAGGAAGGTGTATAAGTGCCTGGTATTGAAGTGGTTAAATGATCACTTGTATTGATTACATTTTTTGAAAGTAATCAAGTCGGTTAATCATTTTGACTGACATCTATTCCTTATTTAGCAATCATTTTTGTACCTAGAATGTTTTGTGCCTGGAATCTTCCTAAAATAGGCCAGTGTATACACAGCCCAACACGCTACATAAACATAAGAATATTATAAAGTAATTGTGATAGATTTATGATATACAGTTTATACACAGAGACATGCCAACCTAGAGGGAGTTTTATGGAGATCAAACAAAATATAGAGAGATAAGAGAACTTCAGTCAAAGGTTATCAGTCTTTGTTGTCATTCCTTGCATGGGATTGAGGCTGTCTAACCAGAAACTCTATCCTGCCAGTCCTATCTCTCTCCTGCATCTAGACTGTTCCTGGCATGAGCTGTCTCAGCATGTCTCAGTGGGCTTCTGCATGCTTGTTTCCTGTCTTCTTGGAAAAAGTGCATGACACAATGATAGTCCTATTCCTCTGTAAGGACCCACCCAATGATTTCTACATCCCGACAAACTAATAGTTTACAAAGCCAATAAACGCATCAGGCTTACTTAGTGCAAAATACTGTAATTATAAAACAATCCGCATTTATCTTTCACCGGCTTGATTATATTAAACTGAAGTCTGATTGGTAACTGACGGTTACAGCAGCTTGTTCTTGGCAATGGTTTATAGAATGAAAAGGTCAGCCCAGCTCTCTTGATCTGAAGCTTCTCATGAAACTTTTTTTTCTTTTTTTTAAAGGGGTTGTATATCCCTTTAGCACATTTTTACCTACAGTTAAGCCTATAATAATGCTTACCTGTAGGTAAAATGATTATCTCCTAAACCTATACGGTTTAGGAGATATTGACCTTGCATGCAGCCGCTGATGTCAGTGGCGCATGCGCTCTGAAGGTCCGGTGGTTGCTGACGGAAAATCAGAGCTCCCTGCCGGAAAGAAGACTCCCGCGCGCATTGAGGCTCCGGCCACTCACAGCGCCGGAGCTGCGAACCCGGAAGAATCGCAGCTCCCTCTGCAGTGACAGGGAGATGGTGCGGGGGTCAAAGGTAAGTATTTCAAAATGAGCTAGTATGCGATACATACTAGCTCATTATGCCTTTGCCTTATAGGTTGTTTTTTTTGGGTGTACAACTGCTTTATTAGCAAACATGTTATACTTACCTGTTATGTGCAATGGATTTGCACAGAGCAGCCCGGATTCTCCTCTCGGGTCCCCCACACACGCTCCTGGCTCTTCCCCCTTGACCAGTATCCCAATAGCAAGCCGCTTGCTATGGGGGCACTGGTGTGTGCCAGCTCCCGAGCCTCGCTCTATTATATCGCTATCGCTCTTATTTACTAAGCTCTGGAGCAACTGCTCTTGCAGAGTGTACAGTCTATTTGCCTTTGGTAAATCAACCCTATAGAGCCACAGTTCGCCCCAGCCCCTGCTCTCTTCTCATTGGCTCACTGGCTTTGATTGACAACAGTGGGAGCCAATGGCGCCTGCTGCTGTGTCTCAGCCAATGCAGAGAGAAAGATCCGAGACAGCCAGGGCTTCCGTGCACATCGCTGGATTGAGATGGGGCTCAGGTGAGTATAATGGAGGGGTTGTAGGGGGAGCAGCACACAGAAGGTTTTTTTTCTTTACCTTCATGAATAGAATGCATGAAGGTAGAAAACCTTCAGCCTTTACAATCACTTTAACTTTTTGACAGCCCATGTCTAGTAACTCTCTTCCTTTTTAGTGTTCCAGCCTCCAGGCATTCAACACTTCAGGGAGTATCCGTGCAACAATGTAAAAGCAAAGGTAGGAGAAAGGGTCCAATGTAGAAGTGCGTATAATACCTCTTCAATTGCAGAGAATTGTAGATTTTTTAGAAGTGGCAGGGTCACTTTCAAGCAGTATTAAACCCTCAGTAAAAAAAAATCCAGTTCTTCCTTTAACTTCCCAAAACTAGCTGTATAATAAAATCTCTTTGTACAAAGAACTTGTGTTTCTCTTTTGTAGGATATCTGTGCTGTTTCCCTTTCCCCTTTGCTTTGCTGAACTTTCAAATAGGGAGCACACACTCAGGGCCGCTGATAAGCCAGTACAACTGGCCCTGTTGTACCAGGCCCAGCCAGCAGGGGGGCCCGGGCAATCTGAACAGAGTGCAGAATAAAAAAAAAGCCTTTCTGAATTACAACCATGATCTAACCCCCCGCCCCCTCCTACTAACTTAGCTGTTTTTTTATATCAATTTTCTGGGCCCCTCTGTTCCTCTGTAATGTGATAGTGGGTGGGACTATTTGTTATGTTTCGGGTGCATGTCAATTCCGCGGCGCGCCCGCTCCGCATGTTAATCTTGGCACAAGTCTCAGCCGCCTGCCTGCATATTGCCTTCCCTGGTGGAGTGATTTGTCTTCATCCGCTTACGGCGCTCAGCTCTGCTCCCCACTCGGCCTGAGATTGGAGAAGCTGTGAGGCGAACGGCGGCAGAGGAGGCAGCTCAGCTGACATTTGTCAAGGCAGCAGCTGGAACAGAGAGGAAACGGTTTGTGGGGCTGTCAGTGCCTAACAGAGATGTGTCCTTGTTTGGGATTCAGATAAGATCCAATGATTACACTGTCTCTGTCTGCAGCACATGACATACACATTATGGCATGGATGGCATGGTCTCTGCAGCACAAACACATTATGGCACGCTCTAACTTTTGCACAAAGGCCCCTTTCACACTGGGGCGTTTTTCATGCGGTTTAGCGCTAATATTAGCGCTATTATACCGCATGAAAAAATCATGCCCTTTAGCCTTCAATGTGAAAGCCCGAAGGCTTTCACACTGAAGCGGTGCGCTAGCAGGACCGCTCCAAAAGTCCTGCTAGCCGCCTCTTTACAGCGGTGAAGGAGCGGTGTGTTCACCGCTCCTTTACCGCGGTCTCCCATTGAAATCAATGGGACAGCGTGGTAATACCGCCAGCAAACAGCGGCAATAGCCACGGTTTGCGGGCGGTATTAACCCTTTTTCGGCTGCTAGCGGGGGTTAAATTCACCCCCCTAGCGACCGCATACCGCGGTAAGAACGACGGTATAGCAGCGCTGAAAATCGCGCTGCTATACCGCCACCGCTCCTGCCCGCCCCAGTGTGAAAGGGGCCAAACCATTCAAGATACGCTTATTGGGATTTTTTTCTACCAAAACATCTAACAGAATACATGTTGGGCTAAATTAAAAAAAAATGATTTTTTACATTTTTTATTGGAAATGTTTTAGAGCAGAAAGTAAAAATGTATATATTTTTTTTTCAAAATGCTCTGTCTTTTTTTGTTTATAGCAGGCTATGGGGAGGGACCAGGGGTGGGGCTGAAGGAGGGGCCATGGGCATGGTCAGGGGTGGGGCTGAAGGGGCCCCGTCAGGTAGGCTGTACGGAGCCCCATGATTGCTATCAGCGGCCCTGCACACACTTTTCAAGTGGGTTTGTTATAAAATTTGGGACTACATGTCCCATGATTCCTGAAGTGCTCCTCACAGCCCCGTCTTCCTATGCCACACATGTGACCTAAGGCCATCTCCTCACAGCCTCAATCCCAGCACCAGTCTCCCCACAGCGCAAGAACATAGTGCGCATGAGTGTCCTAAGGATGTCTCCTTGCAGCCTTAGTCTCCCCGCAGCCCAAGAACAAAGCACGCATGTGTGTCTTAGGGATGTCTCCTTACAGCTCAGTCTTTCCACAGCCTTGGAACAAAGTGTGCATGCATGCCCTAAGAATGTCTCCTCACTGTCCCAGTCTCCTCATAGCTGACAACATAGTGCACTATGTGACCTAAGCTAAGGATGTCTCCTCGCTGTCCCAGTCTCCTCATAGCTGACAACATAGTGCACTATGTGACCTAAGCTAAGGATGTCTCCTCGCTGTCCCAGTCTCCTCATAGCTGACAACATAGTGCACTATGTGACCTAAGCTAAGGATGTCTCCTCGCTGTCCCAGTCTCCTCATAGCTGACAACATAGTGCACTATGTGACCTAAGCTAAGGATGTCTGCTCGCTGTCCCAGTCTCCTCATAGCTGACAACATAGTGCACATGTGTGACCTAAGGCTAAGGATGTCTCCTTGCAGTAACAGTCCTCCCACTGCCAAGAACATAGTGCATATGGGTGCCCTAAGGCCATCTTTTCACAGCCCTTGTCTCTCTGACGCTAGGAACATGCATGTCCATGCTAACCCTAAGGAGATCTACCTCTCAGCCCCATTCTCCCACTGCCAAAGGTGTGCCCTAAGGCCATCTCCTCACTCCTCACAGCCCCAATCTCTCCACTGCCAAGAACATGGAGCACATGCATGCCCTAAAAATGTCTCCTCACAGTCCCTGTCTTCCTACTGCCAAGAACATAGTGTGCATGCATGCCCCAAGGAAGTCTCCTCACAGCCCCAGTCTCCCCACAGCCTGGAAATATAGTGTGCATGTATGTCCTAAGGATGTCTCCTTGCAGCTCCAGTCTCCCTGCTGCCCAAGTCTGCCTCAGGATTCCTGAAGTGCTGAAGTGGCATGTAAAAATAGAGTCCCAGCTGGGAGTGTGCACGTCATGGTGGCTTAAGGGAGACCCTGCAAGGTAACAAGGAGTTTGGCAGTTTTGGTGGAGTTTTGCAGTGTCTTATATTTCTAATGGACTATGGTGGTGAAATCGCTGCACAAGAATTGCTAGGTCTTACTTGAGATTGAAGAATGTACCAGAAGGAGAGGGCTCACCCCTGCTGCAGAAGAAGGAGAAGACCCACAATGTAGTTGGGAATAATGGTGGGAAGATCTTAGTGCATTAGTCATCATTGGATATGTATGAAACCACAAGATAACTCAACACTACCCAAAACCTAAATGTCTTTTTGGGTGGAGTGATACTTTAAGGATGACTATACAAGAGCCAGGGCTGCTTCAAACAATACAAGGAACACACATGACAATCTAATCAACCCTCCACAGGCAGAAAAGTAATTCTAAACAGTATGCATGGAGGGAATTTACTAAAACTGGAGTGCTCAGAATCTGGTTCAGATGTGCATGGTAGCCAATCAGCTTCTAACTGCAGCTTGTTCAATAAAACTTTGACAATAAAACCTGCAAGCTGATTGGTTTCTATGCAGAGCTGCATCAGATTTTGCACGCTCCAGTTTTAGTAAATCCCCCCCATAGTGTTGTTAATTATTCACTTAGGAGAATGTCTTTTTAACACTGAGAACTTTTTCTAATTCAGTGGAGCAGTGAAAAATATATGGTCATGAGCACAATGACCCATAACAAAGCAATCAGATCATTTATTTTAATCAGATCATTGAGAGATGAATCCTAATTAATTGCTACACTGCTCGCTGCCCTCCTCGGATTCATAAAAATCTGGTGCATTGTAATACAGGACTATATCTGATAACATCCAATCAGGTGTGAGCTTATATCCTCAAAGCTGCAACAAAGAAATGATTACTGCACTCTGATTGGTGGCTGTGGACAACACCTTCTTCTTTATCAGTTTCTTATGGCATGGGGCGAAAAATAAAATGTTATTACCCATCTGCTTGTTTTGCACACAATGAGCCACAAGAACCAGACATGGCTTATATTTTTCAATGCAAAATAGATTTTTGCGGCAGTGTCAAAAATGTAAAAGCATGATGCAGAAGATACACATATGATTGAAAAATATTGGAACAAATTCATTGCATAAAATAAATTATAGACGGTTATGTACTCCTGAGCACTGTGCTATGCACTAACCCATGGCAACCAATCAGAAACCATCAGTCTTTGTTTTAGTGGCTCATGGTTGATAAAAGATGACATCTGATTGGTTGCTTGGAGCTGTCTATTAAATTTGCACCAGGATGCACAAAGAGACACGCAAACTGCAACATCAAGGTACATAAAAAACTGCAACCAATAAAAAAAAAACACCAATCCTTGTTAGAATTGCTGTTGAAAAATTGGCATCTGAATGGTTTCTATAAGCTGCCTATAACATAAGCACCAAGATGCATAAAAAAGACTGATGTGCAGAATAATTCATCCTGTCTGTTAAAGACTTGCAAATTGCAAAGTAAACTGGATACACAAAAAAGAAACAAAAAAGAAACAAAAAAAAAAAAAAAAAGAAGAAAGAAAAAGAATTTGAGAATTTGAAAAATTTGAAGATGATAGAATTGCCCGGAAACCTCATACATGTTCCATTCCTTTCAGACTGCAATATTAAAGATGCATAAAAAAAATAAAATATAAAGGAACAACGTAAAGAACTTGTCTGTTGCATCACTTTAAAAAACAAACGTGAATTTGACAGTAGAAGAAATTCAATTGTCTTACCTCTTACGATGAAACGTTTGCAGCTGGAAGGAAGTCACTGGCTGCTTTGGAAAGAGAAGAGAAAAAAACGACACAGGAGTTGCTTAAAACACAGCTCTATTGAATTAAATTCTCAGACTTTTTTTTTTTTTTTTTTTGTTAGCCACTCCCTGAAAAGAGAAAGAAAAAAAAAAAAATAGGACTTGCACAAAATGAATCCTTATCCCCTATGTTTACAACTGGCAGCCAGTAACAGTCATTGTCCTCAGCCTAGTCCAAGAGGCAGCCAATGGGTTTTGTGTGGCAAGAAAAAAAAAGAAAGAAAGAAAAAAAAGGTGGGTTTTAGCTTGAGTGTAGAAAAATGCTTGTCATTCCCTAAGCATGCTCAGAGTCAGCCCTCATCGCAAAACCAAATTTGAACAGCCTGCCAAAAGCTCTAACATGTCCTTTTTTGGTTATGCTTTCCACGGCCTCTGTAAGTAAATCCACTGTCGAGAGGAGATCATAAGAAATCTTAATCTTACAAAAAAAAGAATAAATTGTAGGAACTACGAAGCAACTTTTTTGGCAAAGTTTAGAAATGCAACCGGCCGAAACAAAGAGGCATCGATAAACATAGATCTATAGGTAGAGGAGGGAGAGGAGGAAAAAAATGTAGGAGCGGAATTGTTCCTTTGGTTTAAATTAAAGCCACATGTTGCCCCTGGCGTCTATGGCCTATTAAAAAAAAAAAAAAAAGGCTTTTCGTAGGCTTGTCTGCCTTCGAGCAGTACAGGAAAAGAACAGTATTGTAATGTCATGCGATTGGCTGCTGTCCCAATAGGTGTCTGTGTAGGCTTGTAACTACTGTCCCACTACTGTACATTGGGAGAAATCATTCATATCCGATGTTTGGGACTAATATGACATGTGTTTATAAGGACCGGGGTGTCCCGGATAAAAGTTAATCCTCTTTCCGACAGAAGACATATACTGTACTTACATAGTAGATTATCAAAAGGTAATAAGGCTTTAGGTTTATAGAGAAAAAAAAGTGTATAATATCTTAGTTAAAGGTGAACAAAGTCTAAAAAAAAAAAAAAAAAAATCTCATATAAGTTTTAAAGTGGATGTAAACCCGATTTTTTTTTTCTTTTCTTTTGCTGTCACAATATAGAGTATAAGATTTCCTATCATTTGTGCCAGGTCTTGCCACAAAGAGTTTTAATCCAGCTCTGAGCAATCCTCTTTTATTGTTCAGTGAGATAAAACGGACAAACAGAGAAAAACCTTTGTCCGTTCCGCCCCCTTGCTGTGAATGACAGGTTATTTACATATCTCGTGCACTAGCTTTAGACGGGTATTATTGTTTAATTCCCACCCCCACTCCTTTTCTGAAGTCATGTGGTTACTTTTCTGGATTTTGACTGGATGTTAGTGATCATAGCAGAAGTTCAGTGTAAGGAATACACATGAGAAAATGCATGTTGACAAGGGGAGTGTAGAGGTGGGTCTGACATCACGACTCCACCCACCGAGCTCCAGACAACAGATCCACCCACAGAATCTGCAGTTTTTCAGGTCTCATAACAGACAGAGGGGAGACATTTGACAGATAAGGATACATGCAGGAGGCATCTATATCCTTAACGATCAGCACTATGGCAGTAGTTTAGAAAGGATGAGAGTGGGTTTACATCCACTTTAATTTTCAAATATTTTTGGGGAAAATATCAAGTACAGAAAATAGAGATGTTGCCAACCGCAAAAATAGAATGTCAAGTTATCACCAGTGCAACATAAGAATACATAAAAAATGAGGACAGTAATTATCCTGGTAAACATAGGTTGTTCAAACAAGAAAATATACAATAAACAACAGCCTAGGAATTCAGATGCAAACTGCCTATTGACTATAATACCATACACCCAACATCCCCTCATAAATAACCAGACGACACCCATTTTGGAGTAAATTGGCCAAACCGGCCATTTTATTAACATTTACCCATAACATTTATTTACAAACAATACTCTCCCAGATACATTGTAACCATGTTGAGGACCATTGAAGGCACTGACCAAATTTTCTTCGTATCACCGTGGCCACACAAGGTCCCCAGTCGCAGCACGCCGACTCAAGGACAATACCACTCTGCACCTTCCAACGCTGATACCCATCCCCCAATACCAGTTAAACCTTGGTTAACTGGCCTCAATCGAGGATCCCATACCATGATAATTCCCCACTTATGCCATATTGGTCTTAATTTCGAATGCCTCCAAAGATCCCCAACCGCTACACCCTTACCCCAAGAACCGACATATATACATTCCTACAAAATCTGGGGCGGAAGGGTGGGAGCTCCTTCTCCCTCCATTGACCTACGACTGATCACCGGACCCAGGCCCCTCCTACCCCAAGCATAAACTTACTTGGACCACCCACTACTCTGGCCAGCTACACTCCCCCAAAATAACCCCTATAACAGCTGTTTTTGCCCTGCTACACTGTCATGCCAGCCCTGCGCCTAAGCCTGCGTCTTGCTCCGGGCTTCTCTGGAAACATACAGTATCTCAACAAAGTGAGTACAACCCTCACATTTTTGTAAATATTTTATTATATCTTTTCATGTGACAACACTGAAGAAATTAAACTTTGCTACAATGTAAAGTAGTGAGTGTACAGCTTGTATAACAGTGTAGATATGCTGTCTCCTCAAAATAACTCAATACACAGCCATTAATGTCTAAACTGCTGGCAACTAAAGTGAGTATACCCCTAAGTGAAAATGTCCAAATTGGGCCCAAATTGTCAATATTTTGTGTGGCCACCATTATTTTCCAGCACTGCCTTAACCCTCTTGGACATGGAGTTCATCAGAGCTTCACGGGTTGCCACTGGAGTCCTCTTCCATTCCTCCATGACGACATCATGAAGCTGGTGGATGTTACAGACCTTGCGCTCCTCCACCTTCCGATTGAGGATGCTCCACAGATGCTCAATAGGGTTTAGGTCTGGAGACATGCTTGGCCAGTCCATCACTTTTACCCTCAGCTACTTTAGCAAGGCAGTGGTCATCTTGGAGGTGTGTTTTGGGTCGTTATCATGTTGGAATACTGCCCTGGGACCCAGTCTCAGAAGGGAGGGGATCATGCTCTGCTTCAGTATGTCACAGTACATGTTGGCATTCATGGTTCCCTCAATGAACTGTAGCTCCCCAGTGCCGGCAGCACTCATGCAACCCCAGACCATGACACTCCCACCACCATGCTTGACTGTAGGCAAGACACACTTGTCTTTGTACTCCTCACCTGGTTGCCACCACACACGCTTGACACCATCTGAACCAAATAAGTTTATCTTGGTCTCATCAGACCACAGGACATGGTTCCAGTAATCCATGTCCTTAGTCTGCTTGTCTCCAGCAAACTGTTTGCGGGCTTTCTGGTGCATCATCTTTAGAAGTGGCTTTCTTCTGGGACGATAGCCATGCAGACCAATTTGATGCAGCGTGCAGCGAATGATCTGAGAACTGACAGGCTGACCCCCCACCCCTTAAACATCTGCAGCAATGCTGGCAGCACTTATACGTCTGTAGCGGGTGGTTACATTTAGGGGAGGCATCTGAGTGGTAACAGGCTCAGATGTAGCAATTGTTAGGGTTCATGGCCCAATTTATGCCAGTGGAAGATATCAGTGGTGTCTAGTTCCCTGTGGCCTATAGGTGGCGCTGTCGCCATAGGCCGCGGTTGAACCACCATTGGAGGTCCGTGCCTTTTTTTGTCCTCTCGCGGCAGTGGTACAGCGGGGCGGGGAACCTGCTGTGCATGCTGGGAGAGGGGATAAAAGGGGCGGACATCTTCCGCTCGGGGTCCGCGCCCAGGCACCTTCAGCCTGGGGGTGAGTGCTGGTGGTCTCCGGGCGCCCTCGGCCCAGAGACGGAGCTGCGATTCCAACCCAGACACCTTTGGTCTGGGGTGAGGTACTTTCCGGAGGCCTGGGGCCCAGTACCTTCGACTGGGTCCCGCATGGGATGGAGGATTCCTAGGGGCCCACCAAGTGAGGGGACCCGAATCTAGGGCGAGGGGGACCAGAGAGGTGACCTCCCCGAAGACCCAGCGCAGCATTGGCTGGTGACGGTGGAGGCCTCTGGTGACCGTCCGGATGGATGTCTCTCCCTGACAGGGGTCGCATCTCAAGAAGGTAGTCCACGTTCTCATGGTCGGTGGTAGCGACCCAACTGAAACCCAGGTCGGTGGCAGAGACCTCAAGTCTAATTCACCCGGTCGGTGGCAGCGACCACACTCACGGTCGGTGGCAGCGACCGTGCGCCAAGCCTGTTTGCGCACACCGAAACAGGAGAGTAACAAGTTCATGTTTGTGCCTGGACCTTCCTCTTCACCTTGTCTGTTCGTTGTCTAACCAGTCTGCTCTAAAAGGACTATTTATTGCTCTGAAGAATAAATAAGTGTTGGACTTTCAATGGTGTGGAACTTGGCTTTCTGGGAGTTAAAGGTCATTCTCGAGGGAAGTTTTTGGCTCTGGACAGGGGCACAGACCCAAAGGTAAATGGTTATAGCTCACACCTCTACACACTAGAGGATACGAGCTGGTGGTGCGTCACACTCTCCTCCCTGGTCCCCTAGACGAGAGCCATTGATATTGACAGAGAAGGAGGGAGTGAGAGGTGAGGTCGCTACACGTCTATTTCCCAAAGACAACCTCTGGATATGATGCCTAGCACGTGCACTCAACTTCTTTGGTCGACCATGGCAAGGCCTGTTCTGAGTGGAATCTGTCCTGTGGCTGTATGTTTAGGGTCGTTGTCCTGCTGAAAGGTGAGTCTCCACTGCAGTCTCAAGTCTTTGGCAGACTCTAACAGGTTTTCTTCTAAGATTGCCCTATATTTGGCTCCATCCATCTTCCCATCAACTTTGACCAGCTTCCCTGTCCCTGCTGAAAAATAGCATCCCCACAAGATGATAATATGATGTTGCCACCACCATGTTTCACGGTGGGGATGGTGTGTTCAGGGTGATGTGCAGTGTTAGTTTTCCGCCACACACAGCGTTTTACTTTTAGGCCAAAATGTTCCATTTTGGTCTCATCTGACCAAAGCACCTTCTTCCACATGTTTGCTGTGTCCCCCACATGGCTTCTCGCAAACTGCAAATGGGACTTCTTATGGCTTTCTTTCAACAATGGCTTTCTTCTTTCCACTCTTCCATAAAGGCCAGCTTTGTGGAGTGCACGACTAATAGTTGTCCTGTAGGCAGATTCTTCCACCTAAACTGTGGATCTCTGCAGCCCCTCCAGAGTTACCATGGACATCTTGGCTGCTTCTGTGATTAATGCTCTCCTTGCCCGGCCTGTCAGTGTAGGTGGACAGCCATGTCTTGGTAGGTTTGCAGCTGTGCAATACTCTCCATTTTCGGATGATGGAGTGAACAGTGCTCCATGAGATGTTCAAAGCTTGGGATATTTTTTTATAACCTAACCCTGCTTTAAACTTCCCCACAACTTTATCCCTGATCTGTCTGGTGTGTTCCTTGGCCTTCATGATGCTGTGTTTTCACTAAAGTTCTCTAACAAACCTCTGAAGGCTTCACAGAACAGCTGTATTTATACTGAGATTAAATTACACACAGATGGAATCTATTTACTAATTAGGTGACTTCTGAAGGCAATTGGTTCCACTAGATTTTAGTTTGGGGTATCAGAGTAAAGGGGGCTGAATACAAATGCACACCACACTTTTCAGATATTTATTTGTAAAAAATGTTGAAAATCATTTATCATTTACATTACACTTCACAATTATGTGCCATTTTGTGTTGGTCTATCACAAAAAAAAAAAAAAAAAAATACATTTATGTTTTTGGTTGTATTGTGACAAAATTTGGAAAATTTCAAGGGGTATGAATACTTTTTCAAGGCACTGTAAGTATAAGGAGAGGCTGGGGGGAGCTGCACCGAGAAGGTTTTTTCCCTTAAAGTGTTACTAAACCCACAACTGTAAAATCAGTCTGTATATGCAGTAAAGCTTGCTTCTAATACTCAAGGGGTTAATCCTCTGCATTGTGTAAAAAGGCTGTTTGATGTCTTCTCTGATCCTCCCCTTCTTCCACAGTCCACAATCCATCTGCTGATAGAACAGAGCCTTGAAATCACTCTGCACATGCTCTGTTTGAAGTGTATTGCTACAGTTTTTTTTTTTTTCTTGGGAGGGTGCATGTGATCAGCACAGGGCCAACCAGCACCATACAGACAGAGGGTTAGGGTTCCTGCAGCCTCATAGGACAGTCAGAGTGGAATGAAAACTCCTCCTACAAGCTTTAACCATACACAGATAGAAGTTACAAGACTGCTATCTACTGCTGATGAGGAAAGGTGTTTAGCAGTTTATGCTTACAAAAATGATTGTATTTCCATGTTCTGTGTACTGTGGGAGACCAGATATAGCGAATGCAGGGTCCTGGGTTTAGTAACACTTTAAATCATAGAATGCATTAAGGTAAAAAAAAAAAATGCCTTTAGAACCACTTTAACTTGTTTTCAATATCTTTAAAATCTGCAGATTTCAGTAAAATAATACCTGGTGATCCTGCCCTGCAGGTACTTGTTCAGGCACTGCCTATTATAGTATGACAACGCTCTCGCCTTGTTTCTCAATTGTGCCCCTGTGTTGTCACCCTGTCACGCATTCTCCCATTGGAGACTACAGGTAGCCTTGCTGTTGCTGTTGCTTGCATAGGTATGGTACGCTATGGTCACCATCATAAAACCCTGAGAAATTCCACGCAGCCTTCTCCAGAGTGCATGTGGACATGAAGTGAATACAAAGAGGCTGCAGGAGAGCAGCAGCTCTGAGATGCATCAAAGGATGAAAATAAAGTTTAACGATATTTTATTTTGCAATAAATCTTAGCTGTCTATGAAACACAGGGAGAGATTTACTAAATCTGGTGCACTCAGAATCTGGCACAGCTGTGCATAGTAACCAATCAGCTTCTAACTTCTATCATAAAGATGTCCCCTTAGGGGAGGGGCCAATAATATATAGTCCACTACTCCACCATTTCGGTGTAGAATACTGTACCCAAAATCAAGTAAAAAATTGAGAAGACTTCCAGAGAAAAAAGCAGGTATCACAGGTAATACTAATAGTCAAACTAAATGTAAAAATAACTTTATTAACCACTTAAGCCCCGGACCAATATGCAGCATAAAGACCAGGCCCCTTTTTGCGATTCGGCACTGCGTCGCTTTAACTGACAATTGCGCGGCTCCCAAACGAAATTAATGTCCTTTTTTTCCCCACAAATAGAGCTTTCTTTTGGTGGTATTTGATCACCTCGGCGGTTTTTATTTTTTGCACTATAAACAAAAATAGAGCGACAATTTTGAAAAAAAATCAATATTTTTTACTTTTTTCTATAATAAATATCCCCATAAAATATATAAAAAAAAAATATTTTTTCCTCAGTTTAGGACGATACGTGTTCTTCTACATATTTTTGGCAAAAAAAATCGTAATCGCCGTTTATTGATTGGTTTGCGCAAAAGTTATAGCGTTTACAAAATAGGGGGTAGTTTTATGGCATTTTTATTAATTTTTTTTTTTTTTACTAGTAATGGCGGCGATCAGTGATTTTTTTCGTGACTGCGACATTATGGCGGACGCATCGGACACTTTTGACACATTTTTGGGACCATTGTAATTTTTACAGCGATCAGTGCTATAAAAATGCACTAGTTACTGTAAAAATGACACTGGCGGTGAAGGGGTTAACCACTAGGGGCGCTGAAGGGATTAAGTGTGCCTAAGGGAGTGATTCTCACTGTTAGGGGGCATAGCTACGAGTGACACGTCACCGATCTCCGCTCTGATTACACAGAGCGGAGATTGGTGACAGTGTCATTTGGCGAGCGGGGAGATGTTGTGTTTACACTAACATCTCCCCGCTCCATCCCTCCGTGAGATGATCGCGGGACCCACGGTCCGACTCACTGGGATGACTGCAGGGTTGCGAGCGCGCCGCCGGCAGCGCACGCGCGACCACACGGCAGGCAGTTAAAGGGGACGTACAGGTACGTGATTGTGCCTGTACGAGCCTTTCTGCCGACGTATATATGCCGTGAGCGGTCGTTAAGCGGTTAATGGACATCAATCAGTATCAGAAGCAATCGTAATTGTTACGCCCACCCACCACAATATTAAAAAGTGACAACCTTGTCATTAGGTAAAAGTTATTTTTTGCATTTAGTCATATTATTGCCCTGTGGTACCTGCTTTTTCCTCTGGGAGCCTTCCCAATTTTTTATCTAACTTCAGCTTGTTCAATTAAACTTTGACAATAAGCCCTTGTTCACATTGAAGCGATTTGTCATGCGATTTGACAGGTCAAATCACATGACCAGTCACAGACTATTCCCGGCAATGGCACTGTTCCAATCGCTGTGATGCTGACTTTGCGGCAATGCCGTGTCGATTAGCAATAGTAGTTCTTGCACTACTTTTGCCGATTTCGGGTGCGACTTCAATAGACATCTCTGCATGAAGCTGCACAGATGTCTTTCAAGTTGCACTTGAAGTCGCATGGACATGCGGCTATGAAATCGTGCAGCTTTAAAGCTGCACGATTTCAAAGCTGAGTTCATTGTGAGGGGTTAAACCTAGAAGCTTATTGGTTACCATGCACAGCTGCACCAGATACTGTGTGCGCCAGTTTTAGTAAATCTAGGTGCTTTAGCAATATAAGCCCTGGGTCACACTATGAATCGCATCACATTCCTGTGTAACTCACATTCGATTCAATGCGATGCCAAATTAGTCTATTCATTTTGAATGGGCTCAAATCGCACCAAAGTAGTACATGCACCATTTTTAGAAAAGCACGGCAACTGGATTGCACAGTACTGTGCAATCCGCTGCATGTAAACGCACTGCATTTGCAAACTGCGTTTGGGGTGGCCTTAGCATTGCACTGACACTCCTTGCAGATCACAGGGGCAGTGCGTTTTTAACACGATGCGGGAAATACGCATGGATTGCGGGTTTCCCACCACACTGTGTTCTAATGTGAACTGGGGCTAAATGTAGGGCTCGTTCACATGGATAGCCATGGGACAGTAAAAGCAGGTGGTCAAGCCTATTATTTCTAGCCTACTCCTATTAATCTGAATAATCTCAAAGTTTCTAAACTTACTTTGTGAAGATCCCCACAGATTTACTGCTTTTCTTCTTTTTTTTTTATTCTGTGATACATAATCACTATGTCCTGTGATTAGGCACTGCTGTGTCACACATTCAGAGCCTTCCTTCTGAACTACGGAGGTGCCGAGAGGAGGAGTTTCAGGAGGCAGTACAGGAATCATTGCTTGCAGGAGGCAAGGTACCATGGGATATGTAGTCCTTAGAAATAGAAAGAAAACAGCAGAGGAGAAGCTGCAAAGGAAGCAGGGATTCCAGGAAGTTGTGAAAAGAGAAGCCCATTAGACAGGCAGCACTCGCAACATGAAATGAGAGTTTTTCAAGTAAGCTGATATTGGATTGTCAAATATACCTAATGTTTGTATTGGTATTACAATGCTGATGTTATAAAATTAAAGTGTATGCTGTGACTATAGAACTTCTTTAAATTAACCCAAATGTATTCATATCTCTCTCTTTATATTCATATAGCGATCATAGGTAGGACATCAAAGTTTATTATATATTTTCCAGTGCAGTTGATAAAAAAACTATTTCAGATCATGTTGTAAAAGTCTTAAGCCGTGTACACACGATCGGTTTTACCGATGAAAACAGTCCGATGGACTGTTTTCATCGGACAAACCGATCGTGTATGGGCCCTATCTGTCTTTTTTCCATCGGTGTGAAAAAATAGAACATGTTTTAAATTTATCCGATGGGAAAAAAAAGATAGCAAAATCCGATCGATCGTCTGTGTGGAAATCCATCGGATAAAAAACCCACGCATGCTCAGAATCAAGTCGACACATGCTCAGAAGAATTGAACTTAATTTTTCTCGGCTTGTCGGAGTGTTTTAAGTCACCGCGTTTGAAATGGTCCGTTTTTTTTTGACTGATGGTGTGTGGGCAAGACTGATGGAAGACAGTGTCATCGGATTTCCGATGGAAAAAACCATCGGATTAGATTCCATAGGATATCCGATCGTGTGTACAGGGCTTAAGTGATATTTCATTTGCTCTTTAGGGTCCTTTCACAAGAGCGGTCCACCCGGCGGACTCCGCTTTGCTCAGCGTGGGATCGCTCCACTGATCCCCGCTGACTCGCTGAGCAGGCGGATAACAGGTCCGTCTCCGCTCACTGTGCTAATCTGCACTTATGGGCACTGATAAGCTGCACTGATGAGGCGGCACTGATGAAGCTGCAATGATGAGCACTGATGAGGCTGCACTAGGGTAGCACTAATAGGCACTGATGAAGCTGCACTGATGGGCACTGATGAGGCAGCACTGATGGGCACAGATAAGCTGCACTGATGGGCACTGCAATGGCTCTGATGGGCACTGATGAGGCTGCACTAAGGTGGCACTGATAAGCTGCACTGATGGGTACTGATGAGGCTGCACTGATGAAGCCGCACTGATAAACTGCTCTGATGGGTACTGAGGTGGCACTGATGAGGCTGCCCTTATGGGCACTGATAAGCTTGCTTATTATTGTGACCAGTGATTGGTTACAGCTTATCACATGGTACAGGGTGCCAGGTACCATGTGATAGCTGTGGGCTAGTCACAGCATCACAATAGTAAGCCAGCAGTTATGAATGGAAGCCATTCATGACTGTTTTGTTTACATATAACCATGTGATCGCTGTGATTGGTCATAGTGATCACATGATACCCCAGCCACCGTGATCTGACACAGCGGTGACAGGATCAAGTCTCTGCGCACCCCAGGGGGCTCACATATGCACCGCAGTAAATGTACTGGGGGTTGTTGGCAGGTGTTTAAATATACAGAAATGAAAGTTGGACTCATAACAGACTTTTCATCAGATATGTTTTGTCATGTTAAAACATATGTGAACCCTCACCTTCAGGGCCGCCATCAGGGGGGTACAGGCAGTACACCTGTAAGGGGCCCGGAGGTCCCCAGGGGCCCGGATGGCGCCCCCCTTTTTTTTGTAAGGGGCCCAAAGGTCCCCAGGGGCCCGGAGTTCCCCAGGGCCCCGAATGTCAACCCCCCTTTTTTTTATTTATTTTTTATAAAAAAAAATTATAAATTTTTTTATTAAATTTTGTTATTTCTTTTAATTTTTTTTTTTAAATTGTAAGGGGCCTGGAGGTCCCCAGAGGCCCCGGATGGCAACCTCACTTTTTTTTTATTTTTATAAATTTTTTATCTTTTTTTATAATTTTTATTTATTTATTTTTTGTAAGGTGCCTAGAGGTCCCCAGGGCCCCGGATAGCAACCCCCCCTTTTTTTTTGTGTTCGTCAGCACTCAAAGCCCCCCCCCCCCGACCTCAACAATTTGCGGCAGCAGCCCCCCGCTTCTCAATTCGTGGCCCCCCCTTCTCAATTTGCGACAGCCCCCCGCTTCTCAATTCGCAGCGGCAGCATCCCCCCCCCACGCCCGGTTCTCCCCTGGTCCAGGGGGCCCATGCCTGAAGCTGTGTAAGGGGCCCCAAAATTCCTGATGGCGGCCCTGCTCACCTTGTAAAACAACCCATTCAGTTTAAAATGGAAATTAATGGCAAACATTGTTGTATAGATATATAAAAACATCATAAATACTTTTTTTCCCCTTTTTATAAGTGATCACTCACTGTTCACAGCTGCATAAGGAGCTCAGAGCACTGGGTGGGGAACAGCAGTACACTGGTCTTCCTAGTAAATAACTGTGCGGGGGGGGGGGGGGGGGGGGGGCTTTTTAGGACAAGAAAGAGAGCAGGCTGAGTTCTAGTGTAAATTTTATTAGGAAAGAAGAGGGACAGACCGGAACACCAGAGATTTCACACAAAGGAAGCAATACAAAGAACAGGATACTTTTTCATACAAGAACATAGTACTGCAGACACATATCAGGAACATAAAATGTTGGGGTAACATATTCTTTCAGTAATGTGTAGGTATTACACTTCCAGGTATATATTATGTATGACAGAGACTACAGTACTAACCCTATCCATGCTTTCAACTACTTTTCTCTCCGGAAGGATGACACCATCTTTATTCAGGCATGATTCAGTATCCCCATCTGCTTCCTGGACTGAAATGCTAGTTCAGAGATAACACAATTGTAAATCCTGGTGTTTGTGCAGTTCTTGTTCGTGTTCATAAAACTCAGCAGGTTGCCTGTGGCCAATTATAGCTCAGGGGGCTTAGCACACGCCCCACACTATAAAAGGCCGCCAGCACGGCGGCCTTGTGTAGTGTGTTCCGGCGCAGGGAAAGAGAAGGATAGGCAGGGACAGTGTCGTTGTGCTATTCTTTGTGCTATTCTTGTGTGTAGGGAGAGAGAAGGATAGGCAGGGAGAGTGTCAGTGTCATATTCTTTGCTAAACCTTGTGTGCAGGGAGAGAGAAGGATAGGCAGGGGACAGTGTCAGTGTCATATTCTTTGCTAAACCTTGTGTGCAGGGAGAGAGAAGGATAGGCAGGGACAGTGTCAGTGTCATATTCTTTGCTAAAACTTGTGTGCAGGGAGAGAGAAGGATTGGCAGGAAGAGTGTCAGTGTCATATTCTTTGATAAACCTTGTGTGCAGGGAGAGAGAAGGATAGGCAGGGGACAGTGTCAGTGTCATTGTTGCTAAGCCTCCTGCACAGTATACACCTGAAGCTAGCCCGTATTGCTGTGTTTTCCTGGTGTGTTACACTAACAGGCATTTGCAGCACTTACAGCGGGCGGAGTGTGCTTCCTGCTAAATATACACCTGAAGCTAGCCTGTATTGCTGTGTTTTCCTGGTGTGTTACACTAACAGGCATTTGCAGCACTTACAGCGGGGGGAGTGTGCCTCCTGCACATTATACACCTGAAGCTAGCCCGTATTGCTGTGTTTTCCTGGTGTGTTACACTAACAGGCATTTGCAGCACTTACAGCGGGCGGAGTGTGCCTCCTGCACATTATACACCTGAAGCTAGCCCGTATTGCTGTGTTTTCCTGGTGTGTTACACTAACAGGCATTTGCAGCACTTACAGTGGGCGGAGTGTGCTTCCTGCTAAATATACACCTGAAGCTAGCCCGTATTGCTGTGTTTTCCTGGTGTGTTACACTAACAGGCATTTGCAGCACTTACAGCGGATGGAGTGTGCCTCCTGCACATTATACACCTGAAGCTAGCCCGTATTGCTGTGTTTTCCTGGTGTGTTACACTAACAGGCATTTGCAGCACTTACAGCGGGCGGAGTGTGCTTCCTGCTAAATATACACCTGAAGCTAGCCCGTATTGCTGTGTTTTCCTGGTGTGTTACACCAACAGGCATTTGCAGCACTTACAGCGGGCGGAGTGTGCTTCCTGCTAAATATACACCTGAAGCTAGCCTGTATTGCTGTGCTTTCCTGGTGTGTTACACTAACAGGCATTTGCAGCACTTACAGCGGGCGGAGTGTGCTTCCTGCTAAATATACACCTGAAGCTAGCCTGTATTGCTGTGTTTTCCTGGTGTGTTACACTAACAGGCATTTGCAGCACAAACAGCGGGCGGAGTGTGCCTCCTGCACATTATACACCTGAAGCTAGCCCGTATTGCTGTGTTTTCCTGGTGTGTTACACTAACAGGCATTTGCACCACTTACAGCGGGCGGAGTGTGCCTCCTGCACATTATACACCTGAAGCTAGCCTGTATGGCTGTGTTTTCCTGGTGTGTTACACTAACAGGCATTTGCAGCACTTACAGCGGGCGGAGTGTGCCTCTTGCACATTATACACCTGAAGCTAGCCCGTATTGCTGTGTTTTCCTGGTGTGTTACACTAACAGGCATTTGCAGCACTTACAGCGGGCGGAGTGTGCCTCCTGCACATTATACACCTGAAGCTAGCCCGTATTGCTGTGTTTTCCTGGTGTGTTACACTAACAGACATTTGCAGCACTTACAGCGGGCGGAGTGTGCTTCCTGCTAAATATACACCTGACGCTAGCCTGTATTGCTGTGTTTTCCTGGTGTGTTACACTAACAGGCATTTGCAGCACTTACAGCGGGCGGAGTGTGCCTCCTGCACATTATACACCTGAAGCTAGCCCGTATTGCTGTGTTTTCCTGGTGTGTTACACTAACAGGCATTTGCAGCACTTACAGCGGGCGGAGTGTGCCTCCTGCACATTATACACCTGAAGCTAGCCCGTATTGCTGTGTTTTCCTGGTGTGTTACACTAACAGGCATTTGCAGCACTTACAGCGGGCGGAGTGTGCTTCCTGCTAAATATACACCTGACGTTAGCCCGTATTGCTGTGTTTTCCTGGTGTGTTACACTAACAGGCATTTGCAGCACTTACAGCGGGCGGAGTGTGCCTCCTGCACATTATACACCTGAAGCTAGCCCGTATTGCTGTGTTTTCCTGGTGTGTTACACCAACAGGCATTTGCAGCACTTACAGCGGGCGGAGTGTGCCTCCTGCACATTATACACCTGAAGCTAGCCCTTATTGCTGGAGCTTTTTTTCTTTTGTGTTACACTAACAGGCATTTGCAGCACTTACAGCAGACGGAGGGTGCTTCCTGCAAAATAAACACCTGAAGCTAGCCCTTATTGCTGTTTTTTCCTGTTGTGTAACACAGGCAGTCATCTGCAACACTTACAGCGGGCGTTGTGTGCTTCCTGCAAAATATACACCTGAAGCTACCCCTTATTGCTGGTTTTCCCATCTCCCTGCAGGCCATTGCTATGTCTGGAAGGCCAACAAAGAGAGGCAGACAGTCACGAGGCAATAAAAGAGGGCAAGCAGGCTCTGTGTCTGGGGGCAACAGTGCTGGTCGTGGACACGGTGCATTGTCATCAGCACATGGCCATGGGACACGCTTGTCCTTCTTTTCGGCAGCTGGACGTGTTGAGCCGCATCATGCCGAAGACTTGGTAGAGTGGATGACCAAGCCCTCCTCATCCTCTCTCACCCAGGCTCAGGGTACTGGCAAAGCAGCTGCCAAAGCGTCCTCTTCCCTGGTATCAATGTCATCATCAGTCACTCCTTCCCTAGACCCACCATGTCCTCCTGAGGAGTCCCCCGAACTGTTTGAGCACAGTGTTGGGTACATGCTCCAGGAGGATGCCCAGTGTTTCGAAGGGTCTGATGATGATACCCAGCTAGAGGAAGGCAGTAGCGTGAGAGCAGAGAGAGGGGATGCTCAAGAAGGACACCAATCTGGCAGTCATGTTCCAGCAGCTGCAGCATACTGCCAGATTGGCTCCAGTGATGAGGAGGGAGGGGATGATGAGGTCACTGACTCCACGTGGGTGCCTAATAGGAGAGAGGAGGAGGATGAGGAGGAGGCACATCTCCAACGAGGCAGGATTCCCTCGGGGGGCCAGCGTAAGGGCAGCACACCGACTGAATCACACCGCAGAGCTCCGCCTGTGCAGGGCGCTGCCTCTGCCCGTTATTCAAAAAGTTCTTTGGTGTGGGCCTTTTTTGAGTCAAGTGCATCAGATCGCACAGCTGCTGTTTGCAACATATGTCTCAAGCGTATATCACGTGGCCAAAACATCAGCCGCTTGGGCACCACATGCTTGACCAGACATATGTTGACCTGCCATGCAGCTCATTGGCAAGTCTACCTTAAAGACCCACACCAAAGAACAAAGCGGACCTCTCCTTGCACCGCATCAGCTGGGATCTCCAACCCCACTATACCTTCAGTCCTCTCTGAAACCTGCACTGAGAGGAATGAAGGTGTAGAATTAGGTGTGTCACAGCCAAGTACTTGCGGGCACTCTGCTAGCAGTACACCGACGTCCGATTCTAGCAGGCAAATTTCCCTGCCCCAGCTGCTGGACCGTCGAAAGAAGTTCACTCCTAGCCATCCACATGCCCAGCGGTTGAATGCTAGCTTGGCTAAATTGCTAGCGCTTCAACTGCTGCTTTTTCAGTTGGTAGACTCGTCCCCCTTCCGTGAGTTTGTGCAATGTGCAGTTCCTCAGTGGCAGGTTCCCAAACACCACTTTTTCTCACAGAAGGCGATTCCGGCTCTCTACCGGCATGTGGAAGGCAATGTCTTGGCCTCGCTGGACAGGGCGGTCAGCGGTAAGGTGCATATTACCGCTGACTCATGGTCCGGCAGGCATGAACAGGGACGTTACCTTTCTTTCACGGCCCATTGGGTCACTCTTTTGGCAGCTGGGAAGGATGCAGGACAAGGTGCAGGATTGTTGGAGGTTGTTCCGCCTCCACGCCTCCAAAATGCTGCTACTGGTTGTGACACACCTCTCTCCTCCACCCCTCCTCTTCTTCTTCCTCCATGGCCTCTTCCTGTGCTTTGTCCTCGGAACCAGCGGTGCTCCGTAGGCGTTCAAGGGGCTACGCTAGTACGCAGGCAAAAATATGCCATGCCGTGCTTGCGCTGGTGTGTTTGGGGGACAGGAGCCACACTGGGGCAGAGGTTCTGTCTGCTCTGCAGGGGCAGGCCAAGAGGCGGTTGACGCCACGCCAGCTTAAGCCAAGAATGGTGGTTTGCGACAATGGCACCAACCTCCTCTCCGCCCTCCGACAGGGACAACTGACCCATGTGCCCTGTGTGGCTCACGTCCTTAACCTGGTGGTGCAGCGGTTCTTGGGCATGTACCCAGGCTTACAGGATGTCCTGAGGCAGGCCAGGAAAGTCTGTGTGCATTTCCGCAGATCTTATAATGCCAGTGCTCGCCTGACTGAGCTGCAAAGGGAGTTGAACCTGCCCAAGAACCGCCTTATATGTGACATGCCCACCAGGTGGAACTCAACGTTGGCCATGCTGCAGCGGCTGCACACGCAGCAGAGGGCCATCAATGAGTACCTGTGCGACTATGGCACCAGGACAGGGTCAGGGGAGCTCAGGTTTTTTTCACCACGCCAGTGGGGCATGATCAGGGATGCATGCACTGTCCTGGCACCATTTGAGGAGGCCACGAGGATGGTGAGCAGTGACAGTGCATGCATCATTGACACTGTACCTCTTGTCCACCTGTTGGAACATACGCTGCGTGGAATAATGGACAGGGCACTTGAGACAGAACAGAGGCAGGAAGAGGAGGACTTCCTTGCCTCTCAAGGCCCCCTTTACCCAGACAGTGTTCCTTCTGTCCCACCCATCGCACAGGAAGAGGAGGAGGAGGAGGATTGTGTCAGCATGGAGGTGGAGCCTGGCACTCAGCATCATCAGCAGCAGTCTTTTAGGGATGATTTACAGTCCCAAGAAACCCGTGGACTTATACGTGGCTGGGAGGAGGTGGCTGCGGATCATGTCGTCCTTAGTGACCCAGAGGACTCCGGACCGAATGCCTCAGCTAACCTACGCTGCATGGCCTCCCTGATCCTGCAAAGTCTGCAGAAGGATCCTCGTATTCTTCGGATCAAGGAGAGGGACCATTACTGGCTGGCCACTCTCCTTGATCCACGGTACAAGGGTAAGGTTGCGGACCTTATCTTACCGTCGCAGAGGGAGCAGAGGATGAGACAACTCCGGGAGGCCTTGCAGAAAGATCTGTGCAACGCGTTACCAGAGACTGGGAGGTTACAAACTCCTGGTCCTGGACAACGAGTTGCTGAGGCTTCGGTCAGTCAAAGAAGGAGCGGTGGGGAAGGTGACCGTCTGACCGATGCGTTCAGACAATTCTTTAGTCCGCAGCCCCAAGGTATAATCGGTTCCAGCAACCATCGCCAGCGTCTGATATACATGGTGCAGGAATACCTAGGGGCAAGGTCAGACTTGGACACCTTCCCCACCGAAAATCCTCTGGCTTACTGGGTCTTGAGGATGGATCACTGGCCAGAGCTTGCACAGTATGCAATTGAGCTACTGGCCTGTCCTGCATCCAGCGTTCTTTCAGAACGCACATTCAGTGCTGCTGGAGGATTTGTCACGGATCACAGGGTGCGCCTGTCCACCGACTCGGTTGATCGACTGACCTTCATAAAGATGAACCAGTCTTGGATCACCACCAGCTACCAAACACCTGAAGCTGATATAACAGACTAATTTATTTTCAAATGTCACATCCCTTCAAGACTGATGCTGATGCTGAGAGACTGTCCTGTTATGTTGACTGACTATCCTCCTCCTCCTCAATGATCCGATTGATGATGATAGCTTGGAAGAACATATTGTTTCTGGGTGCCGCCACCAGTGGCTAAGGCCCAATTTTTCAGCCCCTGTTTAACAGGGGCATGTAATTACAATTTTTTATGCAATGCTTTGCAGCAGGGCTCATTCCTACACTCCAACTAGAGTATCTGGGAGAGGTTGCAGTGTCGTGGCACCAGCACCAGTGCCTAAGGCCCAATTTTTCAGCCCCTGTTTAACAGGGGCATGTAATTACAATTTTTTATGCAATGCTTTGCAGCAGGGCTCATTCCTGCACTCCAACTAGAGTATCTGGGAGAGGTTGCAGTGTTGTGGCACCAGCACCAGTGCCTAAGGCCCAATTTTTCAGCCCCTGTTTAACAGGGGCATGTAATTACATTTTTTTATGCAATGCTTTGCAGCAGGGCTCATTCCTGCACTCCAACTAGAGTATCTGGGAGAGGGTTGCAGTGTCGTGGCACCAGCACCAGTGCCTAAGGCCCAATTTTTCAGCCCCTGTTTAACAGGGGCATGTAATTACAATTTTTTATGCAATGCTTTGCAGCAGGGCTCATTCCTGCACTCCAACTAGAGTATCTGGGAGAGGGTTGCAGTGTCGTGGCACCAGCACCAGTGCCTAAGGCCCAATTTTTCAGCCCCTGTTCAACAGGGGCGTGTAATTACAATTTTTGATGCAATACTTTGCAACAGGGCTCATTGCTGTGCTCCAAGAACAGTATCTGTGAGGGGTTGCAGTGTTGTGGCACCAGTGCCTAAGGCCCAATTTTTCTGCCCCTGTTTAACAGGGGCATGTAATTACAATTCTTGATCTAATAATTCACAGCAGGGCCCATTCATGCGCCCACCAAGAGTAACTGTGAGGCCTTACAGTGTTGTGTCAACACCACCACCACCACCACCAAAGGCCCAATTTTTCAGCCCCTGTTCAACAGGGGCATGCAATTACAATTCTTGATCTAATAAATCACAGCAGGGCCCATTCATGCGCCCACCAAGAGTAACTGTGAGGGCTTACAGTGTTGTGGCAACACCAACATGTAAGGGACAAATTTCAGCAGAGTATATACGGCAGGCCCCTACTTTCAAACATCCAATGGGGTGATGGGTTAGCTATGCCATTTTTCTCAAAGATTTTCATCCATATTACCGGGACCAGACATTACATTAAAGCCGCAAGCAGTTTTAAATGGCTTTTTTTTCCTTTAGAAATGTAATTTTGTGCAGGGACAGTTCTAAACACGGGAAACACGTGGCACTTCACAGGCATACTTTAGACACCCCCCAGGTACGATATTTAAAGGAATATTTGACTATTTTTTTCACTTTATGCATCATTAAAATGACTGCTCCCGAAAAACGGCAGTTTTTAAAACTTCTTTTTGCATTGATACATGTCCCCTGGTGCAGAACCCGGGTTCCCAAACCCTTTTTTGGACAAAAACATGCATATTAGTCATTATAATTAGCACTTTAGATTTCGAACGTTCGCATCCATTGTATTTAATAGGGTTCTAACGTTCGTGCGAACTTTCGGTCCGTTCGCAGGTTCTGGTGCGAACCGAACCCGGGGGTGTTCGGCTCATCCCTACTCTACACAGCATACAAGGTTGTCAGAACTCAGAGTGTCAGGTGGGTTTGGAATGTTCACTAGGTCACGGCCGTGCAGATGAGCAGGTAATTCCAAGCAGTCCTCTAGGGGGACGTGCTACATAAAAAAATTATAGATTTTTCAATCACTTTAACGTGGCATGTTGAATTCACAGGCAGCATCACCATTCAGATCAATGGGACAACAGTGCAACCAAAAGCCAAATGCTTGACTCATGGTTGCAGTGCATTACTCCTATTGTAACCTGCTGTTTGGGGGGAAAAACATGCATTCAGGAAACAGCAGGATTACCTCTTGAATTTGTAAAAAATACCACCAAAGCCGTCCACTTTAGCACAGAGTTTCACTTCTTTTGCTGCATCTAAACAATAAAAAAGAATTTCACTTGTGAATTCCAAACAGGAGGTGTGGTTAGCTGCAACACTTGGATGTAGCTGGGAACCCCAGTCCTATGCAGTCTCCTTTAAGGCCTAGAGTACGCTTGTAAACGGGTGTAGGGTGTAGCGGCTTCACAAAGGGAATCACATGTACTGGCTTTATAAACCAGGCAACGTTTATTACCGGAGAGACGGTAGTAGAAAGAGTATTTACAGCAGTAATGCAAGTAGTTTCACTCCAAGCATGGAGGCACAGATACACAGCACAGTCACTTCTGATGTAAGCGGTAGTTGTATTCGTCAGCACTATAGGCACTTTCCACTGACTGACACAGTATAAACCCAAGCACACAATGCGTATCTGTACAGGCTGATATTCACACACGTTACCCGGTAACAACGGTATTCCTTCAGCAGATGGATATAGGCATCTGATACACTTGTCACGCCCTCACAGCGAGGACACCAGTTTTATTATCTGCAACGGGGAGTCTTTCATCCGACCAGGATTGCTGATACAGGACTCCGTAGGAACCCTGAGCTTTTCCCTCACAGGCCGGAACACTCTCCCTACCTTTTTTTAACTCTCCCTCACAATCGGGGTCTCTGTCCCTGTCTATACACACACGTGTTCTCCCCTAAACGTGGCTGGGCTATCCTATATAAGGTCTCCACCCAAAAATGGCCTACCAAATCTCCAGAGAATTGCTGTCTTATCAGGACACCTGGCTTCTCCAAAATGGTGCTGAAGACAATTATAGAGGCCAAATAGCTCTGAACATATGTACACATAAACATATCAAATCGACTGAAAACATAGTTGCCAACAGTCCCGATTTTCCCGGGACAATCCCGAATTTGGGACCCTCGTCCCGAATTTAGCTTGTCCCGATTATTTTCCCGGGATTTTGCTTTTGTTCCGTGAAAATCGGGAATGTTTTAGGAAAAACGGCCGACGGGCTACAAAAAGATGGCCGTCGCCGCCGTCACAAGGATTATTTCCCCTTCTGTTCAGTGGAGAGGGGAGCGGCAGCCAATCAGCTTCTCCCCTCTCCTCTGAACACACACGAGAAAGCCAGGAACTGGCAGGCGCAGCGCTTGCACATTTACAGTGAGTCTTCCCTGTATGTCACTTCCGGTATACACTGGACTTGGAGAGCTGTCGGTGCAGAGCTCTATCATCAGATCCCAGGAAGCAGATTCAACGTTTTGTAGTGTCTCTCAGGTATGGTGAGAGGAGCTCTCTGTTCACTCACTCTCAGTGTAGACATGTTGTCTGTGTCCAGCAAGGATGAGCCGAACACCCCCCTGTTCGGTTCGCACCAGAACCTGCGAACAGACAGAATGTTCGCGCGAACTTTAGAACCCTATTAAATACAATGGACTCGAACGTTCGAAATCTAAAGTGCTAATTATAAAGGCTAATATGCAAGTTTTTGTCCTAAAAAGTGTTTGGGGACCTGGGTCCTGCCCCAGGGGACATGTATCAATGCAAAAAAAGGTTTAAAAAATTTACGTTTTTACGGGAGCAGTGATTTTAATAATGCTTAAAATGAAAAAATAAAAGTGAAATATTCCTTTAAATTTAGTACCTAGGGGGTGTGTATAATATGCATGTAAAGTGGCGCATGTTTCCCGTGCTTAGAACTGTCCCTGGACAAAGTGTCATTTTTGAAGGAAAAAAAGTCATTTAAAACTCACTCGCGGCTATTAATGAATTGTCGGCTTTTATCAATACATAGAAAAGTCATTGATAAAAAAAAAAAAAGCGTGGGGGTTCCCCCAAATTCAATTACCAGGCCCTTTAGGTCTGGAATGGATATTAAGGGGAACCCCGCCGCAAATTTTTTAAAAAAATGGCGTGGGGTTCCCCCTAAATATCCATACCAGGCCCTTGAGATCTGGCATGGATTTTAAGGGGAACTCCACCCCAAATTAAAAAAAAAATGGCGTGGAGTCCCCTCAAAAATCCATACCAAACCCTTATCCGAGCACGCAACCTGGCCGGCCGCAGGGGAAGAGGGGGGGACGAGAGAGCGCCCCCCCTCCCTCCTGAACCGTACCAGGCCACATGCCCTCAACATAGGGAGGATGTCCCCATGTTGATGGGGACAAGGGCCTTATCCCCACAACCCTTGCCCAGTGGTTGTGGGGGTCTGCGGGCGGGGGGCTTATCGGAATCTGGAAGACCCCTTTAACAAAGGGGACCCCCAGATCCCGGGGGTCTTCCCGGGGGAACTTCCTTCACTGTGTAATTTAAATTTACACAGTGAAAGAAGTTCCCCGCTCAGGCCAATGACGTAGGCGGGATCGGACATACCGAGGGGGCGGACCTGATGGGGAACTTCGTTCGCTGTGTAATACATGAATAGACCGGCTCCTTCTCTCGTTCCGCATCTGGTCCGCTGAGCGGACCTGATAGGGAACTTTAGAAGGGGCAGGTGTATACATTTAAAACACAGCGGAGGAAGTTCCCCATCAGGTCCGCACAGGCACAACCAATGACAGACAGCGCTGGACATCGGGATCGCCGCGGGACACTGGATTTCATCGCTGGAATGTTTTTTTTTTTATTATTTTTTTATTTTTTAATAAAGGACTTTTTCAAGGTGTTTGTGTGTTTTTATTTACATTTTTTGACACTTTCTTCGTGAAATGGTAGGGGTACAATGTACCCCTTACCAATTCACATAGGGGGGGCCGGGATCTGGGGGTCCCCTTTGTTAAAGGGGTCTTCCAGATTCCGATAAGCCCCCCACCCGCAGACCCCCACAACCACCGGGCAAGGGTTGTGGGGGTGAGGCCCTTGTCCCCATTAACATGGGGACATCCTCCCCATGTTGAGGGCATGTGGCCTGGTACGGTTCAGGAGGGAGGGGGGCCGCTCTCTCGTCCCCCCCTCTTCCCCTGCGGCCGGCCAGGTTGCGTGCTCGGATAAGGGTCTGGTATGGGTTTTTGGGGGGACTCCACGCCATTTTTTTTTAAATTTGGGGTGGAGTTCCCCTTAAAATCCTTGCCAGATCTCAAGGGCCTGGTATGGATATTTAGGGGGAACCCCACGCCATTTTTTTTAAAATTTGCGGTGGGGTTCCCCTTAATATCCATTCCAGACCTAAAGGGCCTGGTAATTGAATTTGGGGGAACCCCCACGCTTTTTTTTTTTTTTTTTATCAATGACTTTTCTATGTATTGATAAAAGCCGACAATTCATTAATAGCCGCGAGTGAGTTTTAAATGACTTTTTTTCCTTCAAAAATGACACTTTGTGCAGGGACAGTTCTAAGCACGGGAAACATGCGCCACTTTACATGCATATCATACACACCCCCCAGGTACGAAATTTAAAGGAATATTTCACTTTTATTGTTTCATTTTAAGCATTATTAAAATCACTGCTCCTAAAAAAACGGACGTTTTTAAAACTTTTTTTTGCATTGATACATGTCCCCTGGGGCAGGACCCAGGTCCCCAAACACTTTTTAGGACAATAACTTGCATATAAGCCTTTATAATTAGCACTTTAGATTTCTCCCATAGACTTTTCGAATTTGCCGCAAACACCCCAAATTGTTCGTTGTTTGGCGAACGGGCGAACAGGCAATGTTCGAGTCGAACATGAGTTTGACTCGAACTCGAAGCTCATCCCTAGTGTCCAGCAGTGTCAGCGAGTCTGCCACTCTCACCTCCCCTTCTATTGTAATGTACATTTCTCTCCTGTGTGTACTAGTCATGTACTGACTGCCAGAGGCTAGAATCTGGTTCTCGGGATGATGTAGATTTTGCTGCTCTCCCCTGGGTGGGGGCTCTGGCCTCTTATTATCCCCCCCCCCCCAGCATTGTCTTCTACAGTTACAATGTACTGTCTGGAAGAGCCCCATTGTCACATATAGGACACAATAATAATATTACTACACCTTCCATGGGGGATTGTAGGGATTGTATGGTTCATAATAGTGTTCTGCCGGGGACACCAGATGTAAAGCAGGGCTCCGCTGCTGGGAACACCAGATGTAAAGGAGGACTCCGCTGCCGGGGACACCAGATGTAAAGGAGGGCTCCGCTGCTGGGGACACTAGAGGTAAAGGAGGGCTCCGCTGCCGGGGAACCAGATGTAAAGGAGGGTTCCGCTGCCGGGAACACCAGATGTAAAGGAGGGCTCCGCTGCCGGGGACACCAGATGTAAAGGAGGGTTCCGCTGCCGGGAACACCAGATGTAAAGGAGGGCTCCGCTGCCGGGGACACCAGATGTAAAGGAGGGTTCCGCTGCCGGGAACACCAGATGTAAAGGAGGGCTCCGCTGCCGGGACACCAGATGTAAAGGAGGGCTCCGCTGCCGGGGACACTAGAGGTAAAGGAGGGTTCCGCTGCCGGGAACACCAGATGTAAAGGAGGGCTCCACTGCCGGGGACACTAGATGTAAAGGAGGGCTCCGCTGCCGGGGAACCAGATGTAAAGGAGGGCTCCGCTGCCGGGGACACCAGATGTAAAGGAGGGTTCCGCTGCCGGGGACACCAGATGTAAAGGAGGGCTCCGCTGCTGGGGACACCAGATGTAAAGGAGGGCTCTGCTTCCGGGGACACCAGATGTAAAGGAGGGCTCCGCTGCCGGGGACACCAGATGTAAAGGAGGGCTCCGCTGCTGGGGACACTAGATGTAAAGGAGGGCTCCGCTGCTGGGGACACCAGATGTAAAGGAGGGCTCCGCTGCTGGGGACACTAGATGTAAAGGAGGGCTCCGCTGCCGGGGACACTAGATGTAAAGG
Organism: Rana muscosa; assembly: GCA_029206835.1. NCBI lineage: Eukaryota > Metazoa > Chordata > Amphibia > Anura > Ranidae > Rana > Rana muscosa. The sequence goes on from CM055118.1 coordinate 133,601,295, forward strand.
AGGGCTCCACTGCCGGGGACACTAGAGGTAAAGGAGGGCTCCGCTGCTGGGGACACTAGAGGTAAAGGAGGGCTCCGCTGCTGGAGGACACCAGATGTAAAGGAGGGCTCCACTGCCGGGGACACTAGATGTAAAGGAGGGCTCCGCTGCCGGGGAACCAGATGTAAAGGAGGGCTCCGCTGCCGGGGACACCAGATGTAAAGGAGGGTTCCGCTGCCGGGGACACCAGATGTAAAGGAGGGCTCCGCTGCTGGGGACACCAGATGTAAAGGAGGGCTCTGCTTCCGGGGACACCAGATGTAAAGGAGGGCTCCGCTGCTGGGGACACCAGATGTAAAGGAGGGCTCCGCTGCTGGGGACACTAGATGTAAAGGAGGGCTCCGCTTCCGGGGACACCAGATGTAAAGGAGGGCTCCGCTGCTGGGGACACTAGATGTAAAGGAGGGCTCCGCTGCTGGGGAACCAGATGTAAAGGAGGGCTCCGCTGCTGGGGACACCAGATGTAAAGGAGGGCTCCACTGTCGGGGACACTAGATGTAAAGGAGGGCTCCGCTGCTGGGGAACCAGATGTAAAGGAGGGCTCCGCTGCTGGGGACACCAGATGTAAAGGAGGGCTCCACTGCTGGGGACACCAGATGTAAGGAGGGACTCCACTGCCAGGGACACAGATCTGTAAGGAGGGCCTCTGCTTCTGGGGGCACCTGATGCAAGGACGGACTCTGTTTGGGGCACCTGATGTAAGGAGGGACTCTGCTGGGGGCACCTGATGTCATCTGGTAGCAGGGGACACGCTCAGGGCTTCCACTGATTATGGTGAGTTGAATGGTTTCATTTTATATTACAATGTAATAATAGAAATAATGCGCTTCAATCATCCATGGTGCCGGGATGATTGAAGCGCTAATCCCAGGTGTTTGGAGTATCTTTATCTGCTGATTGTTAAACTTTCTGGAATACACATATTTCTATTGTGGTGTAGGATCTGGGCCTGCTGTCCCTCCATCTCTCTTTCTTTCTCCCTTTCTCTCCCTTTTTCTTTCTTTCTTTCTTTCTTTCTTTCTTTCTTTCTTTCTTTCTTTCTTTCTTTCTTTCTTTCTCTCTCTTTCTCTCTCTTTCTCTCTCTTTCTCTCTCTCTTTCCCTCTTTCTTTCCCTCCTTTTCTCTCCCTCCTTTTCTCTCCCTCCATCCCTCATTCATCTCAGACTCTAACCACACCCCTTCTGAGCCACGCCCATTTAAGCCACACCCACCATTCGATGTAAGCCACGCCCATTTTCTTTTACACCATGTCACGCCTACAAATGAATGCCCGCCCCCTAATTATAACAGGGCTCCACCTACATGCTAAAAAGGGTCCCGAATTTTTTTTTTGCAATGTTGGCAACTATGTGAAAAGTGAGTATATACACTTGCTAAACCACTTCCTCTTGCAGCCAGCTAGGCTGCCCTGCATTGCAGCTGCTTACACGCTTGTGGTTCTGCCACAGTTTCACCACCCCTCCTATATGCTACAATGGTAGCTGGACAGGGTTGAACACATGCCACGCATAAAAAATACCCCCAGTGCTTTCGGTGGCCAATATTTCTGCAGAATGTCACCCATGCAAGTGAATAGGGCTATGCAGTAACCACTCTGAAAACGCGCGCAATGCACGCAGTTTCGGCACAGTGGTGCGGTTATTCAGGGTTAAAATAGATGTTAAAAAGGCAACATATTCCCTCCCAGACGCCTGTCAAATGCCTTCTAAAAAGCAATTTACCACAATTCACTTATCAAAGGACAATGCAAATATAATCAATCCCTAAAAGCCTAGCGATTCAGTTTGCTGGCATCCACCCAAAACTGACAGCTCATTTAATTTAATTTAAACCCCTTGTTAAAGTGATTGAAATGGGTGAAGGTTATTTACCTTCACGCATTTTATGCGTGAAGGTAAAAAAACTTCCGTGTGCTGCTCCCCACCACAGCCCCCCCCCAATACTCACCTGATCCCCCTCTCAATCCAGCGATGTGCACTGGAGCCTTGATTGTCCCTCTCCTCCTTGGCGGAGACAGCAGCGGGAGCTATTTGCTACCACTGCTGTCAATCACAGCCAGTGAACCAATGAGGAGAGAGCGGGGTGGGGCCTAGCCATCGCTCTATGTGTCTTATGGATGCATAGAGCAGGGCTCAGGAACGAACATGCACCAGTGACCCCATAGCAAGCGGCTTGCTATTGGAGGCACTGGTCATGGGGGAGGAGCCAGAAGCGCCGGCAGGGGACATGAGAAGAGGAGGATCTGGGCTGCTCTGTGCAAAACCATTACACAGAGCAGGTAAGTATGACATGTTTGTTATTTTTCTAAAAAAAAGCCGAACCTTTAATACCATTTTAACTTATTATGTTGTACATTCTTATACAAGGAACAATTACACAGAATGGTGCTGATTCATCAAAATAATGAAAATAAGCACAACATTTGATCCCTTGTCTATAGTGACCAATCAGGATTTTTGTTTTACTTTTTTACCAAATGAAAGGTGAATCCTGATTGGTCACTGGAGACAACACTTCAATTCTGTTCTTTGTTTCTTTTCTCCAGTTTTGATGTTTGTATGTTTTTATCAGAAGTGCTTCGCAGTCAAGGAAATCACACACATTTTTAGAGCCTGCTAAGAGCCATAACAAACAATTTAAGACATTCTTTCAATGCTCCCAGGGATTCTTGGGTCTAAAGAAAAACAATCATCAACATGTTGTAGAATTCTATTTATGTTTAAACACATAAGCAGCTCTAATACGCCTGGATTTTTAAACAGATTTTAATGTAGATTGCGTTACGTTGTATTGACAGTGAAGAGTACAGTGCTGGTTTTGATATTAGCTTTTAAGCTGAACTCCAGACAAACGGCTAAATACACAGATATAATACATATAAAGGAGCTGCTTTACCTGCCAAAGGGTTTGGATTTCTGTCCTGACTGTCCTGAGATTTACACAGCTCTGCCACACAGTGCAGCCTTGTCTGGAAATCTGCAGTTAAAGCGGAACTTCTCCCCTACTTCTCTTCCACATTTGGCACATTTTTTTTGGGGGGGGGGGGGCGGGGGGAGTGGATACCTGGATTTGACAGGTACCTGCTCCCACCTCTGCCCAGATCGCCTAGGCAATCCAAGTGGCAGCTCGGCCCCCCTCTTTGCCTGCAGCCTTCTGGAACACATCACAGGTCCCAGAAGGCTGTGGGATAAGGTGACCAGATTTTTTAAATGAAATCCGGGGACATATTTATTTATTTTTTACTAGTAATGGCGGCAATCAGCGACTCTCTGCCCATCACCGTCGCCGCCCACCTCACAGCCTGTCAAGTCTTACTCTCCGGGCCCCGGCTACTACTGGGTTGGGAGCGGAGGAAGATCACTCCACCAGGGAAGGCAAGGAGATAAGCAGGCAGGCGGCTGGCCGGGACTTGAGCCAAGGCAGAAGAACATGCGAGAGGAGCTGAATGAGCATGCACCCGAAACTGAAGAAATATTCCCTCCGCTCCGACCAGCACATGATCATCAGAAAGGGGTACAGATAATTGAAAACAATACACCCCCCTAAGCTAGTAGGAGCGGCGGAGCGGGGGTGTGTAATTCAGATTTTTTTTTTAATTCTGCACTGACTGTCTTTGAAATTTCCCCAGCCCCTGTTCAAATCCAATCCGGGACAAAACTGGGGATAGACTTGGTCCGGGGACAGTGTTCTCAATCCGGGGACTGTCCCCTGAAACCGGGGATGTCTGGTCACCCTACTGTGGGACCATTCACAAAGTGCAGCATGGCTTGCGTATGCGCAGTGGGAAGCTAGCGGTAAAGCCGCAAGGACTCACAGCCGGCTTCACTTAGTTACAATGTCGGCAACAGGGACCGAAAGCCCGGTCAACAACAAGCCCCAGTGAGGACAGCCCTGGATCCCTGGACAGGTAAGTGTCCTTTTATTTTATCTAGGGTGAAGAACCTTTTTAGGTAACACTTACACTAAGACCACTTTCACACTGGGGGCGGGTTTCAGGCGCTTTAGTGTTGGAAATAGCCTCTGCTAAGTGCCTGAAAACTGCCTCCCATTCATTCAAGTGTGACTTTTCACACTGGGGCGGTGCGCTTGCAAGACGTTCAGAAAAGCCCTGCAAGCAGCATCTTCTGGGCGGTTTGGGAGCGCTGTATTTAGCGTTCCCAAAACACCCTGCCCATTGAAATAAATGGGCAGCGCTTCCAAAGCACACGGGAGTTTTCAACCTCTTATTTGGGGTTAAAAGCGCCCCGCTATCGGTTAATAAGCACTGCTTAAACAGCTCTAAAGTGGCCTGCGGCTCCAGGGGTCTTAGCTGTACTTTTGAGTCACATGTCCATTTTCCACAGGTGCAGGCACTTGAAATGCACTGCAAACACATCTGAAACACAATAATATCGCAGTAAAAACACAAAAACAAACACATTTTTTCTGCAATATTATTGTGTTTCAGATGTGTTTGCAGCGCGCTTCAAGTGTGTTTTTTGGTTGCCTGTACCTGTGCAGCAAAAATTCAAAATGCTGCATTTTCCATTCCTTTTAATGGGGACCTGTGTTTGCGGTGCAGTTTTCAAAACTGCAGCCAAGATGCAGCATGCAGGACTTTTCAAAACACACTGCACCCGTAGCACAGTGGTGTGAAGAGTTCCATGGAAGAGTCACAGGATTTAAAGGGAAACAGACGTAGCACACGACAGGCAGGAACCCAAACACACAATGCTTAACAAACACGTTGATCAGCAAGGCAGACTTGCAGTGCAAAGGTTAATATAGAGTTCTGTGATGGGGCCTGGGGTGGGAGGAGAGATTAAAAAAGCAGCCAGGTGAGAGAGTCTGGCCTCTAAGGTGAACACAAGAGGAGGAAGGTAAGATGGCAGACAAACATTACTGCATATCCATGACAACAAGGAGTTCTGTGAATGAATAGGAGGAGATCCTGGGGGTTTATTTGTCCCTCCTCTCTTCTCATCACAAAGGTTCCATTGGAGCTCCAATTTAAATATAGAAATAAGCTAATGTTGACCCAAAACAAGATGGGATCCATCAGGTGTCTGGAACAACGTGCAAAAATTAAACCCACCGGGGAGAGCAAAAAGAGATGATACTCCCCTGGATAAAGAAACCACGGGCGGACCACGCCGCATGAAAAAATAGAATTTATTGGTAAATTTTCTGAAATAATTATCTAAGTAACAGGCACTCAAAACCCAACACCAACACCAATATATTAAAATTAATCAGACAACTTTGTCTATATTAAAATTGACTAGTCACAAAGTGAGCGGGCCTTTGGCCCAATATATACATAAATACTGTGCTGGTGTTTTATGCAATAGCTGTCATTGCTGTGTGGACTTCTATATACCCAGCTGCTTGCCATCTTGACCCTGCTTCGCATTTCCTGCTGCCACCCTGCTTTTCCTGCCTTTGCTGCTTAATACCGGCTTCAAGTGTACCAGATCTACTATATTGACTTTGAGCCAATACAGCCATACTTTCCATGACCTGAATTGTCCAAGTTAGCTGGCCAGTGGCCAGTAGTGTCTGCTGTCATTCCTTTGGACTTGCCCCTGACCACGGCTTCAACATCTTTACTCTACGTTATCCCCCAGAGGGTAACAGGCCAGCCCATATAGCTGATCTAATAGATTGCAGCGTAGCCAACTGGATCCACGTTTTCCAGACGGCTACCCTGCTTAGAGTATCGCATACATGCACTTTGTGACTAGTCAATTTTAATATAGACAACGTAGTCTGATTAATTTTAATATATTGGTGTTGGTGTTGGGTTTTGAGTGCCTGTTACTTATATAATTATTTCTGCAAATTTACCAATAAATTCAATTTTTTCATGCGGCGTGGTCCGCCCGTGGTTTCTTTATCCGGGGGAGTATCATCTCTTTTTACTCTCCACGGTGGGTTTAATTTTTGCACAGTTCTTCTATCCACGGAGACCGCACCTATATACGGTGAGCCCGCTATGAATGGGATGCTGTGTTAGGGTAGTACACCCTACACCAGGCATGTCCAAAGTCCGGCCCGCGGGCTAATTGCGGCCTGCGGGCCGGTTTAATACGGCCCCCACTTGCAATTTGTTTTTATCACTTTTGTGGCCCCCCAAGCTCCACACAGGGTAAGGATGAGCTTGGTTTAAAAAAAAAAAAAATATATATATATATATATATATATACTGTATATATATTCTCTAATCCCTGAGCGCGCCTCTCACTGATAAACTGGGCGTGTTGCTGGGGCATGTTCCAAAGCCCAATGGGAAGCGCGCATCGCCAATAACAGACACTGAGTCATTTCCCAGTCCACAGCTGCAGAGCTCTGTGTCTCAGTGCCTGTGATTGGCGGCGGTGATTGGCTACGGCGCTGCATGCTGTCAGCGTCCTAGCAGGCTCGCCAGAGGTCATCGAGGATTTCTCAGGGGATAAGATAAGTTTACTACTGTAACGGATATAAAGCGAATATTTCAATATATATAAGAATTTTAAAAAAGGAGCTCATCCTTGCCCTGATTAGAGCTTGCGGGCCACAGAAGAGATAAGGGCAAATAAGGGCAAATTACAAGTGGGGGCCAGAGAGAATATAAAATATAAAAAATAAAAAATAAATAGCTCATCCTTGCCCTGAGTGGAGCTTAGGGGCCACAGAAGCGATAAAGGCCAGATTTGTCAGGGGATAGAGAAAATATATATTTTTTACAACCTGAGCTCATCCTTACCCTGAGCGGAGCTTTGGGATTTGTTGGGGACCAAAGAGAAGATATATATATTCACCACACGCAGCCACAAAGGTAGGAGAATCCTTGTTGGGCAGTGTATTAGTGCTCGGAGCAACACATTTACACCAAATTTTAATGGTTCAAAGAATGTCAGGCATAATGGTCGGGCCTCAGGCACGTTCACTTTATCTAATCTGGCCCTCTTTCAAAAAAGTTTGGACACTCCTGCCCTACACAGTTCAATGCTACTTAGTGAGCAAGGGACCCACATCTTCGTATCTTTCTGGAACAACGTACATATTGCTAGCACACCAGGGATCTTCAAATAATGTCCAAATGTTTTATTCATGATGATCACATCACAGAGGAAGAATCCATTGTTTCGGGGCCACGGAGGACCTCTTTGTCAGGCATGCCTGGCGAAGGTGTCCTACATGGCCCCGAAATGTTCCATGATGGTACCAGTTTCCAGCTAAAAGTCGCTGCAGCACCCACTTACCTTATAACCCAGCGTTTCTCAACTCCAGTCCTCAAGGCGCCCCAACAGGTCATGTTTTCAGGATTTCCCTCAGATCAAACAGCTGTGGTAATTACTAAGGCAGTGAAACTGATCAAATAACCTGTGCAAAATATTGGAAATCCTGAAAACATGACCTGTTGGTGCACCTTGAGGACTGGAATTGAGAAACACTGTCATAGCCTACCACAGGAACAAATGCGATAAGAATATTGTTCACCATCGATATCAGGTGTCCTGATACAAGATACGTGAATGGTGCAATAAACGGCTAAATCCAAAATAATAAAGGGTTAAAAAGTTAAAACACACATTAAAGTCCATAAACTTTATAGTCCATAGCACAGCCGTGCATGTGGAAGAAGTAATTGCACATATGGATGTGTCTAAACAGGGGTATGGTAGGCGGAAGCTGTCCTCATAGAATAGCCAGCTCTGTGTAAAATAAGAAGGGAGGAGAAAAAGGGGGAAGCTCCACCTAAGTGCAGAGATTAAAAATACTTTATTAGCGCAGGGAGGAGTAACACTTAGAATGGCCGGAAATGACGTCACCGGAACGAGATACGGCCGGTCTGGATAGGAAGATATTGGGCAGAGGATAGGCTATAGACTCTAGAGGCCTTTAGAAGGAGCTGGTGCTCCAAGCGCATAGCCTATCCTCTGCCCAATCTCTTCCCATCCAGCCCGGCCGTATCTTCTTATGCCGCGTACACACGATCGGAAATTCCGACAAGAAAATCGTGTTTTTTTTCTGACGGAATGTTGGCTCAAACTTGTGTTGCATACACACGGTCACACAAATCTTGTCTGAAATTCCGCCCGTCAAGAAAGCGGTGACGTACAAGACGTACGACGAGCCGAGATCAATGAAGTTCAATATGCAGTTCGGCTCTTCTGCTTGATTCTGAGCATGCGTGTTTTTTTTGCACGTCGGAATTGCATACAGACGAACGGAATTTCCAATGGGAATTTTTTCCGTCTGAAAATTTGAGAACCAGCTCTCAATCTTTTGTTGGCGGAGATTCCAACAGCAAAAGTCCGATGGAGCATACACACGGTCGGAATTTCCGACCAAAAGCTCACATCGGACTTTTCCGACCGTGTGTACGCGGCATTACAGTGACAACATTTCCGGCCTTTCGGGCCACATTCCACGCTGGTTGTTGGTTCCTGTTTCCTTCTTCCTGGTGGCCACAGGGTGCACAGAACAACATCTATCCATCTACACAGCCTGGAAAGTGACAGCGAAACTTTATGGATGCCAAAAGGCTTAAACATCTCCTTCACCCTTGAACTTATGAGCCTGAACTACCTTTTATCCTGTAAGTGTTACTTATCCTTGCGCTAATAAAGCATTTTTAATCTCTACACTTAGGTGGCGCTCCCCTTCTAGGCTAATGACTTTCCAGGCAGTAAAGTAGGGGTAAGGAAGAAAACGGTGGCACTTTTTCCACATGCTAGTTCTCATATTTCTTGACTGACCCCTCGTACACACGACCGAGTTTCTCGTCGTAAAAAACACGTCGTTTTTTTCGACGAGATTCTTGTTAAGCTTGTCGATTTTCTCGTCAAGCTTTCTATGCGTACACACTGTCATTTCCCAATTTCCTCGTTGTTCTCCGCGCTCACGTCCAGCACGTACGACGGCACTATAAAGGGGAAGATCTTTTTTCTTGGCGCCACCCCTTGGGCTGCTTTTGCTGATCTCGTGTTACCGCGTGTGAAGTAAAAGTTTGGGAAGAGACGATTCGCGCTTTTCAGTCTTCGTACTTTTCAGATCGTTTTCTGCCGTTCAGTTTGTGCTTGTGGGTTCGTATCTTGACTTTCAGGGCGTCTAGGCAGGTCGTATCTGTTTTACAGTGCGTTCTTGCCTGTTCGTTTCTGATTTTCAGTTCGTTATTCATAGGCCTTGCTGTTCTAAAGTGCGTTCTGTTCTGTACGTTCTGATTAGACGACCGTTTCCTAGCCATGTCGCCTGGACGTTCTCGTCGTCGAGTTCGTGCTGTGCGTGCGCTTGGTGTTGGTCTGCTTGTTTTGGACCAAGACCAGTCCATGAATGGTGTGAGGAGGAGTTCATGGACCAAGAATTGGTTGCTCCAGCGGGACCAATTCTGCCACATGCCTCTGCTGCGGGAGATCGTCGAGAATAATCCTGAGGACTACAGGAATTTTCTGCGGATGTCTGACCCCGTTTTTCAGGAACTGTTGGCTTTGGTGTCCCCCTATATTACCAGGAAGGACACCGTTATGCGGGAAGCCATCAGTGCTGAGCAGAGGCTCATCGCCACGTTGCGTTACCTGGCGACAGGGAGAAGTCTTCAGGACTTGAAGTTCACCACAGGCATCTCCCCCCAGGCTCTGGGCCTCATAATCCCAGACACCTGTTCTGCCATCATCCAAGTCCTGCAGGAGGACTATATTAGGGTAAGTTTGCTCCCTTAACATCACATTTTATGTATTACATGTATGCTAATGTATTGTATTTCTTTCATCCTTCCCTAATTACCATGATTGTAATATGCTGAGAATGTCCCCTTTGTCCCCATGCATGTTGGAAGCTTTAGATTGCCCCTTTTTTCTCCTCCATAAATATTTCCCTTCACTAACTTTTCCAGCAGGAGCGCCTGTTGCTCCAAATGTTTGGGGGTTCAAACCCCAATTTAGGAAATAAACTTCCTCCTTTTTTGCTCTGGTGCCTATTAAACGCCCCCAGTTGTCCCCTCCAATGCAGCCATTTAGTCCCCTCTAATGCAGCCAGTTTCCCCCCAGCCCTGCACTTACCTTCTTGTGGTCAGCGCCATCCTTCTTCTGTCCTTGATGTCTTCTCCTTCCCTTCATGTTGCATCAGCCAATCATGTTACCATTAAACAGACTTGGTGAACATGATTGGCAGAGCAGCCTGTCAGTGTTTACCCAAGGAATGCCCACCCCCCCCCTGCGTCCCCGATTTTTCTTTTAGGAAGCCAATTACATCCCTCAGGTTGTAATGTGCAAGACTATTTTACTACCTGTTTCTGCTATGCAATTATAACCCCCTAAATGCCGCAATGATTCATATGTCGGTCGCTTTACAAGAGGCCATCCACCTGAATAGTGTGCGGCATAGACAATACATAGGTTCATGCAATGCATGAACCTATGTATTGTTCTGAGTGATGGGCACAGGAGAGAGGGGGCAGTGCTCCAGCGCCCACTCTGGACGCACTGCAATGCTATCCTGTGGCCAAACACATCTCCCCCCCCCCAAAATAATTTAGTAATGGCCCATCAGAGGGGGTGATGAATATGATAAATGAGCCTTCCATTATACTTTTTTTAAACACCTTAATAAACGTATAATTTGATTGATGTTGGCCTCTAATTTTTTGGGATAGAATTTCCTTGTAATGTATGACTTTGTTTTTCTAATATTATTTCATCTTGTTTCACTCCACAGCTTCCTTCCACGCCACAGGAATGGCAGACTGTGGCATCGGAGTTTGCCACGTGGTGGGACTTCCCCAACTGCGGTGGTGCCATAGACAGGAAGCACGTCCGCATCGTGCCGCCACCCCGTTCTGGGTCCTACTACTACAACTACAAGGGGTTTCATAGCATTGTGCTGATGGCGGTGGTGTCAGCACGGTATGAATTCCTCTATGTTGATGTAGGGAAGAATGGCCGGATGTCCGATGGGGGATCCTTCATCCAGACGGAGTTTGCCCTCCGTCTCCAGAGTGACGACCTTGCATTGCCACTGGATGCAGGGAATATTGAAGGACTCCCCTTTGTTTTCTTGGCTGATGAAGCCTTCGGACTCGGACGGCATCTTATGAGGCCATTTCCACAGAGGACCCTGACCCCAGAGAAGAGTGTGTTCAATTACCGGCTGGCCAGGGCCTGAAGAGTCGCTGAAAATGCCTTCGGCATAATGGCCAGCCGGTTCCGCCTTTTTATGACTTCCATCCACTTGGCGGACTACAAAATAAACTATGTAGTGTTATGCTGCTGTGTGCTACACAATTTTCTTTGCCGCAAATCTAATTCATATATGGCCTCAGTTTTGCCAGAGGCTGGACTTTCCCCTGCAAATCCCCTTCCGGGCCTGGAATCTGCCCGTCTTGGCTTGCCCCCCCAAAATGCCCGTGAGGTTCGGGACAAATACATGGAGTATTTCACGGGTAGGGGGGCAATTCCTATGCCAGCCTATGTCTAAGTATCCCAATAAAAAGCTTGTTTAAACCTTTAATTATTTGTTCTTTCCTGTCTCCTAGTTTGTCTTTGTGCATTTGTAGTGGCAAGTGTATTTTACTTTAGTAAATAACAACCATTTCACTATGTAACCTTACAAAAGAACCAAATAAGCTTAGAGGGTATTATAAAAAGAAGCTACACGTTGTTTGTGGTCAAATATTTTACTCTGTGCACATTCTCTTCATTTTTTTTTTGTTTTTTTTACTTTTGGGTTGGCCTGGCCCCAACCCGGCAATTTTTTGCTTATAAAAATACAAAAATAACAGTTGCATTTCAAAAATTCCAACATTGGATACCTCTGAGCAATCGGAGACATTCACTTACACAAACTATGTCTCTATGTGCCCGTCCTAATATGGGGTCCTGCCACCCCTTGGCCAGCCAAAAATTGAATATGCACACATTTGGGATTTTTTTCATCTAGGAAGTTTACAATCCTGATCCCTATTGTCAACATGTGCTATCTGCCATCAGGGGTGATCAATGGATGTGTTTTGGGGGTGCATCCCCTTCCTCAGTTCACCGACTTTAGATACGAGGAAGGGGTTGCACCCACAAAAGACGTACATGGATATCCCCTGATGGCAGATAGCACATGTTGACACACTGTGTGCATATTCAATTTTTGGCTGGTTTGATAGTCAAAAAAATTCAAAAAATTACAAAAACAAACATGTAAAAACAAATGTGTTTGGATGGCTTATTGAATTCTCCCCAAAACATCGAGAATGTCTTTAAATGTTTGTTCCATCACATGGATTCTTTGTTTAATTAGGTCCAGTTCCGTGCTACATTCCATCACTTGCTGGATGAGGCGGAGGGCACTGTCAGCAGAGAACCGTGTACTATCCTTCACAACATTTATATCCCCTAAAAACAAAAAACAAAAGGTATTATAACTCTGCAGGCCTACATCTCTTACCTGAAGCTGTGGTGACAGATACTGACCTGTTGTGGTGACCAGATCCACAACGTCATCCACCTCTCCTTCCTGCACTTCTCCTTCCTCCACCTCAACTTCCTGCACATCTTTCGGTTGTGGGTCTTTGGGAGTTTGGGGTTGCTTGGAAGTTGTGGGGTGCATGTGCTCCCTGGAGTGTCCTCCTCCCAGTCTTCTCTCCCCTATGAGAATAAAACCAAAGGTCTATTTATCACACTGTAAATCTCATTGTTAAAATAAAAACAGGCTAAATTGCTTGGAAGTGGGGTACAATTGTGTGTTTGTGCGGAATTTAAAGAAGAATGCATTATTTATGACCCCAAATATGTTTAGTATTCACATTTGGATGTAATTTTTTTGACATGGAGGCACCACAAAAATTCTCTGATGCACCTGTGTGGGACACCCAAAAAAGGCGGGTCTGGTGGCCCACACTATAGTGCTCCAAAGTACAGATGTGGAAGCAGCTGCTGAGTGTCCTCTCCTTTACACTGATAAAAGTTTGCATTTCATTCTCTTTACAAACACATCATCTAGACTAAAAAATTATCAACAATATTTGATCAAAAATGGCAGATGTCTAATTACTTTTGTGGCTCTAAAATAAGCCAAAACCGCGGATAGTGGACGAACGAAGTGTCGGTAACGTAACGAACGATTACTGTGCCCAACCAAGTTCAAAATATTACATTTTGGAAGGGAGTCCAATATGAGAAAAAAAAAAATAACATGTCAGTTTATAAAAAGATTAATAGCAGAAAAGTCTACATTTTACTTACTTTTAGCGAGCATTCTCTTTATGCTCCTCAACTGGTCTGGCTCCCTCAGTTTGAGGTCTGACCACCTCTTTCTGAGCTGCTCATTTGAGCATTTCACCCCGAACTTCGCCCTCAGACTCTTCACAACTTTAGTGAGGATTTTGGCCTTCCTTCTATTTGGTTTGCTATACGGCCCATGCTTGGCATCATAATCAGCCTTGAGCAAGATGTCCACCATCTCCGCCATCTCCGCCAAAGACATATTCGATGCCTTGAATCTCCTCCTTGATCGTGACGTGTCCTCGGTCTCCGGGCTTGTCTCCTCGTTAGTTGCGGAATTATCAGACACCTGCTGTAACTCCGCCATATCTGTCTGCGCGCCGAAAGAGAAGGGGCGGGGAAAAGATGTTAGTTAGAACGTCATGGGCGGGCGACGTGTGCGGAGCGACGTGTTCGTATTTTGACGCATGCGTGGTGTGTATATAGCAAACACACATGTGACTATAGTACGTTCGGTGTGCGGAGAGAGGAGTTCAAGTGACGGACGTGCGAACGAAGGTATGTGATTTTGTGACTTGTAAAAATTGTTGGCCTATACTGTCTTGAGATTGTTGGAGGATATATATGGTGACTAGGATGTTAAGGAGGTTAGACTGTTTGCCTCACATTAGTTAAATATAATTTATTTAACTTGCAGATACAATATGAATGTCTTTATTAGCGACAAAGAGTTCCTGGCGGAATTTATTGACCGAGTAAGGGAGCTGCCGGCTCTGTGGGAGACGAAAAACCCCATCCATAAAAAAAAAGGGGTGAGAAAAGCAGCGCTGGAGAAGCTGCTCCCATTTGTGCATACCAAGGTGCCCACAGCCACAGCAAAACAAGTGGACACTAAAATTGTAAGCTTGAGAGGTACCTACAGGACTGAACGCTCTAAGGTGCTGGCTTCTCAGAGGTCAGGAGCAGCAGCAGATGATGTTTATGTCCCGATTTTGTGGTACTACAACAGGATGTCCTTCCTGGATGACCACATTGAGACAAGGCCATCACTCTCCACTCTTCCCCCCAGACTTCCCTGCAGCCAACCTGAGCCTTCTCTGGAGCAAGAGGAGGCAGCCATCCTGGATGATCCTGATTTGGCCATCTGGAGCCAGGTATAGTATTAACTGAAAATGTATTGGGATAAAATTAATGTTTGACAAATATGTCAGGATGAGAAACATACATTATTTTGGATTCCACAAGTGAAATCAAGATCTGTAGACATTATTCTGCACTTAATTGGGTGCTAAATAGTCAATCTGATGTAGTGGTAAATTTAAAGCAAGGATTTATGCATTTACATTCTAATTGCTTCAATCAGGATTACAAAGTTTGATGCAAAGATTAAACCAACATATTAAACTATGTTTCTTTTTCATACACAGGATGAAATCACCCAGGAGGAGGGTCTGGAAACTGTCAGGCAGGAGGAGGAAGGGCCCAGTGGCAGCCAGGAGGTGGCAGGGCCCAGTGGCAGCCAGGAGGTGGCAGGGCCCAGTGGCAGACAGGAGGTGGCAGGGCCCAGTGGCAGACAGGAGGTGGCAGGGCCCAGTGGCAGACAGGAGGTGGCAGGGCAAAGGAGAAGCACCAGATCCCAGGTGCCTCCCATCCGGCTTCACAAAAGAGGCAGGAGGGACAGGACCACCAGTGAGGCAGCAATGGCCCTTATTAAAGAGGCCCATGCCACCCTCAAGGAGCCCACATCCCCTGAAGAGGCCATTGCCGGCCTAGTGGAGGCTAAGTTCAAGGTGATGAGCATGGAGCAACGCCTCCTATGCGAGCCCCTGCTCATCACCTTGCTCAACAAGGGGGTGATGGAGCAAATTACCCCCAATACCGCCATATGTGAGGTGGCCCAACTGACCCAACCTCAACCTCCACCTCCACCTTCTTCTTCTGCCCCACCCCCTTCTGCTACACCTCCACCTTCTTCTTCTGCCCCACTCCCTTCTGCTACACCTCCACCTTCTTCTGCCCCACCCCCTTCTGCTACACCTCCACCTTCTGCCCCACCCCCTTCTGCTACACCTCCACCTTCTGCCCCACCCCCTTCTGCTACACCTCCACCTTCTTCTTCTGCCCCACCCCCTTCTGCTACACCTCCACCTTCTGCCCCACCCCCTTCTGCTACACCTCCACCTTCTTCTTCTGCCCCACCCCCTTCTGCTACACCTCCACCTTCTTCTTCTGCCCCACCCCCTTCTGCTACACCTCCACCTTCTGCCCCACCCCCTTCTGCTACACCTCCACCTTCTGCCCCACCCCCTTCTGCTACACCTCCACCTTCTGCCCCACCCCCTTCTGCTACACCTCCACCTTCTTCTTCTGCCCCACCCCCTTCTGCTACACCTCCACCTTCTGCCCCACCCCCTTCTGCTACACCTCCACCTTCTTCTTCTGCCCCACCCCCTTCTGCTACACCTCCACCTTCTTCTTCTGCCCCACCCCCTTCTGCTACACCTCCACCTTCTCCTCCTGACAGGAGTACCCCTCCAGTGGGCCAGCCTCCAGCCAAACGAAGAAGGAAGGCTGCAGGGAAGGCTTCAGGAAAGGCTGCAGGGAAGGTTGCCAGGAAGAAGAGGAAGTGATGGCCTTGCTTCATTGTGGTCGGACAGAAGGCAGCCTGTTGTAGTACCACACACTTGGGACATATATATCACCTGCTGCTGTTCCTGACCTCTGGGAGGCCAGCATCAGATTGTGTTCAGAAATGTTGGCCTTCTCAAGCTCCCAATTTTAGTGTCCACACAGGGTTGCTGTGTGCTCTGGGGTCCCTGGGATGCACAAATGGCAGCAGCTTCTCCAGCGCTGCCTTCTCTTTATTTAATTTATAAACATGAATAAATGTGATTTTTGTTTAAGTTCATACTTGACTATGTGTATTTTTAAATAAACAAAATCAAGCTTTGGAGTAAGCAGATACATTTGACTGACAATAAAAGGGACAGATATCACCCCCCCAAAAGAATAACTAAATCTGATTAGCACAAAAACATGGTGGGAAATTTAACTAATATAGATTCCGAAATTAAATGGGAGATCACTATCAAAACATTGTGAAATTATAATTAACATCATTTTGAAAAATCTAACCATTTAAATTATTCCTAAAAACTTGCACGATATAATACACATAAATCTTATAAAGAGCAGCATGAAAAGGGTTAAAAATAAGGCATAACTCTGTGTGAATATCAGCAGCAAAAGAAGGTCACTCGTTTTGATTAATGTAACATTCTAACGAAGATTTCAATGCAGAACATTTAAACGATGAAATATTTTTGAGCAATTACGAAGGCTTGTTTTACCAGAAGATGCGCTCCCGTCTCATAGTTGCTTGTGAGCATGCGCGCTTTTGGAAGAGTCGTAAAAGCATACACACGAACCATTTTCTCGTCACAAAACAGGCCGACGAGAAACACGACGAGGAAATCTGGAATCCTGACGAGAAAATAGAGAGCAGGTTCTCTATTTTCTCGTCGAGATTCTCGGCAATTTTCTCGTCGTAAAACCATACACACGAACGTTTTTCTCGACAAAAAAACTCTCGCGGCACTTTTTTGGACGAGAAAAACGGTCGTGTGTACGAGGCCTAAAGCTTTCCTTGTAATTTGTTCTTAGAGGCAGTGCAGCAGCTAACAGATCCTGATACTACATACCCATTACTATGCCCCTCTACTGGATGTAATGTTGCCTGCATTGCATTTTGGCTTTGGCTCATGTCAACTTGGAGTTTGTGGTTTATATATTAGGAAGGATCAGGACTTTTTTGGAAATGTATCCCTTTTCCACACATATAAAGGTATGTGCAAGCTACTGGCAGGTTTGCTTTATGTTTTGTCTTTTTTCAGCCAGTATTCACCTGATCAGACCCAATGATGGAGTGAGAAGAAATCCTGCACGAGAGATGATTAGCTGTAAGCGCACTCCTTTCCAGCTAAGAGTAGTCCAACTGAGGGCCACTTACATGCCAGAATTTTTCGGAGATTGGGCCAAAGCACTTGCTCATATGCCGGGAAGTTAATTGATTGATTGCCTGTTAATCACAGAGATCCTACGGATCTGGCAGCCCAGCGGCCTCCCAGGACTAAGCTGGAAAACATTAATTTGACTAATTAGGAAAGTTTAGCTTGCTATTCTCCCCAGCCAAAGCTGAAAAGGTTTGTCCTTGCAATCCAAAAATTTTAAGCGGAACTTCACTCTCTCAATTAGCATTGACTATTTTTAATCCTTAT
The DNA here is from genome assembly GCA_029206835.1 of Rana muscosa. NCBI lineage: Eukaryota > Metazoa > Chordata > Amphibia > Anura > Ranidae > Rana > Rana muscosa. The sequence goes on from CM055118.1 coordinate 133,618,782, forward strand.
CTTTCTAACATTATTAAATATGAACTGCAGTCTGCTCACATAATATGTAATAAAAACATCTTTGCCATTCTGAAGCTTCCCTTAAACCACTTTGCATATTATTTTATATATACTGTGATTCTGTACTTGCCAAATATGCTGCAGAAATCTCCCTCCACTGAGTCTGACTGCAACCATTTTAACTGTGGGCAGCTGAAGCTGCTGTCTGTTCACTTCCTGGATTTACACAGACACACAGAGTCACGCCTCCTGCTCTGCAGCTCTCATTGACCCTCTTATGGCTCCTCCCCCCTCCATTCCTGGCAAACTCTCACTAGAGTTAGAGAGAGAGCTGTGCATGATGTCATAAGCCTAGGCTAATGACCAGACAAGAAACAGGAAGTGGGCTGTATAAGGTATTTACTAGCAGAAAAAAAATGTTTTACTTTCCAAAGTTAAAACAAGGGAAGAAGATTTAATAGATGGAAAGTTGAAAAAAATGACTGAAGGTTCCGCTTTAAATGCATATGAAGGTACTATGTGTTATATTTACTTGTTTTAAACTTTTTTTTTACATTTCTTCAGTTACTTCTTGTTTTTTAGGGCTAGGCAAATGATGTTATACTTCCCAGGAGTCCTCAGGAGGGGGGAGCGTCTTTCTTAGCTAAACACGCCCTCCTGCATGCATAACAACAAAGCCAAGGATAAAACCCAGGAAAAACCCAAGCCTACTTACTGACCAGCTCTCAGACAACCAATAAAACCTGTCTAACAGTATGCGTTAAAAACAGGGGTAGAGGCCTGGTTCACACTTGTCCGACAAACGCTCCGACATTAGGAGCTCATGTCGCATGACGTGTGAAAATCAATGTTTCCCTATGGGAGCCGCCTTAACTGGTCCGACACAAGTCGGTCCGACATTAAAAATGCTCCCTGTACTACTTCTGTCTGACTTTGATCCTACTTCAGCCCATTGAATATCATTGAAGTCGGATCAAAGTAGGATCCTTGTCCTAACCATCCGACATTTGACATCCGACATGGTGATTACAGCAGCAGTAAGGCCTGGTTCACACTGGGGCGACAAACGCTCCGACATTGGGAGCTCATGTCGCATGACGTGTGAAAATCAATGTTTCCCTATGGGAGCCGTCTTAACTGGTCCGACACATGTCGGTCCGACTTTGAAAATGCTCCCTGTACTACTTTGGTCCGACTTTGATCCGACTTCAGCCCATTGACTATCATTGAAGTCGGATCAAAGTCGGACCGCAGTCTTGCATGGTCCGACTTTGGCATGCGACTTGTGCTGTACTGCTCTTGAGGGGGAACTCCAGGCCAAATTTTAAATAAAAAAACGGCGTAGGTTCCCCCTCCAGGAGCATACCAGGCCCTTGGGTCTGGTCTGGATTTGAAGGGGAACCCCTACGCCGAAAAAACGGCGTGGGGGTCCCCCCCAAAATCCAAACCAGACCCTTATCCGAGCACACAACCTGGCAGGCCGCAGGGTAAGAGGGGGGGACGAGAGAGCGGCCCCCCCTCCCTCCTGAACCGTACCAGGCCGCATGCCCTCAACATGGGGGGTTTGGTGCTCTGGGGCAGGGGGGCGACCTGCGGCCCCCCCACCCCAGAGCACCCTGCCCCCATGTTGATGAGGACAGGGCCTCTTCTCGACAACCCTGGCCGTTGGTTGTCAGGGTCTGCGGGCGGGGGGCTTATCGGAATCCGGGAGCCCCCTTCAATAAGGGGGCCCCCGGCCCCCCCACCCTATGTGAATGAGTATGGGGTACATCGTACCCCTACCCATTCACCTGGTGGAAAAAAATTGCAATAAAAAAACACTACACAGGTTTTTAAAGTAATTTATTACACAGCTCCGGGGGTCTTCTTCCGACTCCGGCGCTCTTCTTCCGACTTCCGGGGGTCTTTTCCGACTTCGGGGGTCTCCGGTGTCGTCTCCGGTTCTTTCTTCCGCCGGGCCTCCGCTAACTTCTTTTTAGCTCTTTTGCTAACAGAGGCCCGGTCTTCCCGTTGTCTCGTCCGGCTCTCCGTTGTCCTTCTGCCGGCCCCTGCACTAACTTCTTGGTAGCTCTTTCGCTAGTGGAGGGGTCGGTCTTCCCGTCGTCGCCGTCGGCTTCTTCTTCCCTCTTCTCCTTCTCGATTCTCGATGTTGACGCGCCGCTTCTTCCCGCTGTAATACTGGCTCTCCGCTCCACATTAATATAGGCTTCTCATGACGTCACAGTCACATGTTCCCATGACGTCACAGTCACATGCTCCGGGGCCATGTGCCCCGGAACATGTGACTGTGACGTCATGAGAAGCCTATATTAATGCGGAGCGGAGTGGAGAGCCAGTATTACAGCGGGAAGAAGCGACGCGTCAACATCGAGAAGAAGAGGGAAGAAGAAGCCGACGGCGACGACGGGAAGACCGTGCCCCTCCACTAGCGAAAGAGCTACCAAGAAGTTAGTGGAGGGGCCGGCAGAAGGACAACGGAGAGCCGGACGAGACAACGGGAAGACCGGGCCTCTGTTAGCAAAAGAGCTAAAAAGAAGTTAGCGGAGGCCCGGCGGAAGAAAGAACCGGAGACGACACCGGAGACCCCCGAAGTCGGAAAAGACCCCCGGAAGTCGGAAGAAGACCCCCGGAGCTGTGTAATAAATTACTTTAAAAACCTGTGTAGTGTTTTTTTATTGCAATTTTTTTCCACCAGGTGAATGGGTAGGGGTACGATGTACCCCATACTCATTCACATAGGGTGGGGGGGCCGGGATCTGGGGGCCCCCTTATTGAAGGGGGCTCTCGGATTCCGATAAGCCCCCCGCCCGCAGACCCCGACAACCAACGGCCAGGGTTGTCGGGTAGAGGCCCTGTCCTCATCAACATGGGGGCAGGGTGCTCTGGGGTGTGGGGGCCGCAGGTCGCCCCCTGCCCCAGAGCACCAAACCCCCCATGTTGAGGGCATGCGGCCTGGTACGGTTCAGGAGGGAGGGGGGGCCGCTCTCTCGTCCCCCCCTCTTCCCCTGCGGCCTGCCAGGTTGCGTGCTCGGATAAGGGTCTGGTTTGGATTTTGGGGGGACCCCCACGCCGTTTTTTCGGCGTAGGGGCGCCCGTTCAAATCCAGACCAGACCCAAGGGCCTGGTATGCCCCTGGAGGGGAACCCGCGCCTTTTTTTAATTTAAAATTTGGCCTGGAGTTCCCCTTCAAGATTCATACCAAACACAGTGCCTGATATTGGCGGGGATCCAAGTCGGATCCCCGTTCATTGAAAGTCGGACATATGTCGGCTTCATGTCGCAGGGCAAAGTCGGATCCAAAGTAGGACGGATGTCGTGTCGCACAAGTGTGAACCCAGCCTAAAAGGAATTTATCTCACCCTGGGATTGTTTTGATTGGTCAAAGGACAAGTCAGACTAGCACAATGTCGGATCAAAGTAGTATCCTGTTCATGAATGTCGGATGGATGTCGGACCAATGTAGGATCAATGTAGGACTGATGTCGCAGAGCAAAGTAGGATGAAAGTCAGATGAATGTCGTGTCGTATCAGTGTGAACCCAGCCTTAGTCCGCACTCATTTGCAAATGCATGCGTAAGCCACAGAGCCTCATCACGGCACCCTGGTATCTGTGGTCCTAATGCTAAACTATAAGTGTCCCCACAATGGAAGCACATGCATTCTAATGGATAGGTGAGGGCAGGTGGACTGAAGGGGAGCCCACCCCTTCTTAAAGGTACAGGAGCACACCAAGCACCCAGCATGTAGCTCAATACCTGCCTGGATTCCAGGAAGTAAATGCTACATGAATCATCTGCCCTTACTGAAGATGGCCATGGCCAGAAATGCTAGGGGGTGTTTTTAAAAGGTGATTTTTGCATATGAATATGATCATCGGCATGCATTTGCATATAAATGACCTCATGGTAGAGCTGCATGATTAATCATCAAGAATCGTTATCGCGGTTATCCTGTTGCGATCTTGACAAAGTATTTCCAGATCTTTCTATGCAGAGAATTCTCTCTGCTCTGCTGAAGCCACAGCTGTAAAATCCGGGCAGTCTGACAAGTATCAGAACATTCTTTATCAGTGGAACGTTAAAGTGGTTGTAAACCCACTTTGTAAACAAACACCTACAGGTAAGCTTAGATTAAGGCTTACCTGTAGGTGCAAGAAATATCTCCTTAACCTAGGAGATATTTGCATTTAAAAGCGGCGACGCTGACGTCACGCGCATGCGCATGGGGTTAACCCCATTCACAAATTCGGCTAGGTCGCAGCATTCGACGACGTAGCCGAATTCGACGGCTCATGCGCGCATGCGCGGAGTCACGTCTTCGCCGCTCTGGCCAATCACAGCGCCGGAGCGGCGCTGTGATTGGCTGGTGCGGCGATACCCGGAAGTAACATTCCGGCTATCGCCGCAGCGATGGATGCGGCTGAAGAGAGAGACGAGGACGGCTTCGGGGGCCCCGATCTAAGGTAAGTGATGCATAATGAGCTATTATTCTAGTCATATTAGCTCATTATGCCTTTCTCTTACAGGTCGTTGGGGAAAAAAAAAATAGTGGGTTTACAACCACTTTAAGTCTAAACGTTGTAACAATTTGTCTTTTACATCAAAGTAATAGACTTCTGTGTGTAAATTAGGAAAGTTTAACCACTTAAACACCAAACCTTTTTCTGACATTTGTTGGTTTCAAGTTCAAAATCATTTTTTTTTTTTTGCTAGAAAATGACTTGGAACCCCAAACATTAAATATATTTTGTTTTAGTAGAGACCCTAGAGAATAAAATGGTGGTTGTTGCAATATTTTATATCGCACTGTATTAGCGCAGCGGTTTTACGCCGCGAGAATCGTGAGAGAATCATGATCTTTATTCTAAGCAAAAAAGTCGTGATTCTCATTTTGGCCAGAATCGTGCAACTCTACCTCATGGGGTTTGCATATGATATATATATATATATATATATATATATATATGCTCATTTATATGCAAATCCCATTTTCAGCTTATTCATATGCACAGTGGAGGGATAATACTACTCCAATTCTGTCACATACACATTTCGCTCCTGCTACACATACTGTAAGATCCCTAGCAACTGGTGAGTGAGTTTAAGGGAGAAGGGGCCTGTGCTGGGGTAGGTGGTCTGCACTAAGGAGGTGATATGTACCGAGGAGGTGGTCTGTATTGGGGGTCTGTACTGAGGAGGTGGTCTGTTCTGGTGGTCTGTATTGAGGAGGTGTTCTGGTCTGTACTGAGGATGGGGTCTGTACTGAGGAGATGGTCTGTACCGGGGGTTTGTACTAAGGAGGTGGTCTGTTCTGGTGGTCTATATTGAGGAGATGGTCTGTACTGGTGGTCTGTACCGAGGAGGTGGTCTGTTCTGTACTGAGGATGGGGTCTGTGTGCTGACTCCTCCACCGTCCTGGCCCGAACGGTGTGGGAGCCAGCACACACGCTCTCTGAGCAACTGTTACACAAGTTTTCAAGCCTTTTGAATTGGATTTTACTGTTTGCTGTAGTTTGGTGTGCTGGAAGCACCATAAAAGTGTGAGTATCCTGACGTTTTTATCTCCAATAAATATCATGTCTTAATGATATCACACTATCCAGCCTCTTTTAAATTTTTGAACCGAGGAAAGCATCATTGGATTTACCTGATGATTCCACAGAGACTATTTCACATACAGGTAGAGCCCAGAGGTGGTTCAGCTGCTTTTCCAGACCAAACTTAGTTGTGTGGTCCCACACCCTGAGGTGAGCACAATCACACAGGGGGGAGAATGTGTTTGCAGTCACTTTATAATTGCTTGGAGCACCTTTACACAGTCACAATATTAAACATCATTGAACTTCATTATCAACTTCTTTCACTGTGTACTTGCTTAACCCCTTGCCGGCCGCCGCACGCTGATGTACGTCGGCACAATGGCACGGCTGGGCAAATGGGTGTACCCGTACGTCCCTTCATTGAAGCCGGCTAGCGTGCACGCACACGCGCGCCGCGGGGGCATGCCCGCAGGTCCCGAAGACTTGATGTCAGCCGGTGGCCCGCGATCGTGGTGAGAAGAGGCAGAACGGGGAAATGCCTATGTAAACAAGTGTCAAAAGTGTCTGATCTGTCTCCCACAATGTTGCAGTCCCGATAGAAATTGCAAATCACCGCCATTAATAGTAAAAAAAAAAAAAACATACGAAAGTGCCATAAATCTATCCCCTATTTTGTAGATGCTATAACTTTTGCGCAAACCAATCAATATACGTGTAGCGCTACCCCCAGTTAAGAGAGCCGCTGATATTGATTTGGGCCCTGTAGTGCACTGCTGTCAACCCCCGGCAATCGGCTCTAACCTCCCGTGGCACAGCTGGTGATAGAGGGATAGGACCGCGTGACCGCAACTGTTGGTGACGCAGTCCTATAACAAACATACACAGAATATACTTTAAAACTCCTATTAAAGTAAGCGGAACTGACACCAAATGTACTTTACCCAGATATTTTACTGAGGCTAATGGGCAAGTAATAAACAACAGTATAACAAGTTGCAGATCCCTGCAATAAACAGTAATAAAGATAAACAGAGTAATCAGAATAATTAAGTATTGCTATGCAACTCTAGCGCTGCCCTTTTACAGCTACTTCCCCTCATGGGTAGACTAACACCCAGCAATGTCTACCTATGCAGTCAGGCCTGACTGATCTAAATGGAAGTTCAGTGAAACAATATTTGCTAGCAATCTCTCGGTGGTGCACTTGAAGAACAACTTTGTAATCCCAACGAATAGTAAAGATAAAGTATCTGTCTTTAAACAGCTCTCACCACCTGGACAAGTCCAAGTCCCTTTCCTCCATCGATTCGTCTAGGAACAGGAATCCACCGACATCCAAGTCTTCAATCCTTCTGGTGTACTGCAGCAAGGAGGATTAGATGTCTCTAAGGCTCTGCTAGGCTGGCAGAGGGCTCTTTGGAAAGGAGCACACGGCCCGGGCTTCAGGCCTTGTGCACACAGCAGTTCAGCACAGACATCCTCTTGCTAGGAGAGGGGGGTACAAAGAGGCCGACCAAAACTCCGCCTCCCCTTTATAAAGTCTGCCCCAGCAGTCTCTGTTCTGGAGCAATGCACCCTGGGTGCTGCAAGATGTACTGGGAGATGTAGTCTCTCTCTCCTCTGCTTTCACTTCCATAATGTCTCTTTACTTCCTCCCGACTCACCTCTCACCTGGAACTTCTTGTCTCTCTGCATTAAAGGGGAACACCCCGCTACACACTCCCCCCACTTGAACTCTTTGGTCCCCAAAGATAAACTTCAACAAATACTGTTTACCATTTTGGACAATGTCGAGCATGATGTTGGCATAGGGAATTCCCACCAAAACTTTGGGATGGAACTCTCTTGCCCACAGGTCACACTACCATGAGTGGCCTGCCTAACTGTGCCAGAGAGTGAGCTGGGGTTGCCCTCCACCAAATGGACGGTGGAAGGATCAGGTTGTTCAACACTTCTCCTAGCCGTTACAACAGAGTCCTCTGAGCTCGTCCCCATTTGGGGGTAAGTTAGTTTCTTGGGAGGCCTGATGACTCTGCGAGCCCTCTGCTCTCTTGGTGCTTCTGACTCTGGCACCACAGGCTCTTCTTCAGGAGTAAGTTCAGGTAACATTGCTGGTTCTGGAACCTCTGATTCAGAAGTCAACTGACGTATGGAATCTCTAGAGTCCTCCTCTGCGCAAGTGTCAGGAACATCTTCCCAGTAATCAGCTGAGGGACTGAAGGGTATGAATTCAGTAGCCTCCGGATTCAGCGTTGCATCTGGGGTATCCCCTCCATTTGGGAGATCTATGGTGGACGTTCCCAGAGTCGAGGGAGGCCACAGCCAGTCCAGTTCTCCACCTTCTTCTGTACTCAATTGGGAGGCCTCCCCATCTTTGGCTCGAGAGGTCTGGGACCGAGTGTTCGGCCTAGGAATATCCAGGATAGAGGCCGGTTCAGGGGAGTCTCTCACGGGAGGTATTCTGACTGCCTTAGCAAGTGGGAGCAGGTGGTTCCGATGCCACGTCTTCAGTGGACCCACCTTTCCTTCTGGCTTTAGTTTGTAGACAGGCAAACCGGGCAACTTCCTACAGACAACATAGGGCTCAGATCTCCACCTGTCGGCAAGCTTGTGTTTTCCAGGGACCCCCAGATTGCGTAGCAGTACTCGGTCCCCGGGCTGCAGATCTTGCACTCGAACCTTCAGATCAAAATTTCTCTTGTTGCGGGCCCCCCTTTGATCCGAAGCCGCCTGGGCTTGTTCATAGGCCACCTGCAAGCTACGTCTAAGTCTGTCCACGTATCCCTTGTGGGATGTAGCTGAGGTATTGACTATAGAAGTGCCAAAGGCCAGGTCCACAGGTAGCCTTGCTTCTCTCCCAAACATAAGTCGATAAGGGGAGTAGCCAGTGGCGTCACTTGTGGTACAGTTATAGGCATGTACTAGGGCTGATATGTGCTGACTCCAGTGTTGCTTCTTCTCTGTTTCTAAGGTTCCCAACATGTTGAGCAGGGTCCGGTTAAATCTCTCCGGCTGAGCATCTCCTTGTGGGTGGTAAGGCGTGGTTCTGGTCTTCTTTATTCCTAATGAATCCAAAAGTCTTCGGATCAACCGACTCTCAAAGTCCCTTCCTTGATCTGAGTGGAGTCTCTGTGGTAGTCCGTAATGGACAAAATACTTCTCCATAAGTATCTTGGCCACGGTGGATGCCTTCTGGTCTTTGGTTGGGAAAGCTTGAGCATAGCGGGTGAAATGGTCGGTTATTACCAGAACATTCCCGAATCCACTCAGGTCGGGTTCGAGGCAGAGAAAGTCAATGCATACCAGATCCATTGGGCCTTGACTCTGTAAATGGCCCATTGGGGCAGCTTGATGGGGTAGGGTCTTTCTCTGAATGCATCGTGCACAGGAATGGCAATACTCCTCTACTTCTGCCCTCATGCAGGGCCAATAGAACCGATTTCTGACAAGCTGGAAGGTCCTTTCTGCCCCTAGGTGACCATGATGGTCATGCAGGGCAATTAGTACAGTCTCTCGGTGCTTCTCTGGAAGAAATAACTGCCACTTATCTTCTGAGTCATCAGAGGGGCCCCTTCGGTAGACCACTCCCTGATGTACCTGTAGCCTGTCCAATTCCTTCCTCAACAGGCGAGCCTCCTTTGAGGGGTGATGTAGGAATTTGTTGGGATCCTGATTCTCCAGGGCTTCGAGGACCAATCTCCCCATGGGGTCTTCCAATTGGTCACACCTCAACTCCTTCTTGGACAGTCTCGGTAGGTTGTCTTCCTCCAGTTGAGTTACCCCACAATAGTGTTTGGGGACTCCTACCATGGTAACCCCTATTTCTTCTGCTCTGGAGCCTCCTCTGGCTTGGAATTCAGCCCCTTGACAAAGGGCCCGCACCCCGTCCGGTGCCACTTGGGTCCAATCTTCCCAGTCATTTGTCGTGGCATGAGACCTCCGGGACAGGGCATCTGCATCCCTATTTCCGGCTCCTGGTCTGTACTTCAGACTGAAGTTGAATCCAGACAATGCGGCCAACCACCTGTGTCCGGTGGCATCTAGTTTCGCGGTGGTGAAGAGGTAGGTCAGGGGGTTGTTGTCTGTCTTCACAGTAAACTCTGCCCCATACAAGTAGTCTTTTAGCTTGTCTACTACCGCCCATTTGAGGGCCAGGAATTCCAGCTTATGAGTGGGGTAATTCTTTTCTGAGGGGGTCAGGCTCCTGCTCACATAGGCCACTGGTCGCAGTTGTCCTTCATGTTCTTGGTAGAGTACACCACCTAGACCCTCATGGCTGGCATCCACATGTAATTCATAAGGTCTGGTAGGGTCGGCGTAGGCCAGGACTGGGGCAGCGGTTAAGCTCCTCTTCAGAGCATGAAAGGCCTCTTCACACCTTGGGTTCCACTGATCTTGAACTGACTCACCAGGCCTCCTGGGCCCTGAGTCATCCTCTTCCCCTTCTGCCTTTAGCAATTCATTCAACGGGCGGGCAATCCGAGCAAACCCCTCCACAAACCTCCTATAATAGGAGCAGAACCCCAGGAAGGATCTGAGCTCTGTTACTGTGGTGGGTCGTGGCCAGGAAGTGACTGCTTCCAACTTCTCAGGATCTGTGGCCACCCCTTCTTCAGACACTATGTGCCCCAGATAGTTCACAGAAGACTGGTAGAACCGACACTTCTCGGGGGAAAGCTTAAGTCCCTCTTCGCTGAGTCTTCTCAATACTTTCTCCAACCTGGCTTCATGTTCTTCCAAGGTTCTTCCAAAGACAATGACATCGTCCAAGTACACAAGGACTTCTATAAGATTCATGTCTCCAACAGTCTTCTCCATAAGGCGTTGAAAGGTAGCAGGAGCTCCAGACAGACCCTGAGGCATCCTATTGAATTCGAAGAATCCCACCGGGGTTATGAAGGCTGTCTTCTCCCTGTCTTCTGGGTGCATAGGGATTTGATAGTACCCACTCTTGAGGTCCATCACACTGAACCATTTGGCTCCAGACAAACTTTGTAGGGCATCATCTATCCTTGGCGTGGTGTATTGGTCAGGGATGGTTCTCCTGTTGAGAGTCCTGTAATCGATACAAAGCCTCAACGACCCATTCTTCTTTCTGACCACCACAATTGGGGAGGCATAGGGACTTCTAGACTCCCGGATCACACCAGTCTTCTTTAGTTCTACAAGTTGTTCCCTCAGATCCTCCAGATCTGCCAGGGGGACCCGCCTGACCCTCTCTCGGAAGGGCTTATCTTCTTGGAGGCGGATCCGATGGGTGGCACTTCTTGCACACCCCACATCGAATTCATCTTCGGAAAAGATCTTCTCCCACCTGGACAGCTGGGCCTTGGCTCTTTCTTTCCAAGCCCTGGGTAGGTTCGGGTTTTCCACGGACAGTTTCTCCCAAACATCTCCTCCGTCACCCGTCCCCTTGACTTCGGACCAAGTGACCGGGGCAGCAGGGCTCACCTGACCAAGCAACACTCTGGCAGGGATCTCCATGGGTCCTCCCGTAGTGTTCCTAACACTCACCGGAACTCTGCCATGGGCCTTCTTCAGGGCCTTGAACGGAATCACTTCTGGTATCACTTCCAGGCCTGAGGACTCTTCCCTTGGGTCTGATTCCAGCATGACAAAGGGGCCAGGTTGTTCCCACGAAAGCTTCACAGTGGCCCTAAGACAGGTTACTTCTCCGGGCTGTAGCACTACTCCTTCTCTGCCAAGTCTCCACACCTTCCCTATCCCCTCTCCCGGGGTCTTCTGCTCTAAGACCAGTCGTTGGTAGGCCGTCTTTAGCATGGGATGGATTTTGGTGGCTGAATGGTTTCTCTCTTTCACTAGAGGGGTCAGGAGTCTCCTGACTAGATCCGTGTTTGTCCCAATGATCAGGGAAATCTTGCTGGCTCCAGGCGGCCGGGGACACACAACTGCCAGGGTGTCAAACACTTCAGCCTTCCCAGCCACGGATGGGTCGAAAGTCATCTTTATGGGCAGGTACCCATCATAAGGGAAACTCTGGGTTCCAAGTCCCCATATCTCCAGCTCTTCTATCTTCTGGATAGGCAGATGACTCAAGTGCCTATCATAGAAGTCCCGGTATAGTAAAGTCACCTGTGCTCCGGTGTCCAAAAGAGCTTTAGTATAGACTCCTTCCACTTGAATGGGCACAGTAGGAGACGGGCCCACCAGTTCCTTTGGGTATGGCCGGACTGGGGTCACCTCTTTTTTTTGGCTTTCGACCCTTGCCCTGCTCCTTTTGGACTTTAATTTTTCCTGAGCCTGGCATGCATTGACTTTCTCCCTCTCAATGGGGGCACAAACCCGCTGAGGGATGTTATTGTTCCTTTTAGGTGGATATTCCTTCTTTGGGGTGCTGTACTTCCACTGAGGGGTCTTGCCCCCTCCCTCTGGGGTACATCTTGGTGGGGGTGTACTATACCTCCTCCTAGGGGTTTTGTCTCCTCCATTCTTGGCCTTTTTTTTTAGTTTGGAGCGCACTGAAGATGATGGGCACCCGGTTGACTCCTTCACCGGGGCCCTTTGGAGTTTCCCGCCGGCTTGCAATTATCTGTTCTCTTCTTCTTTGGGCTGGAGAATACGTTTGCAAAGTGGCCACTCCCTCCGCAGTTATAGCAAATCACCTCTTCTCGGTCCTGTAGGGAGGCCGGTGCTGAGGTGTTCGGGAACAACTCCTTTCTTGGGCTTGGTTTCTCTCGTCTTCTCTGATCTTTCTCCATCAAAGAGGTCAGCATCTCCAACACTTGGGCCATTTGCGATTTCAGAGTGTCAACCTCCGCTTCTCTTTCTGGGCTCTTGACCGAATGTACCAACACTGGTACAGGTGTGACATTCGCCTTGGCCACCTGCTGATCTTCCTCCAGCGCCTCTTCGTCCCTAATAATTTTTATTAGATCAGAGTAGGTTAGTGACATTCCTCCTCCTGAGGTTTTCAGGTGCAGCCAGACCGGGTCTGAGCGCCGCGCTCCCCTCATGATCTGCTTCATGCGTGCTTCATCTGCATCTTTGGGCAGCATTCCCTTCTTCAGTACAATCTTGCATAACTGCCTGTTCAGCCTTCTAACATATTCTGACAGTTTCTCATTCGGCTGCTGGAGAGTGTGTTCAATTTGATAAATCATCTCTGACACCTTCTCCAGCTGACCAAACTCTTCCTGCAGCATGGCCAGGCAATCTTGAGCTGTACAGTTTTCATTTCCAAACCGGAAGCTCTTCACCGATTCTGCCGCGGCACCTTTCAGACTTTCTAAGACTCGCTGTCTCTTCTGTGCCTCAGGCACCTCCCATGCTTCTACTGCCTGCAATGCCTGTTCCACCCAAGTGTCAAAATCTTCCTCCCCCGCAGGGACGGGGAGCTTCCCTGAGAAGGTGCTAAGCTTCTGGTAACCGGCCTCCACATGCACCGTACTGCTTTTCAGGCACTTAATTACAAGGTCTCCTAGAGCATTCAACAATTCAGGCCCTATAGCGGCCAGCGGTGATCCCGGGCTTAATAGTTCCTTAAGCTTTTCTGCTTTAGGGGATAGTGGTGGAGATAATTGTGGGAGTGATGGCTTTGGTGTCTGAAACCATTCTTCCTTCACTGGCAGCGTATGTATCAAGTGATAGATCTGATTATCTATGGCTTGTATACTCTGACTTTTAAAATGCTCTGGGATTTCGTTTTTCCATTCTACCAGTGCGTATGTAAACGAGATCACTGGATCTGGCCTAAAATCCATCACCCATGCTTTGTGGCTCGGAGACAGTAACAATACGAGATGTTTTATCTCCTCTTCCTTCCATCTTTCCCCCGGGAGTACAATGACTACCGCCGCGGTTGGATCGGCGCCAATCGCTGCGCACCACTGTGACATTGCCAGCAGGTCCATGCTGGTACTTCTGACCGGCTTGATTGCAGCGTGCAACGTACAAGGATCCCGGACTCGAGCCCCCACGTGTAGCGCTACCCCCAGTTAAGAGAGCCGCTGATATTGATTTGGGCCCTGTAGTGCACTGCTGTCAACCCCCGGCAATCGGCTCTAACCTCCCGTGGCACAGCTGGTGATAGAGGGATAGGACCGCGTGACCGCAACTGTTGGTGACGCAGTCCTATAACAAACATACACAGAATATACTTTAAAACTCCTATTAAAGTAAGCGGAACTGACACCAAATGTACTTTACCCAGATATTTTACTGAGGCTAATGGGCAAGTAATAAACAACAGTATAACAAGTTGCAGATCCCTGCAATAAACAGTAATAAAGATAAACAGAGTAATCAGAATAATTAAGTATTGCTATGCAACTCTAGCGCTGCCCTTTTACAGCTACTTCCCCTCATGGGTAGACTAACACCCAGCAATGTCTACCTATGCAGTCAGGCCTGACTGATCTAAATGGAAGTTCAGTGAAACAATATTTGCTAGCAATCTCTCGTGGTGCACTTGAAGAACAACTTTGTAATCCCAACGAATAGTAAAGATAAAGTATCTGTCTTTAAACAGCTCTCACCACCTGGACAAGTCCAAGTCCCTTTCCTCCATCGATTCGTCTAGGAACAGGAATCCACCGACATCCAAGTCTTCAATCCTTCTGGTGTACTGCAGCAAGGAGGATTAGATGTCTCTAAGGCTCTGCTAGGCTGGCAGAGGGCTCTTTGGAAAGGAGCACACGGCCCAGGCTTCAGGCCTTGTGCACACAGCAGTTCAGCACAGACATCCTCTTGCTAGGAGAGGGGGGTACAAAGAGGCCGACCAAAACTCCGCCTCCCCTTTATAAAGTCTGCCCCAGCAGTCTCTGTTCTGGAGCAATGCACCCTGGGTGCTGCAAGATGTACTGGGAGATGTAGTCTCTCTCTCCTCTGCTTTCACTTCCATAATGTCTCTTTACTTCCTCCCGACTCACCTCTCACCTGGAACTTCTTGTCTCTCTGCATTAAAGGGGAACACCCCGCTACATACGCTTATTGCGATTTTTTTACCAAAAATATGTAGAAGAATACGTATCGGCCTAAACTGAGGAATAAATTTGTGTTTTTTTAGATATTTTTTGGGGATAATTATTAGAAGTAAAAAATATAGCTTTTTTCAAAAATTGGCGGTCTTTTTTTGTTTATAGCGCAAAAAATTTAAACCGTAGAGGTGATAAAATACCACCAAATTAAAGCTTTATTTGTGGGAAAAAAGAGGATGTAAGGTACAACGTCGCACGACCGCGCAATTGTCAGTGAAAGCGACGCAGTGCCGTATAGCAAAAAATGCTCTTGTCATTAAAGTGGTTGACCTACAGGTAATCCTAGATTAAAGCCTTGTACACACGACCGGTTTTCTCGTCAAGAAACAACAAGAAAACTGTTGGAAGAGCTTTCTTGCCGAGAAAAACATTCGTGTGTATGCTTTTCCGAGTCTTAAAAAATCGCGCATACTCAGAATCAAGTATAAGACGGGAGCGCTCCTTCTGGTAAAACTAGCGTTCGTAATGGAGATAGCACATTTGTCACACTAAAACGAACTGAAAGCACGAAGACTGAAAAGCCCGAATCATCTCTCCCCAAACTTTTATTAACACGCGGTAACACGAGATCAACAAAAGCAGCCCAAGGGGTGGCGCCATTGGAATAGAACTTCCCCTTTATACTGCCGTTGTACGTGTTGTACATGACCGCGCTTTACAACAACGAGATTTGGAATTGACAGTGTGTATGCAAGGAAAGCTTGACAAGAATCTCGTCGAGAAAAACAACGTGTTTTTTGACGTCGAGATTCTCGGCCGTGTGTACGAGGCTTTAGGCTTACCTGTAGGTGCAAGAAATATCTCCTACACAGTTTAGGAGATATTTGCAAAAGACATGCACCGATGTCTACGGCGTGCCGTTACTAACGGCGATCATGCTGTTAGTGGCGGCACCCGCGCGCATGCGCGGGAGTGACATCATCGGAGGCTCCGGCCAGTCACAGCGCCAGAGCCGCGATACGAGGAAGACACTAGGGGAGAGATGGCGGCGATGGAGGAGAGGAACGAGCACCGCTGCGGGGGCTTTGATTTCAGGTAAGTAATAGATAATGAGCTAGTATGCTATGCATACTAGCTCATTATGCCTTTTTCTTGCAGGGCGTATTTTTATTTTTTTTAAGAGAGGGTTCACTTCCTCTTTAGGGGGGTAAAATCTTCCGGGGCTGAAGTGGTTAATATAAGCATTTTATTTATCACTTTGTACTGGAATTTTGTTTGGAGCACTGTTAATATTGTTCTGTGATGCACATAGCACATGTCACAATATTGGATGTCATTGAACTTCTTTCACTGTGGACTTGCTTAATATAAGCATTTTTATCACTTTGTACTGGGATTTTGTTTGGAGCACTGTTATTATTGGTCTGTGATGCACATATCATTTGATGTTGTATATTTATGAATCAATTACCGTATTTATCGGCGTATAACACGCACAGGCGTATAACACGCACCCTAACTTTAAGAGGGAAGTTTCAGGAAAAAAACTTTCCCCAGCCCCCTGCGTATAACACGCAGGCACAGTTTACCCTCTATTTTCAGGGTAAAAAAGTGAGTGTTATATGCCAATAAATACAGTATTTATTTATTTTACATATAGCACTTTATATTGAATTTATAGCAATTATGGTATGATGATATTGAGGATTTAATCACATAGCGCTGCATTATTTATCTATATATAGTAATTAGATCTGACACAGACACAAGCAGGCAGAGCAATTAACTGAGAGAACACCATACAGTCTTTCATCACATTAGCAATGCCACATTTGTGATACAACACAGAAGAAATAGTGAGGCATGGATTGGACGCCATGCTATCTGAAGTTGCCTGTCCCTGTTAACAAATAGGAACAAGCTAGGTAAAAGAATACATGAACATTAGGGATGAGCTCGGTGTTCGAGTCGAACATACGTTCGACTCGAACATCGGCTGTTCGATCGTTCGCCGAACAACGAACGATTTGGGCCGTTCGCGCCTAATTCGCGGCCCACAATGCACTACGCCATCGCAGTGTCATCCAGGCGCTGTGATTGGCCAAGCATGCACTGTGACCCCGCATGCTTGGCCAATCACAGCGCCGGCAGCGAGGAGAGCAATGATTGGCCACAGGCAGGATGCCTGTGGCCAATTATTGCTGAGGGTGTTTAGTACACCCCCACACTATAAAAGGCCGCCAGCACGGCGGCCTAGTGTAGTGTGTTCCGGAGCAGGGAAAGAGAAGCATAGGCAGGGACAGTGACATTTTTTTTTCTTGCTTAACCTGGATTCCTTTAGTTTAGGGAAAGAGAAGGATAGGTAGGGAGAGTGTCAGTCTGTTTTACTGTGCTAAACCTTGTTTGTAGGGACAGGGATGGACAGTGAGGGAAATTCTCATTGTGCTATACTGTGCTAAAGCATTCCTCATCAACCATCTTTAAAAAAAAATTTTTTATAGGGACAGAAAACTATAGGTAGGGAGAGTGTCAGTGTGTTTTACTGTGCTAAACCTTGTTTGTAGGGACAGGGAAGGACAGTGAGGGAAATTCTCATTGTGCTATACTGTGCTAAAGCATTCCTCATCAACCATCTTTAAAAAAAATAAAATTATAGGGACAGAAAACTATAGGTAGGGAGAGTGTCAGTGTGTTTTACTGTGCTAAACCTTGTTTGTAGGGACAGGGAAGGACAGTGAGGGAAATTCTCATTGTGCTATACTGTGCTAAAGCATTCCTCATCAACCATCTTTAAAAAAAAAAATGTTTATAGGGACAGAAAACTATAGGTAGGGAGAGTGTCAGTGTGTTTTACTGTGCTAAACCTTGTTTGTAGGGACAGGGAAGGACAGTGAGGGAAATTCTCATTGTGCTATACTGTGCTAAAGCATTCCTCATCAACCATCTTTAAAAAAAAAAAATTTATAGGGACAGAAAACTATAGGTAGGGAGAGTGTCAGTGTGTTTTACTGTGCTAAACCTTGTTTGTAGGGACAGGGAAGGACAGTGAGGGAAATTCTCATTGTGCTATACTGTGCTAAAGCATTCCTCATCAACCATCTTTAAAAAAAAATTTTTTATAGGGACAGAAAACTATAGGTAGGGAGAGTGTCAGTGTGTTTTACTGTGCTAAACCTTGTTTGTAGGGACAGGGAAGGACAGTGAGGGAAATTCTCATTGTGCTATACTGTGCTAAAGCATTCCTCATCAACCATCTTTAAAAAAAAAAAAATTATAGGGACAGAAAACTATAGGTAGGGAGAGTGTCAGTGTGTTTTACTGTGCTAAACCTTGTTTGTAGGGACAGGGAAGGACAGTGAGGGAAATTCTCATTGTGCTATACTGTGCTAAAGCATTCCTCATCAACCATCTTTAAAAAAACATTTTTTATAGGGACAGAAAACTATAGGTAGGGAGAGTGTCAGTGTGTTTTACTGTGCTAAACCTTGTTTGTAGGGACAGGGAAGGACAGTGAGGGAAATTCTCATTGTGCTATACTGTGCTAAAGCATTCCTCATCAACCATCTTTAAAAAAAAAAAAATTATAGGGACAGAAAACTATAGGTAGGGAGAGTGTCAGTGTGTTTTACTGTGCTAAACCTTGTTTGTAGGGACAGGGAAGGACAGTGAGGGAAATTCTCATTGTGCTATACTGTGCTAAAGCATTCCTCATCAACCATCTTTAAAAAAAAATTTTTATAGGGACAGAAAACTATAGGTAGGGAGAGTGTCAGTGTGTTTTACTGTGCTAAACCTTGTTTGTAGGGACAGGGAAGGACAGTGAGGGAAATTCTCATTGTGCTATACTGTGCTAAAGCATTCCTCATCAACCATCTTTAAAAAAAAAAAAATTATAGGGACAGAAAACTATAGGTAGGGAGAGTGTCAGTGTGTTTTACTGTGCTAAACCTTGTTTGTAGGGACAGGGAAGGACAGTGAGGGAAATTCTCATTGTGCTATACTGTGCTAAAGCATTCCTCATCAACCATCTTTAAAAAAAAAAAAAATTTATAGGGACTGAAAACTATAGGTAGGGAGAGTGTCAGTGTGTTTTACTGTGCTAAACCTTGTTTGTAGGGACAGGGAAGGACAGTGAGGGAAATTCTCATTGTGCTATACTGTGCTAAAGCATTCCTCATCAACCATCTTTGAAATCCTTGTTTTTTGGACAGTCAGGGAAATTGTCATTGTGCTATTCTGTGCGAAAGCAATCATCCTCAACCATATTTAGAAATCCTTAAGTAAAGGGACAGAGAAGGACACCTGAAGGTAGCCCTTATTGCTTTTTTTCCCATCTCCCTGCAGGCCATCCATTAGAATGTCTGGAAGGCAAACACGGAGAGGCAGACAGTCAGGAGGCAATAAAAGAGGGCAAGCAGGCTCTGTGTCTGGGGGCAACAGTGCTGGTCGTGGACGCGGTGCATTGTCATCAGCACATGGCCATGGGACACGCTTGTCCTTCTTTTCGGCAGCTGGACATGTTGAGCCACATCATGCCGAAGACTTGGTAGAGTGGATGACCAAGCCCTCCTCCTCATCCTCTCTCACCCAGGCTCAGGGTACTGGCAAAGCAGCTGCCAAAGTGTCCTCTTCCCTGGTATCAATGTCAGACTCATCATCAGTCACTCCTTCCCTAGACCCACCATGTCCTCCTCCTGAGGAGTCCCCCGAACTGTTTGAGCACAGTGTTGGGTACATGCTCCAGGAGGATGCCCAGCGTTTCGAAGGGTCTGATGATGAAACCCAGCTAGAGGAAGGCAGTAGCGTGAGAGCAGACAGAGGGGATGCTCAAGAAGGACACCAATCTGGCAGTCATGTTCCAGCAGCTGCAGCATACTGCCAGATTGGCTCCAGTGATGAGGAGGGAGGGGATGATGAGGTCACTGACTCCACGTGGGTGCCTAATAGGAGAGAGGAGGAGGAGGAGGATGAGGAGGAGGCACATCTCCAACGAGGCAGGATGCCCTTTGGTGGCCAGCGTAAGGGCAGTACCCCGACGGAATCACACCCCAGAGCTCCGCCTGTGCAGGGCGCTGCCTCTGCCCGTCATTCATAAAGTTCTTTGGTGTGGGCCTTTTTTGAGGCTAGTGCATCAGATCGCACAGCTGCTGTTTGCAACATATGTCTCAAGCGTATATCGCGTGGCCAAAACATCAGCCGCTTGGGTACCACATGCCTGACCAGACATATGTTGACCTGCCATGCAGCTCGTTGGCAAGCCTACCTCAAAGACCCACACCAAAGAACAAAGCGGACCTCTCCTTGCACCGCATCAGCTGGGATCTCCAACCCCACTATAACTTCAGTCCTCTCTGAAACATGCACTGAGAGGAATGAAGGTGTAGAATTAGGTGTGTCACAGCCAAGTACTTGCGGCCACTCTGCTAGCAGTACACCGACGTCCGATTCTAGCAGGCAAATTTCCCTGCCCCAGCTGCTGGACCGTCGAAAGAAGTTCACTCCCAGCCATCCACATGCCCAGCGGTTGAATGCTAGCTTGGCTAAATTGCTAGCGCTTCAACTGCTGCCTTTTCAGTTGGTAGACTCGGCCCCCTTCCGTGAGTTTGTGCAATGTGCGGTTCCTCAGTGGCAGGTTCCCAAACGCCACTTTTTCTCATGGAAGGCTATTCCGGCTCTCTACCGGCATGTGGAAGGCAATGTCTTGGCCTCGCTGGACAGGGCGGTCAGCGGTAAGGTGCATATTACCGCTGACTCATGGTCCAGCAGGCATGAACAGGGACGTTACCTTTCTTTCACGGCCCATTGGGTCACTCTTTTGGCAGCTGGGAAGGATGCAGGACAAGGTGCAGTAGTGTTGGAGGTTGTTCCACCGCCACGCCTCCAAAATGCTACTACTGGTTGTGACACACCTCTCTCCTCCACCCCCTCCTCTTCTTCTTCCTCCATGGCCTCTTCCTGTGCTTTGTCCTCTGAACCAGCGGTGCTCCGTAGGCGTTCAAGGTGCTACGCAAGTACGCAGGCAAAAAGATGCCATGCCGTGCTTGCGCTGGTGTGTTTGGGGGACAGAAGCCACACTGGGGCAGAGGTCCTGTCTGCTCTGCAGGGCCAGGCCGAGAGGTGGTTGACGCCACGCCAGCTTAAGCCAGGAATGGTGGTTTGCGACAATGGCACCAACCTCCTCTCCGCCCTCCGACAGGGACAACTGACCCATGTGCCCTGTGTGGCTCACGTCCTTAACCTGGTGGTGCAGCGGTTCTTGGGCAGGTACCCGGGCTTACAGGATGTCCTGAGGCAGGCCAGGAAAGTCTGTGTGCATTTCCGCAGATCTTATAATGCCAGTGCTCGCCTGGCTGAGCTGCAAAAGGAGTTGAACCTGCCCAAGAACCGCCTTATATGTGACATGCCCACCAGGTGGAACTCAACGTTGGCCATGCTGCAGCGGCTGCACACGCAGCAGAGGGCCATCAATGAGTACCTGTGCGACTACGGCACCAGGACAGGGTCAGGGGAGCTTGGTTTTTTTTCTCCACGCCAGTGGGGCATGATCAGGGATGCATGCACTGTCCTGGCACCATTTGAGGAGGCCACGAGGATGGTGAGCTGTGACAGTGCATGCATCAGTGACACTGTACCTCTTGTCCACCTGTTGGAGCACACGCTGCGTGGAATAATGGACAGGGCACTTGAGGCAGAACAGAGGCAGGAAGAGGAGGACTTCCTTGCCTCTCAAGGCCCCCTTTACCCAGACAGTGTTCCTTCTGTCCCACCCATCGCACAGGAAGAGGATGAGGAGGAGGAGGAGGAGGAGGATTGTGTCAGCATGGAGGTGGAGCCTGGCACTCAGCAGCATCAACAGCAGCAGTCTTTTAGGGATGATTTACAGTCCCAAGAAACCCGTGGACTTGTACGTGGCTGGGAGGAGGTGGCTGCGGATCATGTCGTCCTTAGTGACCCAGAGGACTCCGGACCGAATGCCTCAGCTAACCTACGCTGCATGGCCTCCCTGATCCTGCAAAGTCTGCGGAAGGATCCTCGTATTCTTCGGATCAAGGAGAGGGACCATTACTGGCTGGCCACTCTCCTTGATCCACGGTACAAGGGTAAGGTTGCGGACCTTATGTTACCGTCGCAGAGGGAGCAGAGGATGAGACAACTCCGGGAGGCCTTGCAGAAAGGTCTGTGCAACGCGTTCCCAGAGACTGGGAGGTTACAAACTCCTGGTCCTGGACAACGAGTTGCTGAGGCTTCGGCCAGTCAAAGAAGGAGCGGTGGGGAAGGTGGCCGTCTGACCGATGCGTTCAGACAATTCTTTAGTCCGCAGCCCCAAAGTATGATCGGTTCCAGCAACCATCGCCAGCGTCTGATAAACATGGTGCAGGAATATCTAGGGGCAAGGTCAGACTTGGACACCTTCCCCACCGAAAATCCTCTGGCTTACTGGGTCTTGAGGATGGATCACTGGCCAGAGCTTGCACAGTATGCAATTGAGCTACTGGCCTGTCCTGCATCCAGCGTTCTTTCGGAACGCACATTCAGTGCTGCTGGAGGATTTGTCACGGATCACAGGGTGCGCCTGTCCACCGACTCGGTTGATCGACTGACTTTCATCAAGATGAACCAGTCTTGGATCACCACCAGCTACCACACACCTGATGCTGATATAACAGACTAATTGATTTTAACATGTCACATCCCTTCAAGACTGATGCTGATGCTGAGTGCCTGTGCTGTTATGTTGACTGGCTATCCTCCTCCTCCGAGTCCTCAATGATACGATTGATGATGATAGCTTGGAAGATCATTTTTGTTTATGGGTGCCGCCACCAGTGCCTAACGCCCAATTTTTCAGCCCCTGTTTAACAGGGGCGTGTAATTACAATTTTTGAAGCAATACTTTGCAACAGGGCTCATTGCTGTGCTCCAAGTACAGTATCTGTGAGGGGTTGCAGTGTTGTGCCACCAGTGCCTAAGGCCCAATTTTTCAGCCCCTGTTCAACAGGGGCATGTAATTACAATTCTTGATCTAATAATTCACAGCAGGGCCCATTGCTGCACCCACCAAGAGTAACTCTGAGGGCTTACAGTGTTGTGGCAACGCCACCACCACCACCACCACCACGAAAGGCCCAATTTTTCAGCCCCTGTTCAACAGGGGCATGCAATTACAATTCTTGATCTAATAATTCACAGCAGGGCCCATTGCTGCACCCACCAAGAGTAACTGTCAGGGCTTACAGTGTTGTGGCACCAGCACCACCATCAAAGGCCCAATTTTTACTACCACTGTTCAACAATTATATGTAATTACAATTCCTGATATAATAGTTGACAGCAGGGCGTTCCAGCACCAACCAAGAGTAACTGTGAGTGCTTACAGTGTTGTGCCAACACCAACAACTAAGGGGCCTATTTCTGCAGAGTATATACGGCAGGTCCCTACTTTCAAACATCCAACTTACAAACTACTACTACTTGCAAACGGAAGAAGACAACAGGAAGTGAGAGGAAATCTACCCCTTGGAAGGAAAATTCTCTCCTGTAAGAATTAATATGGGAGAAAGGTGTCTCCTCTGTACTGATGCTTTATCACCAATCCTTGTTTCAAGAAAAACACCACATTTCAAAAACAGTTGTCATTGGGACGGAAAGTGAGGTGAAATGTTCTGAACAGGGGCACAGACAGCAAAACAAATGTTACAGGGGTGATAACCCTTACCTATGTTTTCCAAAAAGTTTAAAAATAGATTCTTGGGCTGGAGCTACACTTAAACAATGTACCTGTTCAAAATTACAAACAGATTCTACATAAGAACAAACCTACAGTCCCTGTCTTGTATGCACCGCCTGTATACGGCTGTTCAGAGTATATAGGGCCTTTTTTATTTTATGTGCGGGGTTCCCCTTAATATCCATACAAGACCCAAAGGGGCTGGTAATGGGCTGGGGTAGGGGGGGGGGGTCATGGGGTAGCTATGCCATTTTTCTTAAAGATTTTCATCCATATTACTGGGACCAGACATTACATTAAAGCCGCAAGCAGTTTTAAATGGCTTTTTTTTCCTTTAGAAGTGTCATTTTGTGCAGGGACAGTTCTAAACACGGGAAACACGTGGCACTTCACAGGCATACTTTAGACACCCCCCAGGTACGATATTTAAAGGAATATTTGACTTTTTTTTTTTCACTTTATGCATCATTAAAATGACTGCTCCCGAAAAACGACCGTTTTTAAAACTTCTTTTTGCATTGATACATGTCCCCTGGTGCAGAACCCGGGTTCCCAAACCCTTTTTAGGACAATAACATGCATAATAGTCATTATAATTAGCACTTTAGAATTCGAACGTTCGCATCCATTGTATTTAATAGGGTTCTAATGTTCGTACGAACTTTCGGTCCGTTCGCGGGTTCTGGTGCGAACCGAACCCGGGGGTGTTCGGCTCATCACTAATGAACATAAGGGAATTAATTAATCAGGCATGACTCTACAAACTGCAGCAGAAATATGTGAACCCGTTATTACAAAGTAAGGCAAACAACACAGAGACAAAAATGACACTAATACCTAGTTAAAGCCCAGCTCTGGGGAAAAAAAACTTTTCCCATGCAGTGGGGCTGTGCCCGCACTACACAAGTCAACTGCTGATTTTTGTCTAAAGGATTGGAGAAAGCTCACCCGATCCTCTGCTCCACCCTCAAACGGCGCTCCCCACTATCCAGCGGTGGACTGTTCCTGAGGTCCTCACGTTCAGAGCAGGTCAATGGGTGTGATGATGTCAGGAACAGTCCACCGCACAAGACCTCTAGATTGCGGGGGGGGGGGGGTGGGAGGCAAGAGCCATAGGGACTGGCCTTGTGCAGGGAGGATTAGGTAAGTATATCTCTGTACACCATTTCCCTCAACAAAAACAAGCGGTAGACCCACTGCATAAGAAAACTTTTTTGCCTGGAGTTGGGCTTCAAAACAACAAAAACATTTGAAAGTGTACAATACCTTTTTAGGGGGGGGGGGGGGGCTACTGTGTATTGCTATGTATTTTGATGTACTCCAGTATTTTTGCAATTGTACCAATAAACATTTATTAATTGCTGTGCAGCAAATTGTTTTAGGAGTTTTCGGTCTTTTAAAATTGTATGCATTCCTTGCTGGTGTTATAAAGGGGTCCATCCACCAAAAACTGATATTTCATCTATGGTTGGCTGTTGCTGTATAGGATAACCCACACGTTTTTTATGTGTTGGATAGCTGTGAGTGTAGAACAAAAAAGTTTATAAGGAATTTCAGGAAAATTTCCAAGGGTCAGGGGTCAGAGTGGACATTAGCCGTGCCTGTTTCTGACCTGTCACCCTTGGGGACGTATCCAGCTGTGTGGAGTGGAGTTGAGTTGGTCATTCAGAGTTGCACTCCATAGCTGAGAATGGCAAGGGTCAAATATCCTGACCACACTAGCCCTAGGCGATATGAAGGGAATCCCATCTGCAATCAGTGAAAGTTTACTTTGCTGGAACTTGCATCATATTATTTAGTATTTATAAAGTGCCAACAGCTAATCTGACCAAGAAAAAAGTTAACTTTGCACAGATTAGGAAGACGACACCGGACGACACCGGAGACCCCCGAAGTCGGAAGAAGACCCCCAGAGCTGTGTAATAAATTACTTTAAAAACCTGTGTAGTGTTTTTTATTGCAATTTTTTCCACCAGGTGAATGGGTAGGGGTACCATGTACCCCATACTCATTCACATAGGGTGTGGGGGCCGGTATCTGGGGGCCCCCTTATTGAAGGGGGCTCCCGGATTCCGATAAGCCCCCCGCCCGCAGACCCCGACAACCAACGGCCAGGGTTGTCGGAAAGAGGCCCTGTCCTCATCAACATGGGGGCAGGGTGCTCTGGGGTGGGGGGGCCGCAGGTCGCCCCCCTGCCCCAGAGCACCAAACCCCCCCATGTTGAGGGCATGCGGCCTGGTACGGTTCAGGAGGGAGGGGGGGCCGCTCTCTCGTCCCCCCCTCTTCCCCTGCGGCTCAGGTTGTGTGCTCGGATAAGGGTCTGGTTTGGATTTTGGGGGGACCCGCACGCCGTTTTTTTCGGCGTAGGGGCGCCCGTTCAAATCCAGACCAGACCCAAGGGCCTGGTATGCCTCTGGAGGGGAACCCACGCCGGTTTTTTTTTATTTAAAATTTGGCCTGGAGTTCCCCCTCAAGATTCATACCAAACACAGTGCCTGATATTGGCGGGGATCCAAGTCGGATCCCCGTTCATTGAAAGTCGGACATATGTCGGCTTCATGTCGCAGGGCAAAGTCGGATCCAAAGTAGGACGGATGTCGTGTCGCACTAGTGTGAACCCAGCCTTATACAAGCTGTACACTCACTACTTTACATTGTAGCAAAGTGCCATTTCTTCAGTGTTGTCACATGAAAAGATATAATAAAATATTTACAAAAATGTTAGGGGTGTACTCACTTTTGTGAGATAATTTATTTTAACCAGTTAGGCTGCTTTCACACTGAAAGCGCCCGGACGTCGGCGGTAAAACGGCGCTATTTTTAGCGACGCTTTACTGTCGTTTTTGCAGCATTTTTACGTCCGCTAGCGGGGCACTTTTAACCCCCGCTAATGGGCAAAAAAAAGTTAAAAGCGCCCGCAAAGCTTTGCCGGCGGTTCGGCGGCGCTGCCTATTGATTTCAATGGGCAGGGGCGCTTAAGGAGCAGTGAGTTCACCGCTCCTAATGCGCTGCAAAGAAGCTGCTGGCAGGACTTTTTCTGGCACCCTGCCAGGACACTGCTCCAGTGTGGAAAGACCTCGGGCTTTCACACTGGAGTGAATGGGTGCTTTCCAGGTACTATTTTTAGCGCTATAGCGCCTGCAAAGCGCCTCAGTGTGAAAGGGGTCTTAAGGACCAGCCGCCCCAGTTATACTGCGGCAGAATGGCTCCCCTGGGCGAATCGGCGTCACTGTATGTCAGCCGCTTTAAGAGCACTAGGGGGCGCATGCCCGCGGCGCGACGACGGGGCCGATGCGCGTTACTGCGATGTCCGTCAGGCACACGCGATTGCTCCTGAGAGAGACAGAGCGGAGATCTGTCTGCTGTTCATACTGATTATGAACAACGATCGGTCTCCTCCTCCAGGCAGTCCCATCCCCCACAGTTAGAAACACTCCCTAGGATACACATGTAACCCCTTGATCGCCCCCCAGTGTTGACCCCTTCCCTGCCAATGAGTGGCTATTTTTAGCTCTGATCGCTGTATAAATGTCAATGGACAATGGTCCCAAAAAAAGAGTCCGATCTGCCTGCCGTAATGTCGCTGTCCCTCTAAAAATTGCTGATCACTGCCATTGCTAGTAAAAAAAAAAAATGCCATAAATCTATCCCCTATTTTGTAGACGCTATAACTTTTGCGCAAACCAATCAATAAACGCTTATTGCGATTTTTTTTTAACAAAAATATGTAGAAGAATACATATCGGCCTAAACTGAGGAAGAAATTTTTACTTATTTATTTTTTGGGGGGATATTTATTATAGCGAAAAGTAAAAAATATTGTTGTTTTTTTTCAAAATTGTGGTTCTTTTTTTGTTTATAGCGCAAAAAATAAAAACCGCAGAGGTGATAAAATACCACTAAAAGAAAGCTCTATTTGTGGGAAAAAAGGACATAAATATTGATTGGGTACAGCCTCGCAGGACTTGCGCAATTGTCAGTTAAATCGACGCAGTGCAGTTTCGCAAAAAATGGTCTGGTCATTAAGGGGGCAAATCCTTCTGGTCCTTAAGTGGGTAAAATTGGGGGGCAGTTAGAAAAATGCTTTTAGGGAAAAGTGGCTCTCAATAACTAACGTCTGCTGAAACTTATCTCTCTTGTGCTCCCCTATTGCCCTATTTTCCTGCCCAAGTAATTCCGGGGGCTCTGGGAGGCCAGATCAACATCAAGGGAGCACAGTTAGGTTAAAGCATATGTAAACCCAAACCGTTAACTTATCTGCTCCCTTTTAGTCTGTTAAATATGCAGTAACATTGAAAGTGTTATGTTATGTTTATAGGTGTGAGCAGCCTATTGCATTAGGGTGTGCACCCCAAAGCTCAAACACACATGAATGCCACCTGCTGTCACAGGGAGGATGCTCTGGTGATGAGAGACAGTTGATACATTACACTCTAAATACGGGGTGTAACGTGTTCCTAAAGTTAAACCTAGCCTTTAATATAATGGAGGCATTTACACTGGTCGCTGCCACTCCAACCACCCACTTGGTACTGTCTCTGGATAATGCTAAGGTACATGGGGTGATTAGGGTGTGCCCGGGCACATCCGGCACACCCTGTGCGCAAATCTATTGTTTGTATGTTATATCTGTTCAAGAAGTGCAATACAAAAAAATCTCTTTTGATCCTGCTAGAAATCCAAAGGTCCACCGTGCACTTGTTATCTTACAGTATAACTAAAGGCAAAATGTTTTTTCTAGTTTTGGACAGAGTGAAGAGGGATTAGAACGCTCTCAGTTTTCATTGCTCTCTGTGCCTCCACTAAGGAGATTAACCCTCTCTATTTGTCCTGTTTACATTAATATTGAAATTTTAGGTTGTTCCCAGAAAAGTAATAGAGGGGAAATCTTCCAATGGGGACACTAGTTCTGATGGCCTGGGGGTCCCCAAGGGATTCCCTTAAAGCGGACCTTCAGTCATTTTTTTCACATTTTCATCTATTAAATCTTCTGCCCTTATTGTTTGAACTTTGGATAGTGATTTTTTTTTTCTGCCAGTAAATAACTTATACAGCCCACTTCCTGTTTCTTGTCTGGTCATTAGCCTAGGTTTAAGACATCATGTACAACTCCCTCTCTAAGGCCTGATTCACACCTATGCATTTTTAGTGCTTTTTGCATTCTGAAGATTTTGAAATACAGAACGTGTTCCATAGGAAACTATGTTAAATAAATTGTAGTGCAAATCTGCAAAATGCAAAAATCACTAAAAAATGCATAGGTGTGAATTGAGCCAGGAAGGAAGGAAGGAAGGAAGGGGGGATGAGTCATCAGAGGGTCAATGAAAGCTGCAGGGCTGCAGAGCTGGAGGTGTGCCTCTGTGTAAATCCAGGAAGTGAACAGGCATCAGCTTCAGTTGCCCACAGTTAAAATGGTTTCAACGAGACTTGGTAGAGGAAGATTTGTGCAGTATATTTGGCAAGTACAGATTCACAGTATATATAAAATAATATGCAAAGTGGTTGGAGGGAAGCTTCAGAATGGCAAATATGTTTTTATTACAAATTATGTGAGCAGACTGCAGTTCCTCTTTAATAATGCTAGAAACATAAGCATTTTAAATAGTCAATGCTAATTAAGAGAGTGAAGTTCCGCTTTGCAAGGACAAACCTATTCAGCTTTGGCTGGGGAGAATAGCAAGCAAAACTTTCCTAATTAGCAGACTGCAGTTCCTCTTTAGTTTGCAGAGATTTCCTCTCACTTCCTGTTTTGGCTATGGGACAAGAAGTGAAGGTAAATCTCTGCAATGGGCAGAGATGGGAGCTAACTTGTAATCTGTGTTAAAATCAGAGCATAAACATGTATGTCAACAATTCTATACATTATAAGCATATAGCTCCACATCCCTAGAGTATGGGAAAAAGGGGGGGAGGGGGGGGGGGGGAGGAATCTTGTACCGTTAAGCCATCATCCCATTTTTATTTTCATACTCTAGGAATGGGGAGCTATATGCTTATAATGTATAGAATTGTTGACATGCATGTTTATGCTCTGATTTAAACACAGATTACGGGTTAGCTCCCAAGCAAGCCCTGAAGAAGCAGATATTTAAACTGCGAAACACGTTGGCTACTTTAATATAACATCTCTGTTTGACATGCTGTATACATACCATTGTTTTTATACATAGGAGTGTGTATGTTATTTGCCTATTTTTATGTCTTTATGTGTTTTTCTATTTTTCAATAAATAACTCAATGTTAACATGTTTGTTATTTGTCTGAAGGAGACTATTTAATGCCGAAATCCAATACATATACCTTTTCCCTACTTTTTTTATCAAGGGTTGGCACTCCATGACAATAGTATATATGGGCCTGGTACTATATATTCTCACTACATTTATGACAATGTTATGCCTTGTTACAATGTATCGCACTTTACTTTTTTTCAGTGTTACTGAAAGTCCACAAAATCCAATCCATATCCCTACTTAGGCATAACATTGCCCCTATACAAAGTACATCAGTACATCAGCAGACGCACTTTATACAGAGCATAACACACATCAATTGATGTATATGGGCCCTAAGCAGTATAGATGGAAAGGGCGATCCAAGGAATCGGACACTTTTTCCTAAATATAAATTGAGTGCTGTACTATAACTATGAACATTCTCACATTTCTCTAGATACTTTTGCCTTTTCACAGAAAGAGGTGCATTATTTTTAATATTGTTGTATGTTCTGGGGATATTTTAGAACAAGCCGAGTTCTAATTTTATGCTACAGTCTATGAAAATTTTTCAAGGCTCTAAAAAAAGTACATCACCGCCTTCCTAAAACAGAAAGTATTCCAATATCATTATTCTGATACAGATCCAAAAAATAACCAGAGGTCTGTTTCTCATTTAAACATCGTGGGCAGAAACATTCACATCATTCCTTTATGCCCCTGCGGCCAACTGTGCATCCAGATCCGATGGTTTATAGTACAGATATAACTTAAATCTAGAGCCATTTATTAAAGGTCCATACATACTACTCAGAGCTCATTAGCGCTTGTCAGTGTAAGATGCAAAACAATAGTTCTGGTGTAGTGAAATTATACATGGAAAAGCTATTAGAGTTATGAGGAGGTAGAGCAGGAGGAAAATCCCTCCACTTGTGTCGCTGTAAAGTTTAGCAGTGCGGCGGAGTATCCCTGAATGTATATAAACACAACATGATAGTTTCAATTCAAAAGCAATAAAAAAAAAAAGCTGTACTGACTGAGCGTCATAGTTACACAGTGCCATAGGATTGTTCATATTGCATCTGCTGATTTTTATTAGCAATTCAAATGTCATACGAATTTCATCAACAATTTTCCCCAGGTGGTGTAAGAGCAACTGCAGGCAACAGCTTTAGGCCGGGTTCACACTAGTGCGACACGACAGCCGTCTTACTTTGGATCCGACTTTGCCCTGCGACTTGAAGCCGACATACGTCCGACTTTCAATGAACGGGGATCCGACTTGGATCCCCGCCAATACCAGGCACTGTGTTTGGTATGAATCTTGAGGGGGAACTCCACGCCAAATTTTAAATAAAAAAAACGGCATGGGTTCCCCCTTCCGGAGCATACCAGGCCCTTCGTTCTGGTATGGATTTTAAGGGGAACCCCCTAAGCCGAAAAAACGGCATGTCACTGGCTTGTCACAGTTTGGTAAAGAGAAAAAATGCATGAAAACTGCATGCAAAAACACATCAAAACCACGTGTTCTAAAATCAAAACGCACCAGGAAACCGCATCAACCGCAACCGCATAGATATAAACCTAGCCTTAAAGTATAGGTTATAATTTTGAACCAACTGACTGTCCATGCAAAAGTAGCTTTCTGGCCCCATTCACACTATGACAGACGGCATATATGTAATGTTGCATTCATTCACTTTTTCTGCATTTTACTGCACTACACGATTAGGGCAGCCAGTTAATTGCCATAGGCTGCCCAATGCGCGATAAAGTTGGCAAAGTAGCTTAACCACTTGCTTACTGGGCACATATACCCCCTTCCTGCCCAGGCGAAATTATAGCTTTCGGCACTGTCACGCTTTGAATGAAAATTGCACGGTCGTGCGACGTGGCTCCCAAACAAAATTAATGTCCTTTTTTTCCCACAAATAGAGCTTTCTTTTGGTTGTATTTGATCATCTCTGCGGTTTTTATCTTTTGCGCTATAAACAAAAGAGAGCGACAATTTAAAAAAAAAACTATTTTTAGATTTTTGCTATAATAAATATCCCAATTTTTTTTAAAAAAAATACTTTTTTCCTCAGGTTAGTCCGATACGTATTCTTCTACATATTTTTGGTAAAAAAAAAATCGCAATCGGCGTTTATTGATTGGTTTGCGCAAAAGTTATAGCGTTTACAAAATAGGGGGTAATTTTATGGCATTTTTATTAATTTTTTTTTTTTACTAGTAATGGCGGCGATCTGTGTTTTTTTTCGTTACTGCGACATTATGGCAGACACATCGGACACTTTTGACACTATTTTGGGACCATTCACATTTATACAGCGAACAGTGCTATAAAAATGCACTGATTACTGTATAAATGTGACTAGCAGGGAAGGGGTTAACACTAGGGGGCGAGGAAGGGGTTAAATGTGTGCCCGATTAGTGATTACTACTGTGGGGGGAGGGGACTGACTGGGGGAGGTGACCAATCTGTGTCCCTATGTACAAGGGACACAGCATCGGTCTCCTCCCCTGACAGGACATGGATCTCTGTGTTTACACACAGAGATCCACGTCCTTGTCTCTGTACCGGCCGATCGTGGGTACCTGGCGGACATCCCGGCCGCCAGGCATGTGCATCGGCATGTCAGTGACACGCCGGGCACACGCGCGCGCCCCCAGTGGCCGGAGGAGCGGAGGCCGTAAAAAGACGGCCTCCCGGATTTATAGAGCCACCTTGTGGCCGTATTTTGTACATGGCCCAGGTCTGAAGAAGTTAAGCACCTTTTTTGAGCGTCATGCCTCGTACACACGGCCGAGAATCTCGTCGTTAAAAACATGTCGTTTTTTTCGACGAGATCCTTGGACAAGAAACTTGTCCCGGCCGAGTGTACACACGCTCATTTCAAAGAACCCGCGGTTCTTTGAATGGAGCGTACGCAGTGACGTCATTGAATACGACGAGCATGCGCTCGTCACATTCGATGCCGTCGCCGCCATCTTGGTTCACCCTACCTATGCCTAGGAAGCTACCGCGCATGCGTCAAAGTCATTTCGAGCATGCGCGGGCTTCCCGGCAAACAGGTAAGTGTACACACACACAATTTTCTCGTTGAGAAACAGGCTGACGAGAATCTCGACGAGAAAATAGAGAGCAGGTTCTCTATTTTCTCGCCGAGATTCTTGTCGCTTTTCTTGACGAGAAACCATACACACGAACGAATTTCTCGGCAAGAAATCTCTGCCAGCAAGTTTCTTGCTGTTTTTTGCCGAGAAACTCGGTCGTGTGTACGAGGCTTGAAGCTTCAGTCTTTTTTAACCGTGTTTAGGATGCCAATGGCACCACAACCGCGTCACTTTTTTTTGCCTCTTTCATGAACACATGCAAAATCGCATGAAATGCGATAACGTGAATGTAGCTATAAGCCCTGTACACACGATCGGATTTCCTATGGTTTTTAAACTTCCATCAGTCTTGCCTACACACCATCAGTCAAAAAACTGACCGTTCCAAACGCGGTGACGTAAAACACTCCGAGCCGAGAAAAATTAAGTTCAATTCTTCTGAGCATGCGTCGACTTGAGCATGCGTGGGTTTTTTAACCGATGGACTTGCCCATAGAGGCATAGACGATCGGAATTTGCTATCGGTTTTTTATCCATTGGAAGAATTTAAAACATGTTCTATGTTTTGACACCGATTTAAAAAAACCGATGGGGCCCATACACGATCGGTTTGTCCGATGAAAAAAATCCATCGGACTGTTTTCATCTGTAAAACCGATCGTGTGTACACGGCTTAAGTGTTTATATCAACAGTGTTGTTTATTTTTACCAAAAAATCACAGTGAGATTATTGAGGGTTTTTCACATTGTCTTTTGACGCACTCTGAAATACAACAATAAACGTTGTTTTACTTTGTTGCTATTCCATTGCTACCATTTCTCGGTTTTGGGTTATAAATACAAAGGGTGAAGCTACTTAGCAAGAAAACATACAGAGGTTCTAATCCTTCCCTTTGCTATCCAAAACTAAGAAAAAAGAGTCTTGACTAATCATAAACTTTCAGTTATCACGCAAACTTGTATTTAACGTTCCTCTTCCTTTATATAATTACTTATAGACAGATAGAGAAGCGTGTTCCTCTGGTCTTGTTTACATTGACTGTGGCTTGTTTCCAAGGAACGTGACATGATAAGACATGGGGCTTCTTTTGTTGCTCATACAGTGTTGTTTTACATTGAGAGCATGCAATTTTATTGGAATGCTCCGCTCCGTTGATTTAACCATAATGTATTTCTGCCAAATTGGGAAGATGAGTTACATACAGAGAGCGAATCGGCCTGAGGAGAAAAAAAATATTTATAATGAGCAACAGTGGCATCATTAAAACAGAGATCTATTGAATACAGTTTCTTTATTGCAGGTTTGGTTGGAGTGAGACAGTGTTTAATGCCCCAAAGGGTCTTTAGTACTGCCCCACCTCCAGTGCTACTGTGCCATCCAGGCCTATGCTGTAATCTGAACTTCAACTTTTCCTAAAGTGCATTATTCATATAATCCTCTAGGGCAGTGGTCCCCAACCTTTTTGGCACCGAGGAGCGGCGTTGTGGAATAGAATCGGGCCAAGGCCCCGGGGGGGGGGGGGGGGAATGGCTGGTGTTAGCTCTTCAATCATCACATAACAATGGCTGATATGGTGTTGGGATTATTGAAGCGCATTATTTCTGTCATTGCATTGTAATATAAAATGAAATAGTTCAAACTTACCATAATGCAGAATCTGCCACCAGATGCGGTTTGTCACTTGCCACGTCGCCTTCCACCAGGTGTGGATTGTCGCTTGCCACGTCACCTGCCACCAGGTGTGGATTGCCACATCACCTGCCACCAGGTGTGGATTGCCACGTCACCTGCCACCAGGTGTGGATTGCCACATCACCTGCCACCAGGTGTGGATTGCCACATCACCTGCCACTAGATTTTTTTTGTCACCTGCCGTGGTGGCAGCACAGGCCAGTGAGGGAGAACAGCGGTAATGCGGGGCGGGCGGTGAGATATCATCTCATCTCTCTGCTCCCGCGCCTCGCCGCAGTATAGCAGCCCCGCTGTGTGGGCGGAAGTGCCGTGTTCCAGGCGGGTGGCGAGAGATGATCTCATCTCTCTGCTCCTGCGCCTCGTCGCAGTATAGCAGCCCCGCTGTGTGGGCGGAAGTGCCGTGTTCTGGGCGGTGGTGAGAGATGATCTCATCTCTCTGCTCTCACGCCTCGCCGCAGTGTAGCAGCCCGGCTGTGTGGGTGGAAGTGCCGTGATCCGGGCGGGCGTTGAGAGATGTCATCTCTCTGCTTGCCCGCCGCCGCACCTCACAGTGCAGCCTTCGCGGCCCGGCTGCAAATAGGCCACGGCCCGGCAGTGGGCCGCGGACTGGGGTTGGGGAACCCTGCTCTAAGGGACCCAATGACTAAATAATGCTACCGTCATTACACCCCTAGGGGTTTCTCCACAGCAGCCATTCTCAGCCAGGTTTTTATGGAACCCTACTGTTCCTCCAGAGGTTATTATGTTATTCAGGGTGCCTGCATAATTCCAGGGTCTATACCACTTGGCACAGTTAGCTGCAGGACACCAATTATATTTTTAGTTGTCTGTAAGGGTGGCATTCCGATCAACACTTCAACACTGTAAGGGTGGCATTCTGATCAACACTTCAACACTGTAAGGGTGGCATTCTGATCAACACAATATAAGGATGGCATTCTGATCAACACTTCAACACTGTAAGGGTGGCATTCTGATCAACACAACACTGCAAGGGTGGCGTTCTGATCAACACTTCAACACTGTAAGCATGGCATTCTGATCAACACTGTAAGGGTGGCATTCTGATCAACACTTCAACACTGTAAGGCTGGCATTCTGATCAACACATCAACACTGTAAGGGTGGCATTCTGATCAACACATCAACACTGTAAGGGTGGCATTCTGATCAACACTTCAACACTGTAAGGGTGGCATTCTGATCAACACTTCAACACTGTAAGGGTGGCATTCTGATCAACACATGATCACTGTAAGGGTGGCATTCTGATCAACACATCAACACTGTAAGGGTGGCATTCTGATCAACACTTCAACACTGTAAGGGTGGCATTCTGATCAACACTTCAACACTGTAAGGGTGGCGTTCTGATCAACACTTCAACACTGTAGGGGTGGCAT
Organism: Rana muscosa; assembly: GCA_029206835.1. Lineage (NCBI taxonomy): Eukaryota > Metazoa > Chordata > Amphibia > Anura > Ranidae > Rana > Rana muscosa. Next base: position 133,654,413 of record CM055118.1, read on the forward strand.
TCTGATCAACACATTATAAGAATGGCATTCTGATCAACACTTCAACACTGTAAGGGTGGCGTTCTGATCAACACTTCAACACTGTAAGGGTGGCATTCTGATCAACACTTCAACACTGTAAGGGTGGCATTCTGATCAACACTTCAACACTGTAAGGGTGGCATTCTGATCAACACATTATAAGGATGGCATTCTGATCAACACTTCAATACTGTAAGGGTGGCATTCTGATTAACACTTCAACATACCTCCCAACATTTTGAGATGGGAATGAGGGACACCTACTAGCAAATGTATGTAGGCATAGGACACGCACCCTGCCACACCCCCTTAAATGAGAATTAACCAAAAAAAGATTAATTAAATCCACAAGGGCCTTCTTTTTTTACCACTTCTATTCCTTTATATTGGCTTTCCAAATTTACAAATGCAGCAATTTAGAAATAGGATGAAAGGTTTAGCACTGGGAAACACTTTTTGAAAGATAAAAAGTGCGTTTGATATACAATTATATAGCTCAGACCAAAATGAGGGACAAATTAGGGGGAAAGAGGGACAGAGGGACATTGCTCCAAATCAGGGACAGTCCCTCGAAATCAGGGACAGTTGGGAGCCATGACTTCAACACTGTAAGGGTGCCATTCTGATCAACACTTCAACACTGTAAGGGTGGCATTCTTTTTACTGGCAAAAAAATATAAGGGACATTTTTCCCTTTGATCTCCAATGAATTTTAGCAGGGATTCCCAGAGACCTACATTTTTTTTTTCCAAGGATTCCTCTGGGGTAAAAAGCCTCATTCCATAGGAATATATACTGTATATAAAATGCACTCTGGAGGGAGGAACTGAGAATCACAATGCCCCTAAAATAGGGACGAGTCAAACACTGTTTTTTTTGCAGCTTGTATACAGCTGTCATACCTGCGTTCCTATATGTATTGGTTACCATAGCTCTTCTTCCATAACTCCTGACTCTGTTCCTGTCCAACTGGGAATTTTGGGTATTCCTTCTCACATTTGTGTGTTTCAGCTTCTCCTGAAGCCTCGTACACACGATGAGTTTCTCGTCGTTAAAAACACGTCGTTTTTCTCGACGAGATTCTTGTTAATCTTGACGAGTTTCTCGTCAAACTTTCCATGCGTACACACTGACAATTCCAAATCTCGTTGTTCTGCGCGGTCACGTCCAGCACGTACGCGTGTGAAGTAAAAGTTTGGGAAGAGACGATTTGCGCTTTTCAGTCTTTGTGCTCTTCAGTCCGTTACAGCGTGATGAATGTGCTATCTCCACTACGAAGGCTTGTTTTACCAGAAGATGCGCTCCCATCTCATACTTGATTCTGAGCATGCGCGCTTTTTGAAGAGTCGTAAAAGCATACACACAAACCATTTTCTCGTCGCAAAACAGGCCAACGAGAAACACAACGAGAAAATCTAGAATCCGGACGAGAAAATAGAGAGCAGGTTCTCTATTTTTCTCGTCGAGATTCACGGCAGTTTTCTCGTCGTAAAACCATACACACGAACGGTTTTCTCGACAATAAAGCTCTCTCAGCACTTTTCTTGTCGGTTTTGGACGAGAAACTCGGTCGTGTGTACGAGGCTTAACACTTGCTCTATGATATTTAATGGTAAATCCAGAAGGGATGGTGAAAGCCCTTCATAATGGGCATAACAGTTATGCAGACCCAGGAACTAAACCTATAGACCCCGCCAATAGACTCAACAAGAGATTTAAGAAAACGGTCAGGTGGTCTAATTCCCTAGCATCTGCCATTTCTGAAACATCAGTTTTTTGGGCTTCACCCAGAGTAGAGGAATAAAGTGTTGATGCAGAACACTGATTGACGGGTGTGGCCCATATGTGGTGGAGCAGTGGAAGGAACTTAAAGGGTCAAGTCTACTCACTGTATACAGGATACCCATATGCCACAGTCCTTGTTCCATCACCAAATGCTGTAATTACTGTGGTCCAACGACAGTGTGACAACCACGTACAAACCTTAGCATAAATGCTTTTTAAAAAATGAAACTGCAGCCACCGGGAGTGACAAGCTGACTTCTGGCTGTCAGATGGAACCAATCCGGCACCTCTGCAGGTTCCAAATTGTTTTCATACCCCCTGGTAACGGCCGCTTCGCCATACACGTGCCACCACCATGGATCCCGAGGTCCACTTGACCATCTGTGGGCCCAGGACCAGCATTGCGGGTGCTGCCAGGTAGAGGGGAGGGAGCTGAGGGGACATGCGTCCACTCTCCTCCCCTTCTTCTTGTTGACCCGGAAGCTTGTGTAAAACATCACTTCCGGGCCCCTCTTTCACTTTCCCGGGCCGCAAAAGAATCGAATGTAGGGCGATCTGCACTGTATTCGATTCATTGGAGCACATGCGAGACATCCAGGGTCTTTTGGACCCAGGATGTCTTATTAAAGATAGCCTGTCACCAAGAAATCATCACATAGGGGAAAAAAAAGAAAAAAGAATAAGGTTACACCCAAGCACAAAATCCATCCAAAAAATTGTTGCGCACCCCCCCACCCCCACATTCACAAACGTATGAACATAAACGCATGCGTCGGGGGCGCCTACACATTGCCATTCACGTTACATATTGCCACACGGAATAGGAGTAATAATTATAGCACCAAACCTCCTCCATAGTGCTAAACTGATGACCTGTTGGTAGCTTTTAAAGCGTTGCCTATGGAAAATATAGGGTATTGAAGTTGGTCGCCATTTTAAGGATGCACACAAATATAAGATTTGACATGTTGGGTATCTATTTACTCATCTATAAAGGGGTTTTAAACACTCTGGGTTTTTCACCTTAATGCATTCTATGCATTAGGGTGAAAAACCTTTTGTGCTGCAGCTGCCCCCTAGAGCCCACCTTTTACTTACCTGAGCTTGATCGCTCCAGCGATGGGGACGAGCACAGCAGCTCCAGCTGCTGTTTCGGGTCCTCATTGGATAGATTGATAGCAGCAGAAGCCATTGGCTCACGCTGCTGTCAATCAAATCCAGTGACATGAGAGCCGGGGGTGGGACAGAGTCCTACTGTCTGTGTTAATGGATGCAGCAGCAGGACTCGGGAGCGCGCGCGCTCGACTGCCCCCTGGGAAAGCGGCACTCGAGAAGAGGAGGTGCCAGGAGAGGCACAGGGGGACCCCAGAAAAGGAGGATTGGGGCCACTCTGTGCAAAAACCTTGCACATGTGAGGTAAGTATAACATGTTTGTTATTTAAAAAAAAAAACACGAACCTTTACCATAACTTTAATTTTTTTACCAAAAAAATGCGGAAATTTGTTTTGTTTGTATGTCCTATACTTAACCTAATGTATTTTTTTCTTAAGTTTTGCGTTTCCTAGACCTTGTGGTAATATCATGTCACCTAAAAAACTGGAACTAACACTATTTTATTCTCTATGGCAGTGGTTCTCAACCTTTCTAGTGCCTTGACCCCTTGATAAAATTTCCCAAGTTGTGGGGACCCCTAACAGTAAAATTATTTTCGTAGCGTAGGTTGTCAGCACCCAAGGCAAGACGAGTAACTTGCGCCCCTAACCCACGGATATTTAGCGCTCCCTGAGTCCCTTCCACTCGTACAGTATTAAAACCCCTATGGTACATTTTAGGATGTACCACTCTGTCCTTTGTTCTCCTTTTTTTCCCTTTTATCTCTCTCTATCCTAATTTCTTGCTTTTTTTCCCCATCCCTCGCTCTCTAGCTGTCTTTCTTGTTCTTTCTCTCCCTTTTTCTTTGTTGTTCCCCCTCTTTTCATTTTTTTATTTTTTATTCCTTCTCTTACTCTTTGGTGGGGGGTGGAGGAATGGGATGAGTGGCAGTGCAAAGGGGGTTATGATCAGCCAACTTTGGTGCTCTTGATTAGGGATGAGCTTCGTGTTCGACGAAGATCGAACGATTTGGGCCGTTCGCGCCAAATTCGAGTGACGCGAACGGCCCACAATGCACTACGCCATTGCAGTGTCATCCAGGCGCTGTGATTGGCCAAGCATGCACTGTGACCCCGCATGCTTGGCCAATCACAGCGCCGGCAGCGAGGAGAGCAATGATTGGCCACAGGCAGGATGCCTGTGGCCAATTATTGCTGAGGGGGTTTAGTACACGCCCCACACTATAAAAGGCCGCCAGCGCGGCGGCCTTGTGTAGTGTGTTCCGGAGCAGGGAAAGAGAAGCATAGGCAGGGACAGTGTCATTTTTTTTCCTTTACTAATCCTGGATTCCTTGTGTTTAGGGACAAATAAGGATAGGTAGGGAGAGTGTCAGTGACAGTGTGTTATTCTGTGCTAAACCTTGTTTGTAGGGACAGAGAGGTACAGTGAGGGAAAGTGTCAGTGTGCTATTCTGTGCTAATCCTTGTTTGTAGGGACAGAGAGGTACAGTGAGGGAAAGTGTCAGTGTGCTATTCTGTTCTAAACCAATCTTGCTGAACCATATTTTCAATCCTTGAGTTTAGGGACAGAGAGGTACAGTGAGGGAAAGTGTCAGTGTGCTATTCTGTGCTAAATCTTGTTTGTAGGGAGGGACAGAGTAGGACAGTGAGGGAAAGTGTCAGTGTGCTATTCTGTTCTAAACCAATTTTGCTGAACCATATTTTCAATCCTTGAGTTTAGGGACAGAGAGGTACAGTGAGTGAAACTGACAGTGTGCTATTCTGTTCTAAACCAATTTTGCTGTTCCATATTTAAATCCTTGAGTTTAGGGACAGAGAAGGACACTCGTGGAAATTATCAGTGTGCTATTCTGTGCTAAATCTTGTTTGTAGGGAGGGACAGAGTAGGACAGTGAGGGAAAGTGTCAGTGTGCTATTCTGTTCTAAACCAATTTTGCTGTTCCATATTTTCAATCCTTGAGTTTAGGGACAGAGAAGGACACTCGTGGAAATTATCAGTGTGCTATTCTGTGCTAAATCTTGTTTGTAGGGAGGGACAGAGTAGGACAGTGAGGGAAAGTGTCAGTGTGCTATTCTGTTCTAAACCAATTTTGCTGTTCTATATTTTCAATCCTTGAGTTTAGGGACAGAGAAGGACACTCGTGGAAATTATCAGTGTGCTATTCTGTGCTAAATCTTGTTTGTAGGGAGGGACAGAGTAGGACAGTGAGGGAAAGTGTCAGTGTGCTATTCTGTTCTAAACCAATTTTGCTGAACCATATTTTCAATCCTTGAGTTTAGGGACAGAGAGGTACAGTGAGTGAAACTGACAGTGTGCTATTCTGTTCTAAACCAATTTTGCTGTTCCATATTTCAAATCCTTGAGTTTAGGGACAGAGAAGGACAGTCGTGGAAATTATCAGTGTGCTATTCTGTGCTAAATCTTGTTTGTAGGGAGGGACAGAGTAGGACAGTGAGGGAAAGTGTCAGTGTGCTATTCTGTTCTAAACCAATTTTGCTGAACCATATTTTCAATCCTTGAGTTTAGGGACAGAGAGGTACAGTGAGTGAAACTGACAGTGTGCTATTCTGTTCTAAACCAATTTTGCTGTTCCATATTTCAAATCCTTGAGTTTAGGGACAGAGAAGGACACTCGTGGCAATTATCAGTGTGCTATTCTGTGCTAAATCTTGTTTGTAGGGAGGGACAGAGTAGGACAGTGAGGGAAAGTGTCAGTGTGCTATTCTGTTCTAAACCAATTTTGCTGAACCATATTTGAAATCCTTGAGTTTAGGGACAGAGAAGGATAGGCAGGGGACAGTGTCAGTGTCATTGTTGCTACGCCTCCTGCACAGTATACACCTGAAGGTAGCCCTTATTGCTCTTTTTCCCATCTCCCTGCAGGCCATCCATTAAAATGTCTGGAAGGCAAACAAGGAGAGGCAGACAGTCAGGAGGCAAAAAAAGAGGGCAAGCAGGCTCTGTGTCTGGGGGCAACAGTGCTGGTCGTGGACACGGTGCATTGTCATCAGCACATGGCCATGGGACACGCTTGTCCTTCTTTTCGGCAGCTGGACATGTTGAGCCACATCATGCCGAAGACTTGGTAGAGTGGATGACCAAGCCCACCTCATCCTCCTCATCCTCTCTCACCCAGGCTCAGGGTACTGGCAAAGCAGCTGCCAAAGCGTCCTCTTCTCTGGTATCATTATCTTCATTAGTCAATCCTTCCCTAGACCCACCATGTCCTCCTCCTGAGGAGTCCCCCGAACTGTTTGAGCATAGTGTTGGGTACATGCTCCAGGAGGATGCCCAGCGTTTCGAAGGATCTGATGATGATACCCAGCTACAGGAAGGCAGCAGCGTGAGAGCAGAGAGAGGGGATGCTCAAGAAGGACACCAATCTGGCAGTCATGCTCCAGCAGCTGCAGCATACTGCCAGATTGGCTCCAGTGATGAGGAGGGAGGGGATGATGAGGTCACTGACTCCACGTGGGTGCCTAATAGGAGAGAGGAGGAGGAGGAGGAGGATGAGGAGGAGGCACATCTCCAACGAGGCAGGATGCCCTTGAGTGGCCAGCGTATGGGCAGCACACCGACGGAATCACACCGCAGAGCTCCGCCTGTGCAGGGCGCTGCGCGCTGCCTCTGCCCGTCATTCAAAAAGTTCTTTGGTGTGGCCCTTTTTTGAGGCGAGTGCATCAGATCGCACAGCTGCTGTTTGCAACATATGTCTCAAGCGTATATCGCGTGGCCAAAACATCAGCCGCTTGGGCACCACATGCTTGATCAGACATATGTTGACCTGCCATGCAGCTCGTTGGCAAGCCTACCTTAAAGACCCACACCAAAGAACAAAGCTGACCTCTTCTTGCACCGCATCAGCTGGGATCTCCAACCCCACTATACCTTCACTCCTCTCTGAAACCTGCTCTGAGAGGAATGAAGGTGTAGAATTAGGTGTGTCACAGGCAAGTACTTGCGGGCACTCTGCTAGCAGTACACCAACGTCCGATTCTAGCAGGCAAATTTCCCTGCCCCAGCTGCTGGACCGTCGAAAGAAGTTCACTCCCAGCCATCCACATGCCCAGCGGTTGAATGCTAGCTTGGCTAAATTGCTAGCGCTTCAACTGCTGCCTTTTCAGTTGGTAGACTCGGCCCCCTTCTGTGAGTTTGTGCAATGTGCGGTTCCTCGGTGGCAGGTTCCCAAACGCCACTTTTTCGCACGGAAGGCGATTCCGGCTCTCTACAGGCATGTGGAAGGCAATGTCTTGGCCTCGTTGGACAGGGCGGTCAGCGGTAAGGTGCATATTACCGCTGACTCATGGTCCAGCAGGCATGGACAGGGACGTTACCTTTCTTTCACGGCCCATTGGGTCACTCTTTTGGCAGCTGGGAAGGATGCAGGACAAGGTGCAGTAGTGTTGGAGGTTGTTCCACCGCCACGCCTCCAAAATGCTACTACTGGTTGTGACACACCTCTCTCCTCCACCCCCTCCTCTTCTTCTTCCTCCATGGCCTCTTCCTGTGGTTTGTCCTCGGAACCAGCGGTGCTCCGTAGGCGTTCAAGGGGCTACGCAAGTACGCAGGCAAAAAGATGCCATGCCGTGCTTGCGCTGGTGTGTTTGGGGGACAGGAGCCACACTGGGGCAGAGGTCCTGTCTGCTCTGCAGGGGCAGGCCAAGAGGTGGTTGACGCCACGCCAGCTTAAGCCAGGAATGGTGGTTTGCGACAATGGCACCAACCTCCTCTCCGCCCTCCGACAGGGACAACTGACCCATGTGCCCTGTATGGCTCACGTCCTTAACCTGGTGGTGCAGCGGTTCTTGGGCAGGTACCCGGGCTTACAGGATGTCCTGAGGCAGGCCAGGAAAGTCTGTGTGCATTTCCGCAGATCTTATAATGCCAGTGCTCGCCTGGCTGAGCTGCAAAAGGAGTTGAACCTGCCCAAGAACCGCCTTATATGTGACATGCCCACCAGGTGGAACTCAACGTTGGCCATGCTGCAGCGGCTGCACACGCAGCAGAGGGCCATCAATGAGTACCTGTGCAACTATGGCACCAGGACAGGGTCAGGGGAGCTCGGGTTTTTTTCACCACGCCAGTGGGGCATGATCTGGGATGCATGCACTGTCCTGGCACCATTTGAGGAGGCCACGAGGATGGTGAGCAGTGACAGTGCATGCATCAGTGACACTGTACCTCTTGTCCACCTGTTGGAGCACACGCTGCGTGGAATAATGGACAGGGCACTTGAGGCAGAACAGAGGCAGGAAGAGGAGGACTTCCTTGCCTCTCAAGGCCCCCTTTACCCAGACAGTGTTCCTTCTGTCCCACCCATCGCACAGGAAGAGGAGGAGGAGGAGGAGGAGGATTGTGTCAGCATGGAGGTGGAGGCTGGCACTCAGCATCATCAGCAGCAGTCTTTTAGGGATGATTTACAGTCCCAAGAAACCAGTGGACTTGTACGTGGCTGGGAGGAGGTGGCTGCGGATCATGTCGTCCTTAGTGACCCAGAGGACTCCGGACTGAATGCCTCAGCTAACCTACGCTGCATGGCCTCCCTGATCCTGCAAAGTCTGCGGAAGGATCCTCGTATTCTTCGGATCAAGGAGAGGGACCATTACTGGCTGGCCACTCTCCTTGATCCACGGTACAAGGGTAAGGTTGCGGACCTTATCGTACCGTCGCAGAGGGAGCAGAGGATGAGACAACTCCGGGAGGCCTTGCAGAAAGGTCTGTGCAACGCGTTCCCAGAGACTGGGAGGTTACAAACTCCTGGTCCTGGACAACGAGTTGCTGAGTCTTCGGGCAGTCAAAGAAGGAGCGGTGGGGAAGGTGGCCGTCTGACCGATGCGTTCAGACAATTCTTTAGTCCGCAGCCCCAAAGTATGATCGGTTCCAGCAACCATCACCAGCGTCTGATATACATGGTCCAGGAATACCTAGGGGCAAGGTCAGACTTGGACACCTTCCCCACCGAAAATCCTCTGGCTTACTGGGTCTTGAGGATGGATCACTGGCCAGAGCTTGCACAGTATGCAATTGAGCTACTGGCCTGTCCTGCATCCAGCGTTCTTTCAGAACGCACATTCAGTGCTGCTGGAGGATTTGTCACGGATCACAGGGTGCGCCTGTCCACCGACTCGGTTGATCGACTGACTTTCATCAAGATGAACCAGTCTTGGATCACCACCAGCTACCACACACCAGATGCTGATATAACAGACTAATTGATTTTAAAATGTCACATCCCTTCAAGACTGATGCTGATGCTGAGTGCCTGTGCTGTTATGTTGACTGGCTATCCTCCTCCTCCTCCTCAATGATACGATTAATGATGATAGCTTGGAAGATCATTTTGGTTTATGGGTGACGCCACCAGTGGCTAAGGCCCAATTTTTCAGCCCCTGTTTAACAGGGGCGTGTAATTAAAATTTTTGATGCAATACTTTGCAACAGGCCTCATTGCTGTGCTCCAAGTACAGTATCTGTGAGGGGTTGCAGTGTTGTGCCACCAGTGCCTAAGGCCCAATTTTTCAGCCCCTGTTCAACAGGGGCATGCAATTATAATTATTGATCTAATAATTCACAGCAGGGCCCATTGCTGCGCCCACCAAGAGTAACTGTCAGGCCTTACAGTGTTGTGGCACCAGCACCACCATCACCACCACCACCACCACCAAAGGCCCAATTTTTCAGCCCCTGTTCAACAGGGGCATGCAATTATAATTATTGATCGAATAATTCACAGCAGGACCCATTGCTGCGCCCACCAAGAGTAACTGTCAGGCCTTACAGTGTTGTGGCACCAGCACCACCACCACCACCACCACCAAAGGCCCAATTTTTCAGCCCCTGTTCAACAGGGGCATGCAATTATAATTATTGTTCGAATAATTCACAGCAGGGCCCATTGCTGCGCCCACCAAGAGTAACTGTCAGGCCTTACAGTGTTGTGGCACCAGCACCACCATCAAAGGCCCAATTTTTACTACCACTGATCAACAATTATATGTTATTACAATTCCTGATATAATAGTTGACAGCAGGGCGTTCCAGCACCCACCAAGAATAACTGTGAGTGCTTTCAGTGTTGTGCCAACACCAACACCTAAGGGGCCAATTTCTGCAGAGTGTATACGGCAGGTCCCTACTTTCAAACATCCAACTTACAAACTACTACTACTTGCAAACGGAAGAAGACAACAGGAAGTGAGAGGAAATCTACCCCTTGGAAGGAAAATTCTCTCCTGTAAGAATTAATATGGGAGAAAGGTGTCTCCTCTGTACTGATGCTTTATCAGCAATCCTTGTTTCAATAAAAACACCACATTTCAAAAACAGTTGTCATTGGGACGCAAAGTGAGGTGAAATGTTCTGAACAGGGGCACAGACAGCAAAAAAAATGTGACAGGGGTGATAACCGTTCCCTATGTTTTACAAAAAGCTAAAAAAAAGGAATTTGGCATGGAGCTACACTTAAACAATGCAGCTGTTCAAAATTACAAACAGATTCTACATAAGAACAAACCTACAGTCCCTGTCTTGTATGCACCGCCTGTATACGGCTGTTCAGAGTATATAGGTCCTTTTTTATTTTGTGTGCGGGGTTCCCCTTAATATCCATACAAGACCCAAAGGGGCTGGTAATGGGCTGGGGTAGGGGGGGGGGGGGGTTGATGGGGTAGCTATGCCATTTTTCTTAAAGATTTTCATCCATATTACCGGGACCAGACATTGCATTAAAGCCGCAAGCAGTTTTAAATGGCTTTTTTTCCTTTAGAAATGTTATTTTGTGCAGGGACAGTTCTAAACACGGGAAACACGTGGCACTTCACAGGCATACTTTAGACACCCCCCAGGTACAATATTTAAAGGAATATTTGACTTTTTTTTTTTTCACTTTATGCATCATTAAAATGACTGCTCCCGGAAAACGTCCGTTTTTAAAACTTCTTTTTGCATTGATACATGTCCCCTGGTGCAGAACCCGGGTTCCCAAACTCTGTTTCGGACAATAACATGGATAATAGTCATTATAATTAGCACTTTAGAATTCGAACGTTCGCATCCATTGTATTTAATAGGGTTCTAATGTTCGTGCGAACTTTCGGTCCGTTCGCGGGTTCTGGTGCGAACCGAACCCGGGGGTGTTCGGCTCATCACTACTCTTGATCAAGGTCATCTGCTGATCTGAGAACTGTAGTGACAACTATAATCACAGGTAGTGTTACTACCGACTTAGAAGTGTCCCGCAGCAGTGACACCTATGCCAAAATCAGGAGATAGGGTCTCCTCCAGCCCCTCCCACTTCACATTCCTCACCAGTCAGCTGACCTATAGTCTCTGCCCCCACCCATGCCGTGAACTGAATGGGCGGCTGCGATGAGGCTGAGTGGGCGGCCGCGGGCTTCAGGAACAGCCCAGCTGGGTGGCCACAGACTCCAGGGACAGCCCTGCTGGGCAGCTGCGAAAAGTCTGGGAGAGTGGTGCAGGCTTCAGGAACAGCCCAGGATTCTTGGGCCCCTGGCAAATCGTCATTAGACCCCCGAGGGGGTCCCGACCCCCAGGTTGAGAACCACTGATCTAGGGTGTCTGCTTTCAGAAAATCTTTAGGCCTAAAATGATTCTATGACTCTGGAATCTATTGTTTCTGTGGGGATTTTTTTTGTTGCTGGGGATCTATCAATGCTGGAGGGGGTCTATTGTTGCTGGAGGGGGGTCTATTGTTGCTGAGGGGATCTATTATTGCTAGAGGGGAGTCTATTGTTGCTGGGGATCTATTTTTGCCGGGCGATCTGTTGGTGCTGGAGGGAATCTGTTGTTGCTGGAGTGGATCTATTGTTGCTGGAGTGGATCTATTGTTGCTGGGGTGATCTGTTGTTCCTGGCTGTGGAGGATTGTGCTTAGAGGTGGGTAGGGGAAGAAGACTAGAGGTGAAGCGGGATGTCCCTGCATCTATTTTCCGAGAAAAAAAGCCCTGTATATATTTATATGACAATTTAAAACTGTTTATTGATATTATTTATTTATTTTTACTCAGTATTCCAAAGGCTGTTTTTCTTTTCTTTTTTTTTTTTTGAACATGTGACCAGCAGCAGAAGACTTATGTTTCCCTGCAGACAGGCTGGGAAAGAGCTGGTTCATGTGACAGCTGTATATCGATTAGAAAAAAGGTACTTTAGATGTTTTGTTCTTTTTAATTAAAATAATTCCAATGCTATCATCCACATACAGAAGGAGAAGGGACAAAGTCAATTAAGCACTTGCCGACCGGCTCACGCTGATATACGTCGGCAAAGTGGCACAGGTAAGCAAAATCACATACCCATACGTCGGCCCTTTAAGAGCCGCCAGAGGGCGCCCACTGCACGGCGGGGGACATGATGCATGTGGCCGACGGGCACGATCGCCACCGGCCACGCATGATCGTGTGCTCGAGAGCCAGCACGAGGATTTGTGTGTGTAAACACACAAATCCCTGTGCTGTCATAGGAGAGGAGACAGATTGTGTGTTTCTTTAAGTAGAAACAGCGATCTGTCATCTCTCCTAGTTAGTCCCTTCCCCACAGTTAGAACACAGTGAGGGAACACACAAATTTTTTAGAAGGAAAATCTAAGGAAAAGGTAAGTGAACCAACAATGCACTAGCTTAAAGGAACCTATTTAGAAAATAAAAAATGAACCTTTACAACCCCTTTAACCCCTTTGATCGCCCCCTAATGGTAACCCCTTCCCTGCCAGTGACATTTATACAGTAATCAGTGCATTTTTATAGCACTGATCGCTCTATAAATGTCACGGGTCCCAAAAATGTGTCAAAAGTGTCCGATCTGTCCACTGCAATGTCGCAGTCACGATAAAAACCGCAGATCGCGGTAAAAAAAAAATCATAATAAAAATGCCATAAATCTATCCCCTATTTTGTAGACGCAATAACTTTTGCGCAAACCAATCAATATACGCTTATTACGATTTTTTTAAACAAAAATATGTGGAAGAATACATATTGGCCTAAACTGAGGAAGAAATTTGTTTTTTTTTATATATTTTTTTGGGATATTTATTATAGCAAAAAGTAAAAAATATTGTTTTTTTTTTTAAATTGTCGCTCTTTTTTTATTTATAGTGCAAAAAATAGAAACCGCAGAGGTGATCAAATAACACCAAAAGAAAGCTCTATTTGTGGGAAAGATTTTGTTTGGGTACAGCCTCGCACGACCGCGCAATTATCCGTTAAAGCAGCGCAGTGCCGAATCACAAAAAAGGGCCTGGTCAGGAAGGGGGGAAATCCTGAAGTGGTTAAATGTGTGTTTACTATGACTTTAACAGAGGTTCAAAGTCTTTCCTACCCTATATATAAAACGTTAAAAAAATTTTTGGGTGTGCATACACTTTAAAGCTGGCCCATTACTTGCGTTAGTCACATGATCAGGAACTTCGCACACGTTTCCTGTTGGTCACAACCCCTTAAAGGGCCGGTGGCAAGGGATTCATGAAAAACCATACCAAACACCATGTTTGGCAATGCACCGCACCACAACGCATGGCGTGTGGAGTGATGTAGCCTAGGTGCGTGAACATGTACTGTATATGTGTGCTGCTGTGTCGATTTTAAATGAATGATACCACACTTACCCCATGATTGTGTGTTGTGGTAACCTGCATGTTTTATCGCAAGTTACTGCAACGCATTAGTATGAAGCCAGCCCTTCCCTCCAGAAAGAATCTCCATTATAAGTTGAGAAGTATTAATGCAATTTGTATTTGGAAGATCTTCCAAAGAAATGTCAACAGTTGTACATTTTTACCCATTTTGTTATTTTAGAACCAAAAAACTAAAACATTTTGAAAAAAATAGACTCCCTTTAATGTGCCAATGACACATACTTGTTTTTAGAATTTATGCGTTTAAGGATTGCTCTGTAAAAGTCCACAGGGTCCGCAGATACCATTCCTCTTTTTCTTTGTTTGGGATATTTGTCCCCAGAAGAATAAAGGCCCTTTTACTGGGGTGTGTCACCGTGCCGGAGAGCCAACCACTGCGTCTAGATCAGAAATTCTGACCTTTCAAAGCTTGCCAAAGCTCTGCTTGGATCAAAAGCTCTATGTTGTCACCCTAGACACTCTTTCTCTGCGCTGAAAAGAACCATCAATCCTCTTCCATTGTCATGATCTGATGATTCACTTGCTCTTATCTAAGTGCGCTGTCGTTTGACGCCAAATTCGAAGCAGGAGGCCACACAAACAAAGCTTGCTATTTTGGAATTAAAGGAGAACTGACAATCGGGATCAAACGCCTGTAAATTCTAGGCTGGTGAAAATCACAGAAAATGAGGCATCTGCCAGTCCTCTTGTGCATCGCCACATTTTTGGGACCCCGTGTCTTTTTCTTTCTGACTTTGTTAATGGGTGAATGTGCATAGTGAATGTTGAGTAGTGTGTTCCCTTTTGCTGCAGAAAAGACCGCTTGGGGCCTGCTCATTTGTCAGTCTGGAAAATCTATGTGTGTGGTAACGAGCTCTTCCAACACTAAGAAATGCGCATTAATAAAGTAAACCTGTCACCAACTTGGACACCTAAACTTTTGTTCCTGATGGCCATTGTCATTATTATTCAGGATTTATAGCGCCAACAGTTTGTGTAGCACTTTACAAAGTTAGGGCAAACAGTTCAGTTGCAATACAATTCAACAGAGGAGGAATCAGAGGGCCCTATTCGTTAGAGCTTACAATCTAAAAGGGAGAGTCAAGTGATACAAAAGGTAATAACTGTGGGGGATGATCTGATGGAGAAAATAAAAGTACAGTTGCTGTGGCGGCTGGTGCTCAATATTTTGGGGGTGGCGGCAAACAAACCTGGCTCCCTCACTTGCACTAACGCCCCCTGCGGAAGAAAAAACATTGAAATCCATGCGCCTGATGCCTTGCATGTAGATTAGGGGTTGAGTGCATGGATTAGGGGGGCGGCGCCCCTGCGACCCTAATGGAGTGTCCGCCACTGTACAGTTGTTAGGTGGAGGAAGGATAGACTTCTCTGAAGAGAAAAGTTTTAGGGATTGCCTAAAAGTGGATAGAGTAGAGAATAGTCAGACAGATAGTGGTAGAAAATTCCAAAGGATTGAGAAAGAGGCTCATGAGGAGTCCTGGAGGCGAGCATGGGAGGAGATGACAAGGGAACTAGAGAGCAGTAGGTTTTGTAAGGAACGAAGATAACGGTAAGGATGATATTTTAAAAACTACGTTGGTGATGTAGCTGGGGACAAGTTGTGGTGGATGGCTTTGTAAGTTATTGTTAGTATTTTAAATTTAATTTGTTGGGTGAGTGGCAGCCAATGGAAGGATTGGCAGAGAGGAGTAGGCTAGAAGGTGATGTGAAATACAAATTACTGAGTTGTCACCAGAACAGGGATAGAGAAGAAATTCTCAAATAGGGAAATTTACTCTGGGGACAACTGTTTAAAGCTGTGTATACACTAGTAGAATTTTGAACAAAAATATTTGAATATTGTCCGATCAAGATTTCCTTTGTTTTTAACATTTGATTTTGGAATGAATGGACTTTACAGAATGGAAACCACAAACACTGTTAAAATCGGCTCACTGGCTGTGATTGACTCAGCCTTTAAGGAGAGGGAGTCCCGGGACAGCTGAGGCTCTTGTGCACATTGTTGAATTGAGGGAATGCTGAGGTGAGTATTGAGGGGCTGTGGGGGGAGCAGCACACAAGGTTTTTTTTTTTTCATGTGTAGCGATACCCCCAGCTAAGAGAGCCGCTGGTATGATATTTCGGGCCTGTAACACACCGCTGTCAACCCCCAGTAATTGGCTCTACCCTCCCTTGGCACAGCTAGTAGGGAATGATAGGATTGTGAGACCTGTAACTTTAGGTCACGCAATCCGACAATAAATGCACACAGTGATATGGTATAATTGGCACTGACCGTTCTCTCAGCAAAGTAATCACACCAACAACTTGTCTGCTTAATCCTGGTACTTTTACTGAACGAAATGGTTAAGCAGATAAACTGTATACAATAGCATATGCAGAGCCCTGCAGTAAAAGGGATTCAGTAAATAGACAGATATACAATTCTATACACACACAACTGGCAGACCCCATTTGCAGCTCCCCTCCCTCGTTGGCAAGATGGCGCCCAGCAATGTCTAAACTTAGAATTCAGGCCTGACTGTTCTATGTGTAGGTTCCGGGGAGATGGATCTTCGCTAGCAAATGGTGGTGCACTTTTGGAGACAAATTGTAATCCACAGGAATAGGTACTTGTAAACTTGAGAAATAAAAAAAAGTCACAAATGCTACTCAATGCACTGTCCCTCCGGTGTGCAGATGCAAACTCTAACTGGAGAGTCCCGAACAACAAACACTGGGCCTAGAGATCCTGTACTAATCTCTGAGCAGGTGCTCTCTCACCCAACCGGACCAGTCCACGTCCGTATCTTCCGTCGCTGTGTCTCGGTACACAGGTTCCATGACACCCGGGACTTCGGTCCTCCTGGAAGTAGTAGATGGGTAGCAGGATGAGACGTCCCTCAGGCTCCTCAGTGGAAATGGAAGGCTCTTTGGAAGCACAAGGCCTAAACTTCAGACCCTGTCAGGAACAACAGACTCAGCACAGAGTTCCACTTGCTGGGCGGGCGATGTCCAAAGAGAGCGTACTACGGTCCGCCCCTCGGTTAAATAGCCCACCCCAGCAGTCCTTGCGCAGGGCAATGCACCCTGGGTATGGTAGTCTCTGGATTCTTAAAGCAACACCCTGCTACACACTCCCCCCACTTAAAATCTTTGGTCCCCAAAGATAATATTAGCATTATTTACAAACAATACAATTTATGGCTGCAAAGGAGCTGGGCAATGGAACCTCCCACCAAACTTGGTAAGGGAGATTGTCTTGTCTATAGGTCATATTGGTGGAAGAGACCTGCCTAACTGTGCCAGAGAGTGAGCTGGGGTTGCCCTCCACCAAATGCACAGTGGAGGGGCCAGGTTACTCTATTGTCCTTCTCGCAGTCACTACAGTATCTTCAGAGCATTCTCCCATCTGGGTGTAGGTTAGTTTTCGGGGAGGGCAAATAGCTCTTTTCTCTCTTTGTTCCCTGGGGGCTAAGGTATCAGGCACAATGGGTTCTTCCATTCTTCCTTCCACTGGGACAGGTGTAGTGGATCCTACTGCTTCAGGGGCATCCAAATCTAATGCAGAGAGGTACAAAGAGTCTCTTGGGTCTTCAGCTGGGACTGACTCTAGGGCAACTTCCCATTCCTCAGTCAGAGTACATGATGGGATGAACTCAGCAGCTTCAGCATTTAGGTTGCCATCGATGATAACTTCACAGGGTGAAGGATCCATGACCATGGGTTCAGGTGCCTGAGTTGGACATAGCCAGCCCAGTTCCATTTCCTCATCTTCGCTCTGGTCTGTGACATCCATCTCTCCTGACAGAGTGGTTTGAGACCTGGTGTTGGGCCTAGGGGTATTGGAGGTTGAAGGTATCCGGACTGCTTCGGAGAGAGGCAGTAAGTGGTTCCTGTGCAAGGTTTTCAAGGGTCCCACTTTTCCTTCAGGTTTCAGCTGGTAGACTGGCAAGCCAGGCAATTTTTTACAAATTACATACGGTTGTGATTTCCATCTGTCAGCAAGCTTATGCTTTCCCGGAACACCCAGATTCCATAACAGCACTCTGTCTCCTGGTTGCAAGTCATGGATCCGAACCCTGAGGTCAAAATTTCATTTGTTCCGGGCTCCTCTCTGGTCGGAAGTGGCTTGTGCCTTCTCATAAGCAAGTCTTAAGCTTTTCGGCAGCCTGTCCACGTATCCCTTGTGTGAAGCAGCCGATGTGTGGTCTATCGAAGTACCAAAGGCCAGGTCTACAGGTAGTCTCGCTTCCCTACCGAACATTAGTCTATAAGGGGAGTATCTGGTGACATCACTAGTTGTGCTATTGTAAGCGTGCACTATGGCAGCTATATGCTTGCCCCAATGTTGTTTTTCCTCGCTGCTAAGGGTCCCCAGCATATTCAACAAAGTTCTGTTAAACCTTTCTGGTTGGGCATCTCCTTGTGGGTGATAAGGGGTTGTGCGAGTCTTCTTTATGCCTAAGGAATCCAATAACTTCCGGATCAGTCGACTTTCGAAGTCCCTCCCTTGATCCGAGTGAAGGCGTTGAGGTAGTCCGTAATGTACAAAATACTTCTCTATGAGTATCTTGGCCACAGTGGAAGCCTTCTGGTCTTTCGTTGGAAAGGCCTGGGCGTATCGGGTGAAATGGTCGGTTATTACCAGAACATTTCCATGTCCACCCAAATCAGGTTCCAGACAAAGAAAATCAATGCAAACCAAGTCCAAGGGCCCTTGGCTTTGCAGGTGGCCCATTGGGGCAGCTTGATGGGGTAGTAAATTATAGTATGAAAGGAGAAAATGGGATTATGGCGGTGCAAATTATTACAGAGTCAACATCATGAATTTTTATTAAAATATCCTATGGATATTATACAAAATACACAATGAGAGAAATTTAATAAAACACGGTTTTGAACAAACACAGGTATTCTGGGTCGCTGGTCTTCCCATTTGGAATGTGACGGGGGTCAGGTGGGATGTTATGTCCCTATATATTTTGCCAATCCTGGCTTTCTCAGGGGAGTACACTTTGACCACCCAAATTTAATAACCAGCTCTATCAAAAATAATCAAAAACTAAAACAAATTATCAGTAATATAAATTAATATGACATTATATATATGTAGATAAAGATTTGGATTTCATAAATGCACCATCAGGATTACTTATAGAGGAGCCCGCCTTCACTCAGCCCAGATAGGTAACTCTACAGGTGATCCCACATAGAGTGTTTTAGCATTTTCCAAAAATGCGAGACCACGCAGGGAGCTAGGTTCAGCCGTAGGGGGCAGAAAGGACCCAGCTATAGGAAAACAGAAATCCTAATGAATGCTGAGTTCCAACATAAAAGTCAAAAAAGTATAATTAATATATGTTAAAGGCCAGCGGGCTCAAAAAAGCAACTTACTTTGTTTAATATATTAGAGGAAAAACATTAGCGATAGCGACCAAAAAGCAAATTCCGCATATATTACCAGAAAGTAGTAACTGCAAGGCCAACCGTGACAGTTCAATATATTCTGAAAATAAATAAACAAATGCTATTCAAGAATTATTGCAAACATAGGTGTTGATACATAGTTTAGTGATTGGCGTGCAAAGAAAAAAATATAAAAGAAAGGGAGGAGGGGGAGGGGGGGGGGGAAGGGAAAGAGGGGGGAGGGGGAAAGGGGAGAATCAAAACAGTGAGATGGTTTACGCTAGCAAAAATCGAGTGTATTAGCCATGAATAAAAAAGCCAATTCACATGTATCCAAAACCACACCATGTTAAGCAGCAATTGAGAGGCAAAAGACTTAAATAAAGCATTAGTGCGGAGGAACGGATGTTTACCTGGATCAGGAGAAAGCAGAATGAGGTCGCCCCCGTGTATCAGCCTGCTGTTAATGGCGAAAATGCCAACATTTAAACCCCCGGCTCGCTCGGGCGTCTGACATCACCGAGCAAGTGTGGACAAGCAGGTGCCCATTGATCATGCGCCGAGGAGAAGAGCCGCCGCAAGCCTACAGTCCCCATAGTGCCTTGCGGCGCGCGCATGCGCCGTGGTGACGGCGGCGAGATTTCTCTCGCCGGCGTCACTGAAATGCCAGAACTAATAGGCAGTGGTATGGTGGGGCGTAAGAATGCCCAATGAAGGCAAGGGGTGGAGGAGCAAGAGTGAACAGGGCGGGTCAGCAGTGGTATAACAAAACGGGCATGAAAGGACGGCACAGAGTCGGGCTCCAAACAAAGCTTGAAGCCCTTGGGTGGTGTCCATACGGCTGAACAAACAGTGAAGCCCCAATAAATAATGTCCCACAGCGGTGGAAAAATATATATGGGGAAAAAAACAAATAGTTAAACATGTAGTCCCAAATGCTGGGCTAGAGACCCGCCACCTCATTGCATCAGAGGGGTGAATGAAAACCACCTACACTGTGCATATGGGATGATGAGAAAAGGAGAGAAGGGGAGGGCTCCCAGAGAGGGAATAAAAGGACCCGATAGTGCATAAATAAATGTCATACAATGCAGTCTCACAGTAACCAAGTTCAATTGGACAATGGTTATTACTGTACAGTAGATTATATATCGTAACAAGCATATAATATCTTAGTAATTTAATTTATATACATGAGACAGAATGCTTTCTTAGAAATATATTATCAGCAATCTCAATGAAAATGAAGGGGAAAATGGGAATGTGAATAGGTAAGAAAGAGAAGATAGAAGGAGAAGGAAAGGGGAGAGGAAATTGCAAGATACAGATAAAACATGACTTGAGTCCCAAATGGAGATTAGGGAAGGACTGAGGACCAAAAAGGATAGATAATTCAACAATACATATGAGAATATCAGAATACAATCTAATACAGACATAGATGCATAAACTTCATTCAACAGTAAAAAAAAAATGTTTTAAAGAAAAGATTTAAAACTGATATACTCATTTAAGCCAGGATAACGAGTTGCTTTTAATTGGTGAATCTATTCGGTCTCAAGTTGCAGAAGCGTGCGGTCAATGTGCCGCCACCTCTGACATGTGTGGGTACATGCTCAAGAGCTGAAAATTTGATCATTCCCACCTCAAAGTTATGTTCGCAACCTACATGACGGCTGATAGCAGTAGTCATTAAACGTTTGCGAATTGGGCCAATATGGTCCTTAATACGTTTGAAAAATGGCCTTTTGGTTTTTCCCACATAGAAGCTGCCACAAAGACATTTGGCTAGATATACACCTATAGTTTGACAGGATACTCGATGGTGAATAGAATGTATGTGACCATTCGGAAGAAGGACAGTCTGGCCATTTAAAATAAATGGGCAGATGTCACATTTGATACATGAAAAAGTTCCTGTTTGTATGTCACATGTGGGGTCTATAGAGTCAAAATGGCTTTGGACCAATTTATCTCTAAGAGAAGGAGCGCGTCGATATAATATCAGGGCGTTTATTGATGTATTTACCGGCAGAGCTGTCGGCTAGTAATAGGGGCCAAAATTGGGTTAGAATATCTCTAAAAGACTCATGATGTTTGGAATATTGCGTAATTAACCGAATTGGTTGTAATGTAGATTTAGTTGCTCAAATTGGTAGACTAAATCGACCACTTTTTCCAATTGGCCGAATTCTTCCTGCAACATAGTTAAATAGTCATAGGCAGTACAAGCAGCATTGCTGAACCTAAGGTTCTTCACGGCTTCAGCAGCAGCACCCTTTGGACTTTCACTTATGCGCTGCTTCTTTTGGGCTTCCGGTATTTCCCATCCTTCCACAGCCTGCATTGCTTGTTCAATCCAGGTGTCGAAATCCTCTTCCCTGAGTGGCACAGGTTGTTTTCCTGAAAAAGATCCTGAGCTTCCGGTACCCGGCCTCTACATGTATCATACTACTCTTCTGGCACTTCGTGACAAGGTCCCCTAAAGCATTTAAAAGTTCAGGGCCTATAGTGGTTAGAGGTGTCCCCGGGGCTATCACCTCTTTGGAACTCTTTGGAATTTTGGGTGATTGCGGAGGTTCCTTCTTTATAATCCTTGCGTGCGCCAATCGGTACGTCTTATTGCCTATGGACTGCACACTCTGACCTCTAAATTCTTCTGGCAGTTCATGGTATAACTGGCACTGACCGTTCTCTTAGCAAAGTAATCACACCAACAACTTGTCTGCTTAATCCTGGTACTTTTACTGAACGAAATGGTTAAGCAGATAAACTGTATACAATAGCATATGCAGAGCCCTGCAATAAAAGGGATTCAGTAAATAGACAGTGTGAGGGGGTTAACTCGGCAGCGGGTGTGTGTGACCCCCGAGATGGGCTCCCCACACAAAAACAGGCCCAGCAAACGGAGGTTGTGGTTTTCAAAATCAAAAAGGTGCGGTTTATTTTCTATTTACAGTGACAAAACACAG
Organism: Rana muscosa; assembly: GCA_029206835.1. NCBI lineage: Eukaryota > Metazoa > Chordata > Amphibia > Anura > Ranidae > Rana > Rana muscosa. Next base: position 133,676,343 of record CM055118.1, read on the forward strand.
CAAAGCAAAAGAAACATAAACAAAATAAATCCTGGTCAACTTGACCTCTGACTAAACATACAGGTTTCCTAACTAACAACTGGGATCAGCCTAGTGCTGTCCTAGTCCCTAAGTCCCTGGTTTTAAATGTCCAAGCAAATAGCCACACATGCTTTGTCTCACCGCACAGGGGTTCACTCTCCCTAGACAGTCCACACAGGTCTGGTTCCAGGCATGAGCTAACATCTAATGAAGCTGGGAGTTCTTATAGAGGCCTAAATGAGCTGACAAGCTTCAGCTGGTCTCATCAACTCCCTGTCTGCACGACGCCCAGCACTCTCCCTAGAGGTATGAGTCATCCATGAGCCCACTAGCCTTATACAACTCTCCACCTAGTTGTATAAGTCGGCGTAAAGCCTGAATCTGGGCGAAATATATCTACCCCCCTGGATGCAACCAGGTGACTTTACCTTCCTGCTGTCACATACCCCCCCCCCTCTTGTTTTAACCTCGGGGTTGGAACACCAGCAATCAGGCATTCATGTACTCGAGACAAAGCATCCACATTCCCCATTTGAACGCCAGGGCGATGCTTTACTGTGAAGTTGAATTCCTGGAGGGCCAGGAACCACCTATTCACTCTTCTATTTGTTTCCTTGTTTTGAGCCATCCACTTTAACGGAGCGTGATCCGTAACCATGTCAAAGTGCCTACCTAGCAGGTAGTACAGAAGGGAATCTAGAGCCCACTTCACCGCTAAACACTCCTTTTCAACGGTGGCGTAATTTACCTCATGGGACTTCAACTTCCTGCTGAGGTAAATGACTGGGTGCTCTTCCCCGTTCCAGACCTGGGACAATACTGCTCCTAACCCCACATCTGACGCATCACTTTGTACGACAAAGTCTTTAGAGAAGTCGGGTGAGTACAACACTGGCTGGCTACATAAGGCTTGTTTCAAGAATTGGAATGCTGCCTCAGCCTCGGGGGTCCATTTAATCATGACCGACCCTTTCCCCTTCGTCAGGTTGGTTAGGGGCACAGCCTTAGAAGCAAAGTGGGGAATGAATCGCCGATAATACCCCGCGATTCCCAGAAAGGCTCGTACCTGCTTCTTGCTGTTGGGACGTGGCCAACTCTGGATGGCCTCGACTTTGTTGAGTTGGGGTTTTATTACTCCCCTCCCAATGGTGTACCCAAGATATTTGGCCTCCTCCTGCCCAATGGTACACTTCTTGGGGTTAGCCGTAAACCCCGCTTCCCGAACAGAGTCCAGGACTGCTTGCACTTTTGGCAGATGTGAGGCCCAATCTGTGCTATGGACAATTATGTCATCCAGGTAAGCCGCAGCATACTTCCGATGGGGCCTCAGCATCTGGTCCATTTTCCGCTGGAATGTGGCCGGCGCATTCTGTAACCCGAACGGCATTCTTTTATATTGGAACGCCCCGTCTGGGGTTACAAATGCGTTTTTCTCTTTGGCCGACTTGGCCAGGGGGATTTGCCAATACCCTTTTGTGAGGTCAAGAGTCGTCATGTATCGGGCTGTTCCCAGCCGGTCGATCAACTCATCTATACGTGGCATGGGGTAGGTGTCAAATTTTGTAACTTTGTTCAACTGACGAAAATCGTTACAAAATCGCCAGCTCCCATCCGGTTTAGGCACCAACACAATGGGACTAGACCAATCACTTTGGGACTCCTCTATCACCCCTAAGTTCAGCATTTTCTGTACTTCCTCCCGTATTGCCTCCCGTCGGGCCTCTGGGATCCGATAGGGTTTTAACTTCACCCTTTCACCGGGCGGGGTAATGATGTCATGCTCTACCCCAGATGTTTGTCCCGGCAGCTCAGAGAATACCTCCTTGTTGCGAAGCACAAACTCCTTAACCTCCTGTTGTTGGGGTTGTGACAAGGTGGCTGCTATTCCAACCTCAGGAATCACGCAACCAGTTTGAGCTGGTGACCAAGTGTCTGCGACTAGGGACTCTCTATCCCTCCAGGCTTTCAACAGATTAACGTGATAGATCTGTTCGGGCTTTCGCCTTCCTGGTTGTCTGACCTTGTAATTCACTTCGCTCACTTTTTCCATTATCTCGTAGGGGCCTTGCCATTTGGCAAGGAATTTACTTTCAACCGTAGGGACAAGTACCAGTATCCTATCCCCCGGGGAAAAGGTACGGGTCTTGGCTCCACGGTTGTACACTCTCTGCTGTGCTAACTGCGCTTGGGCCAAATGTTCCTTCACGATGGGCATTACCTGTGCAATTCGGTCTTGCATCAGGGCGACATGCTCAATCACACTCCTGTGGGGAGAACTCTCACTTTCCCAAGTTTCCTTGGCAATATCCAACAGCCCTCTTGGGTGTCTCCCATACAGTAACTCAAAGGGGGAGAATCCCGTAGAGGATTGGGGCACCTCCCTAATAGCAAACATCAGATAAGGAAGTAGACAGTCCCAATCCTTTCCATCTCTATCCACCACTTTCTTCAACATTTGTTTTAGGGTTTTGTTGAACCTTTCAACCAGCCCATCGGTTTGGGGGTGATACACAGATGTACGTAATTGCGTCACTTTGAACAATTTACACAGCTCCTTCATAACCCGGGACATAAAGGGTGTACCTTGGTCCGTAAGCAGTTCTTTACAAATACCCACCCGGCTAAACACAAGAGATAGCTCTTTGGCTATGGTTTTGGCCGAGGTATTTCGGAGAGGGATCGCTTCTGGATAACGGGTGGCATAGTCCATTATAACTAATATGTACTGGTGCCCCCTAGCGGACTTGATTATAGGACCTACCAAATCCATGGCGATCCTCTCAAACGGGACCTCAATGATGGGTAGAGGGACCAGCGGGCTACGGAAATGTGGCATCGGGGCCGACCTCTGACACACAGGGCAGGAGGAACAATAATTTTCTATGTCCTTCATCACCCCCGGCCAATAGAATCTCTGAAATACCCTCTCTCGGGTTTTCTCTGTCCCCAGATGACCTCCAAGAATGTGCCCATGGGCCAACTCCAACACCAACTTCCTGTAAGGTTTGGGCACCACAAGCTGCTCAACGGTTTCTTCTGCCCTTTTTGCCACCCGATACAGTAGGTCCTTCTCTACGCTGAAGTATGGGTAAGTGCAGGTATTATCTGGGTTCACTAACTCGCCATCTATTTTCACTACGTTTTCCCGTGCCTTTATTAGGGCGGGGTCTTTCAACTGTTCTGTGGCAAAGTTTTCCCTGTGAACCTCAAGATCAGAAAACTCCACAGACGGTAGGTTTTCGTCTGAGGAGGTGGGCTCCTCTCCAGTTTCTTGAGTCTCCCCTGCCAATACTGATAAGGGAAATTCCGGAGAGTCCTCACCACTCTCAGGGGAGTTCTGGCTATCACATTCCTGGTACATAGGGGCACCAGTGGGGGGCTCAGGATCATCCCACAGTTCCCAGAACTTCGGAAAATCCCTTCCCACAATGGCGTCATGCGGTAACTGAGATACTAAGCCCACTGGATGAGAGAGGGTACCTTTGGGGGTCTCGAAACACACTGTAGTCACTGGATACTCTCGGGTGTCCCCATGCACACAAATAACAGCTACCTTGCTATTCCCAGAGACCTCTGTTTTAACTAACTCAGCCTTTATCAGGGTCACAAGGCTACCTGAATCCAACAATACCACAACATTTCTACCATTAACACACATTTTGCATAAATGTTTCTCAGTTCCTCGAATGGCAGTGCATGCGACTGTCGCACACAGCGACTGACGTCTGCCCGTCAGAAAGTCACACTGCATGGGTTCCTCCACAACCGGGCAATTGGCTGCAATATGTCCCACTTGCCGGCAGCGGTAGCAAACGATCCTTCTTGCGGCCTCTTGAGCCGCTGATTTCCCAGGCTGTTCTCGCCAAACTTGGGGTAGAGCTCCCACCCTCTCACTCTCTCCACCCTCACCCCTTGGAATCCTCTTATCCGCCCCTGGGGATGGTCTGGTCTTAGGGTGGAAAGTCCGAGTGTCTCTGGAAGAGGCCGTCAGGTTCTCTGTAGCCAAGTATTTCTCCACACGATCCACAAGACCATCGGCCGTCTCTGGGTCTCCATGGCTTACCCACTTTTGGATGGCAGTAGGAAGAGCTCTCAAAAACAGATCCATTACAACACGTTCCACAATCTTTGGTGCGGACAAAGTCTCTGGCTGTAGCCACTTTCTGCTCAGGTGAATGAGATCATACATTTGAGACCTGGGGGGTTTTCCAAGCTGGAAAGTCCAGTTATGCACACGCTGAGCCCGGACAGCCTGGGTGACACCCAGCCTTGCCAATATTTCAGCTTTTAGCATCACATAGTCTTTTGCTTGGTTAGGCTCTAGGTCATAGTAAGCTTTCTGCGATTCACCAGTTAACAGAGGAGCCACCAGTCCAGCCCACTGCTCCTCAGGCCACTTTTCTCTTTCAGCGGTCCTTTCAAATGTGGTCAAAAATACCTCTGGATCATCCTCTCCAGTCATTTTTGTCAATAAACGACTCACCCCAAAGGACGCGGTATTAGTGGGACGGCTTTCCTCACTGGTCTGCGGACGTTGCTGCATTACTGCTTCCATCTGTTGTTGTAGTCTCTGCTCTTGCTTCTGCAACAGGTCTATGAAGCGGGCCTCAGATTGCTGCTGGGCTTGTTGCTGAGCCTCCAGACTCTGTTGCAAAGTTGCGTTTGTCTGCTGCTGGGCTGCAAGGCTCTGTTGATGAGCTTGCTGCTGGGCTGCAAAGTTCTTTTGCAAACCTGCATTTGTCTGCTGTTGATTGGCATTTGCTAGAGCCAGCTGCTTCAGTATCTCCTCCATGCTGGCTTAAAAAAACTGCCACTGGTTCTCCACCAACTGTGAGGGGGTTAACTCGGCAGCGGGTGTGTGTGACCCCCGAGATGGGCTCCCCACACAAAAACAGGCCCAGCAAACGGAGGTTGTGGTTTTCAAAATCAAAAAGGTGCGGTTTATTTTCTATTTACAGTGACAAAACACAGCAAAGCAAAAGAAACATAAACAAAATAAATCCTGGTCAACTTGACCTCTGACTAAACATACAGGTTTCCTAACTAACAACTGGGATCAGCCTAGTGCTGTCCTAGTCCCTAAGTCCCTGGTTTTAAATGTCCAAGCAAATAGCCACACATGCTTTGTCTCACCGCACAGGGGTTCACTCTCCCTAGACAGTCCACACAGGTCTGGTTCCAGGCATGAGCTAACATCTAATGAAGCTGGGAGTTCTTATAGAGGCCTAAATGAGCTGACAAGCTTCAGCTGGTCTCATCAACTCCCTGTCTGCACGACGCCCAGCACTCTCCCTAGAGGTATGAGTCATCCATGAGCCCACTAGCCTTATACAACTCTCCACCTAGTTGTATAAGTCGGCGTAAAGCCTGAATCTGGGCGAAATATATCTACCCCCCTGGATGCAACCAGGTGACTTTACCTTCCTGCTGTCACAACAGATATACAATTCTATACACATACAACTAGCAGACCCCGTTTGCAGCTCCCCTCCCTCATGGGCAAGATGGCGCCCAGCAATGTCTAAACTTAGAAGTCAGGCCTGACTATTCTATGTGTAGGTTCCGGTGAGATGGATCTTCGCTAACAAATGGTGGTGCACTTTTGAAGACAAAATTGTAATCCACAGGAATAGGTACTTATAAACTTGAGGAATAAAATAAAGTCACAAATGCTACTCAATGCACTGTCCCTCCGGTGTGCAGATGCAAACTCTAACTGGAGAGTCCCGAACAACAAACACTGGGCCTAGAGATCCTGTACTAATCTCTGAGCAGGTGCTCTCTCACCCAACCGAACCAGTCCACGTCCATATCTTCTGTCGCTGTGTCTCGGTACACAGGTTCCACGACACCCGGGTCTTCGGTCCTCCTGGAAGTAGTAGATGGGTAGCAGGATGAGACGTCCCTCAGGCTCCTCAGTGGAAACGGAAGGCTCTTTGGAAGCACAAGGCCTAAACTTCAGACCCTGTCAGGAACAACAGACTCAGCACAGAGTTCCACTTGCTGGGCGGGCGATGTCCAAAGAGAGCGTACTCCGGTCCGCCCCTTGGTTAAATAGCCCACCCCAGCAGTCCTTGCGCGGGGCAATGCACCCTGGGTATGGTAGTCTCTGGGTTCTTAAAGCAACACCCCGTTACACATGCATAGAAAAAAAAAGCTTCAGCCTTTGCAAACTGTTTAAAGCAAAATCAAGGCTAGGTTCACACTTGCCCGCATGTAAATGGGTGGTTGCGGGTGTGGGAATTGCACCTGTTTCCACACCCGCAGCCAAATCACGCTGCTCTGCAGAGATGCACAGAACTGCCATTCATTCTTATTGCACCTCAACCCGCAGTGAGCTTGCGGGTGCAGCAACAGCTAAGAAATTGCATGGTTAAAAGCACCATGCGATTTCCCTGCGGCCATGTTTTTTAAAAGGTCCTAGCACCTTTTTTTGTGGGAAACTGTTGTGGAGATTTTTATGAAGATGTATTTAATATGTATTGTCATAGTGTCACCCAGTGTTAGTACTTCTCCAACCCGCTCTAAAGAGCTGGCTGGGGCAGTCTGAGGCTGGTTGAATCCCGTTTGGTAGGGGATGTCTTGAGGTTGGAGTGTGATGTTTGCAGGGTGCGGATATGTCCGCCGACGGGGGCCCTCTGTGCATAGCACGGACGATCGTTGAGGAGGGGATATGCTCGCTCTGCAACGACATCATTGGTTATAGGCAGATGCGTGCTCTTGTCTCTGCTGTGTCTGATCAACATTGATTGGGATTCGTAGCGCGCGTCTGCAGATAGCCTCCCTCCCCCATTCAATAATAGTATAATCTGAAAATGCGTTATTCTATGGAATAGCGCAGAATAAGGATTCCTATCAACGGTAATATGAGAGCGTTGTCAGAGCTGGGGAGAGCGTCCATGTTTTAAAGCAATACGGCTTTGTTTGCAAGGAGCATGCGCGCTCTCCCTGCCTGGACACGCCCATAGGACTTTAGCCATTATGTTATTGTATTATTGTATTCTTTAAGCTATATTTCTTGAGTGGTATTCATGTACTGGATTGTATGGGACACCCTGTTGGAAGGGATGTCCTTGTTTTGTCATTTTCCCTGTGTGAAGGTCACATGAAAAAGTTTAGGGATCTGCCGTAGGCCCAAAGCTTCTTGTCCCATATTTCTTCCAGGCAGTACACATGCAAACAAGTCGGGGAGAGGTAAATATCTTTTTACTTTGCATAGTTGTGACTAAATGTTGTCTTTTGCTTGGCGGTCTCCTGTAAACACTCCTAAATATACAAAGTGCGCACATGGAAAGCAATCTGAGAAAGAAGGGAAAAAGAGATTTGGGTTTCACGCATATTGGCTTCACAAGATAGATTTTTTTTTTTTACATTACATATAATGTTTTTTTGTTAATGAGGAACAAACAATGATAAAGCACGTTTAGTTCATGATATACGCTGGGTATAGAAAATGCTCGATACAAAAACATCAAAATGGAAAATAAAGGGACTTTTTATTTATTGTTTGTGTTAGCAATTACTGGAAACTATTTATAAAGTGTCATATAAAAGAAAGAGTTTTTTTGGGACTTTAAATGAGGCAGGGATCAAAGGGGTCACTGCCTCCATCCCTAATCAGATATTGATTATAGAGGAGGGAAGGGGGAGGGGGAGAGGTGGGACTTTATATGAAGCACACAGCAGTAAATTGAATAGTCAAGCGAGTAGAAAAAGTGGGATTTATTTTGCATTGTACAATCATTTATAGCATACATTGGGCATACAGCCTCTCAACCATGAATGTTCCGACGTTTACAAAACAAATACATAAAACCACATAGCTTGATGTACATTTAACATAATGAGTACAGAAATCGCATGATGCTAGTAACAGACAATTAAAAACATAATTGCAGTCAAAAAAAAATAGGAAAGGGTCCATGGTAAGAAATGTTGGTAAGTAGTAGTGGCTCTACGCGTTTCGCGACCCTATAGTCGCTCATCAGGAGCATAAACCATGGCATTAAAATCTAAAAAAGAAAATAAATATATAGATCTAAATACCAGATAATTTAAGCTGGGCATTAAAGATGGTCAGGAGGATAAGGAAATTTTAGGGGGGAGAAGGCAAGAGGGGTTCAATAGTTACAGAGAACTTACATCTGCACAACGTGCGAGCTTGGCGTGCCAACCGAAATCGCCAATGCGACTCTGGGCTCCCTCTCGAGGCACTGTAGAGGTCTGGAAAGGCAGCAGCAGCCACACAAGGGCACGTCCCAGGCAAGTAATGTATGTGGATACCCTGCATAAGGGTGGAAAAAGTGGCCCCATATGGGGAACCTGAAAAATGAATAAATGAATAAATGTGAATGGTGTAGTGATGTATAAAGGTTGAATGTAAAGAATGTGAGAAGTGTAGGAAAGGTGAGTGCAAGGAAGGTGAAGGGATGAATAAAAAAATGAGTTAAAAGTGTAGGAAGTATAAAGGGGCTAGGTGAAGGGGAGGGGAAATAGAAAAAATGAATATGAAAAACGAGGAAGAAGCTGAAAACAAAAATGAGTAAACAAACAGCAGCAAAAACACAAGGTGAGAAGGAAAGGGGGAGAGGTGGAAGGGAGAAAGTACCTGTGTTTTCAATGAAAGCCAGGGTCCATATGCATGTGAATGATCCAGGAGAAATAGGAAAAGTGATGTGGTGTGAGTGAACAAGCCATGGGGGGTGCATATGTAGGTGTGCTGCCTCAGACAGACCAATCAGGCAACAAGGAGGCAGTGACAGACAGAGGGGAGGAGAACGCTTTCACCTGGGCGGCTCAGCCGTCTGGCGATTAGCGCTGATTCAACTCCCCAGAGTTTTTGTTTTCAGCTTCTTCCTCGTTTTTCATATTCATTTTTTCTATTTCCCCTCCCCTTCACCTAGCCCCTTTATACTTCCTACACTTTTAACTCATTTTTTTATTCATCCCTTCACCTTCCTTGCACTCACCTTTCCTACACTTCTCACATTCTTTACATTCAACCTTTATACATCACTACACCATTCACATTTATTCATTTATTCATTTTTCAGGTTCCCCATATGGGGCCACTTTTTCCACCCTTATGCAGGGTATCCACATACATTACTTGCCTGGGACGTGCCCTTGTGTGGCTGCTGCTGCCTTTCCAGACCTCTACAGTGCCTCGAGAGGGAGCCCAGAGTCGCATTGGCGATTTCGGTTGGCACGCCAAGCTCGCACGTTGTGCAGATGTAAGTTCTCTGTAACTATTGAACCCCTCTTGCCTTCTCCCCCCTAAAATTTCCTTATCCTCCTGACCATCTTTAATGCCCAGCTCAAATTATCTGGTATTTAGATCTATATATTTATTTTCTTTTTTAGATTTTAATGCCATGGTTTATGCTCCTGATGAGTGACTATAGGGTCGCGAAACGCGTAGAGCCACTACTACTTACCAACATTTCTTACCATGGACCCTTTCCTATTTTTTTTTGACTGCAATTATGTTTTTAATTGTCTGTTACTAGCATCATGCGATTTCTGTACTCATTATGTTAAATGTACATCAAGCTATGTGGTTTTATGTATTTGTTTTGTAAACGTCGGAACATTCATGGTTGAGAGGCTGTATGCCCAATGTATGCTATAAATGATTGTACAATGCAAAATAAATCCCACTTTTTCTACTCGCTTGACTATTCAATTTACTGCTGTGTGCTTCATATAAAGTCCCACCTCTCCCCCTCCCCCTTCCCTCCTCTATAATCAATATTTATAAAGTGTATCTAAAGCCAAAACTTAGTTTTTTTTTTTAAATGTTGAATAGAGTAGGAGATGGATTAATCCTATCTGCCATTTTTCCTCATTTTTGTGCACGTATATTAAGATGCACATTTCAGGCCTAAAGATTACTTAAAGAGGTTGTAAACTTCTGACATGAAATATAAACAAAGCATGTCCCTCCATGGTGTGTGCTTGTTTCAATATAGAGCACTTATGCCCTGTAGACACGACCGGAATTCCTCTCAAGCCTGCCTTGCATACACGCGGTCACACAAAAGTCCGGTGAACTTTTGACTGCCAAGAACGCAGTGACGTAAAAGACTATGACGAGCCGAGAAAATTAAGTTTTATGCTTCTGAGCATGCGTTGATTTGTTTCCGAGCATGCGTGGTTTTTTTGCACGTCAGAAAAGCATACAGACGAACGGTTTTCTCGCTAGGATTTTTTCCTGACGGGGAAAAAGGAGATCCTGCTCTCTTTTTTTTTTCCCCAGCAGTTTTTCTGTTGGAAAAAGTCAGATGGAGCATACACACGGCCGGGATTCCCATCCAAAAGCTCTCATCAGCCTTTTTCCAACGGCGTGTGTACGGGGGCATAAGTGTAATTTCCGCCTGCTGTCTCTTTGTTATGTGCATTAGTCACTTCTAACAGGTTTACCGGACACCAAGAGATACAAAGGTGACAGGGGAGCGAGCTCAAACACACAGCTTGTAATTGACAGCCTCAGCTCTGTTCCTGGGTGCTGTGTGAGGCTCCATTCACACTAATGCGTTTTTTTCATGCATTTTTTTAACATGGGTTTCTATGGAAGGGACTTTTTTAAACACAAAACGTTGCTTTTTTTTTTTTTTTTGGTTCAATAGATTTCAATTGAGAAGCTGCAGATAAGCATGTAGTGTGTTTTTACCGTGATTTTGGCAATTTTTCCAAAAAACGCAAATCGCGGCAAAATCACAGTAAAAACACTGTAAAAAAAAAAAAAAACACTGCAGAAATGCTCAAAAGCAACATGCATAGATGTGAATCGAGCCTGGAGGGCGGTAACCACAGGTAACATGCATGCAAAACCACGGGTAACCTGCATGAAAACAGTGTGGTACACTGTGCTGCATCCACACTGCAGCGAAACTGAAGCGTGGCAGTATGAAAGCGGCCTAAATTCCCCTCTATATATTTTTATGAAAGCAGAGACCGTGTAGAATGAAATAACAGTGGCAGTTGCACTTTGTAATGTCACACAATAATTGAGCTACTGCTTCTGAAATCTATATTTTTAATTATAAATATACCTAAGTAATTTTTAGGGCATACAACCACAATATTATACTTAATTTTGCAGTAAAATATAAAAGATGAAGCTGTGTTGAGCGAATAGATATCCAATATGTCAATCCTCAGAACGGAGTAACTAAGTTAACATTAAAAGATGGCCCTTAAATAGCTGTTCTCAATGCAGCATGTGGGGCGATACCTGATATGTGTGAGACAATCTTTGTTTTTGTAGATGTACTACACGTAGACTCGTAGACTCGACATGCACGTTTGTGTTTGTATATGTAAGTTCCATCAGGTTGGATGGGGAGCGTTGGTGCACTGCCATTTTCAGATCTCTCCAGAGATGTTCAATTGGGTTCAAGTCTGGGCTCTGGCTGGGCCACTCAAGTACATTCACAGGGTTGTCCCGTAGCCACTTCTTTGTTATCTTGGCTGTGTGCTTAGGGTCATTGTCCTGTTGTAAGATGAACATTTTCCCCAGTCTGGGAGTCCTCTGGAGCAGATTTTCATCAAGGATGTCTCTGTACATTGCTGCATTCATCTTTACCTTGATCTAGACTAGTCTAGCATACTAGCTCATTATGTACCACTTACCTTCGATCGGGGCCCCCAAAGTCGTCCGTGTCCCTCCTCTAGCCGCATCCATCGCTGCGGCGATAGCCGGAATGTTACTTCCGGGTATCGCCGCTGCAGCCAATCACAGCGCCGCTCCGGCGCTGTGATTGGTCGGAGCGGCGAAGACCTGACTCCGCGCATGCGCGCGTGAGCCGTTGAATTCGGCTACGTCGTCGAATGTTGCGACCTAGCCGAATTTGTGAATGGGGTTAACCCCATGCGCGTGACGTCAGCGTCGCCGCATTTAAATGCAAATATCTCCTTAACCGTGAAGGTTTAGGAGATATTTCTTGCACCTACAGGTAAGCCTTAATCAAGGCTTACCTGTAGGTCTTTATTTATAAAGTGGGTTTACAACCACTTTAAGGATGATCAGTGGAAACAGAATGCACCTAAGCTCAATATTCAGTTTCATGGCAAAAGCTGCAAACACTTATGCACATGGGATTTTTTTGTTTTTTATTTTTAATGAATTTGCAAAGATTTCAAACAAACTATTTTCACGTTGTCAGTATGGGCCATTATAACTTTTGAGGAAAATAATTAATTTAATACATTTTGGAATAAGGCTGTAACATAACAAAAATGTGGAAGAAGTGAAGCACTGTGAATACTTTCCAGATGCACTGTATACAGTATATACAAACATACACACAGTATATGTAATATATAACTGTTAAAATACTATAGTTTCACTTTAAAAGAAAATACAACCTATCCAGGAAGTAGGAAGGCATTCAGTTTTCCAAATGACTGACATATAAAGGAAAACATTTCAGAAGGGCCAAAAAGATAATGACTCTTTTTGGCCCTTCTGAAATGTGTCAGGGTCCACAGGAAAGGCTATGCTTACAGACAGAGCAAATATGAACATTCATGTCGTGCCGCTTTTCCGCTGAGCGTGCAAAAAAGGAAATATTCCTCTAATTAAAGCATGTAACTGTAAGATGATGAACATGTGTTAACAAAGTCTTTGGGTAAAAAAAAGGATAATAACAGTCCAAAAATAGTAGGAAGGAAGTACATGGTGAGAGATGATTAGGGAAATCTTGGCAAAGAGTGGACAAAACCAGAAAATAGTTCAATTTTGGACCAAAATTATGTTGGCTCTTCATGTTTTAAAAAAAGAGGCCAAGTTTGTGGGTACAGATGGTCTTCAACTTAAAGATAAATAGTCATAGCTGATTTTCGGCAAGAATTTGAATATTCTCCTATAATTTTTAAAACTGTATTTACGTCTGAAAGATTTTTTATTGGCTGCTTATTTTGACCTCAGAGCTGGTAGTCAGAGTTTATAGGCCTCTGAGATCTTCCATTTGCCACCCTGGCAACTGACCGATTTGTGCTGTCTTTTGTAACAGTACCAAATATCACAAGCTTTGTAGTTAAAGTGTTTCCAAAGTTCTATGCATGAAGGTAAAACCTTCTCTGTGCAGCAGCCCCCCCCCCCAATACTTACCTGAGCCCTATCTCGATCCAGCGATGTGCACGAGAGCCTAGGCTCTCTGGGGACTTTCCCCTCATTGACTGAGAAAGCAGTGGGAGCCCTCAAGGAGAGAGAGAGGGGCGGGGCCGAGCCGCAGCTCTGTGTGTACCCAAGCGAGCCTGCGTTGGTATCCTATAGCAAGCTACTTGCTCTGGGGGCACTAGACAGGATAAAGGGGTCAGGAGTGCTTGTGGCAGTGGTGCTTGTGCTCCACTCGGGGGGGAGGCTGCAAACAAACCACCTGAACCACCCCCACCGGCGGCAGTGGCAATCAGACCACCTGAGACCTAGGTGGGTGGTACTCACACAATCAGGTGCAGGTCTGGACTGGGACAAAAATTTGGCCCTGGACTTCATCCAGACCGGCCCACTTTGACAGGTCTCTCCCACGGCGGCCGGACAAACCCGCCCCCCCCCAGCCAGCCAACCCCGATGGCCACCCAAGCCCCCCCTCCCCCTTCATTAGCCATTAGCCGTTCAGTGGGGAAGCTAGACATTATTTCACCCAGGGCAAAGAATCAGTTTGGCGCCCCCCTCCCTAATGGGACAAGATTAGGCAGAAGTGAGAAACTCCCAGGCCATAGCTGTTGAGTCAGCTGTCTGTCCCCTCCCCCGTGCTCCTTCTGGTCCCCCCCCCATGCTCCTCTGTCCCCCCCCTGCTCCTCTGGTCCTCCCCCTGCTTCTCTGGTCCCCCACATGCTTCTCCATTCCTCTCCTGATCTTCTGTTCCCCCCCATGCTCATCTGGTCCCCCCTGCTCATATGTACCCTCGTGCTCCTCTGGTCCCACCGTGCTCCTCTGGTCCCCCCCATGCTTTTCTATTCCCCCTGCTGCTCTGGCCCCCCCGTGCTTCTCTGGTCCCCGCATGTTTTGCTGGTTCCCCACATGCTCCTCTATTCCCCCCATGCTGCTCTGGTCCCCCATGCTCCTCTATTTTCCCCCCATGCTGCGCTGGTCCCCCATGTGCTGATCTGGTCCCCCGTGCTCCTCTATTTTCCCCCCATGCTGCACTGGTCCATCATGTGCTGCGCTGGTCCCTCGCATGCTGCGCTGATCCCCCGCATGCTGCTCTGGTCCCCCATGTGCTCCGCTGGTCCCCCATCTGCTCCTATGGTCCTCCATGTGCTCTGCTGGTCCCCCATGCGCTTCTATCCCCACCATAATGCTCTGGTCCCCCATGCGCCTCTATCCCCCCCATGATGCTCTGGTCCCCCATGCGCCTCTATCCCCCCCATGATGTTCTGGTCCCCCGCAGCGCTCACCTCCTCTCCCTGGCTAGTTAACTTCAGCGTGACTGAATACAGACATGCTCCTCGGGAGTCGCACTGAGAAGCTCATCAGACGATCTGGAAGGACGGCGGCCACACACAGCTGTGACATAAGCTTTCTCGGCACTTGTTCTCCTGGTCTTTACTTCCCCCGCTCTCCAACCTGTCTGCTGCCACGGAGAATCTATATGGAGAGCGGGGGACGGAAAGACCAGGAGAATGAGTACCAAGGAAGCTTATGTCACAGCTGTGTGTGGCCGGCGCCATCCTTCCGGATATCATGAGCTTCTGAGTGCGACTCCCTAAGAGCATGTCTGTATTAAGTCACGTTGAAGTTAACTAGCCAGGGAGAGGAGGTGAGCGCTGCGGGGAGGGAGAGGAGGTGAACGCTGAGGGGAGGGAGAGGAGGTGAGCGCTACAGGGAGGGAGAGACAGGGGAGCGCAGTGGTCCGCTGTCACTGAAGTCGGCCCACTGAGCCATCGGCCCACCGGGAAACTCACGGTAGTCCCGATGGCCAGTCCATCCCTGATCAGGTGGCAATGCAGAGCAGAGAGATCGCTCTGATCAGGGGCATCGGGAGGGGGGCTGGAGCCCCGAATGGGTCCCCGAAAAGCCCAGAGTCTCAGGCATGCAATATTTTATTGTTAGCCCCGAGCGCCGCAGAGCGGGGACCATTCTGATCCCGAGTGCCGCCGAGTGTGGCCGAGTGCGGCTGAGTGACATAGCAGGTCCCGCCTTCTGAAGCCTGCAGCGCCTATGATGAAGATCCCACTGGTCCAATGCCGGGACCGCGGGACGTGTGACGTCCATCATAGGTGCCGCAAGCTCCAGAAGGCAGGAATTCTCCTCCTCGGCTCCTCCTCTGGCTACTGGCTGCATCTGTGATGATGGGCATTGGGCGCATCGGCGCCGCACACCGCACACCACGGCTGAGCTGAGATAGGTCAGTGTATATCAGTGAGTGTATTTATGTCAGTGAGTGTATGTATGTCAGTGAGTGTATGTATGTCAGTGAGTGTATGTATGTCAGTGAGTGTATGTATGTCAGTGAGTGTATGTAGGTCAGTGAGTGTATGTAGGTCAGTGTATGTAGGTCATGCAGGTCAGTGTATGTAGGTCAGTGTATGTAGGTCAGTGAGTGTATGTAGGTCAGTGAGTGTATGTAGGTCAGTGTATGTAGGTCATGCAGGTCAGTGTATGTAGGTCAGTGTATGTAGGTCAGTGAGTGTATGTAGGTCAGTGTATGTAGGTCAGTGTATGTAGGTCAGGCAGGTCAGTGTATGTAGGTCAGTGTATGTAGGTCAGTGTATGTAGGTCAGTGTATGTACGTCAGTATATGTACGTCAGTGTATGTACGTCAGTGTATGTAGGTCAGTGAGTGTATGTAGGTCAGTGTATGTAGGTCAGTGTATGTAGGTCAGTCAGGTGAGTGTATGTAGGTCAGTGTATGTAGGTAAGGCAGGTCAGTGTATGTAGGTAAGGCAGGTCAGTGTATGTAGGTCAGTGTATGTAGGTCAGTGTATGTAGGTAAGGCAGGTCAGTGTATGTAGGTCAGTGAGTGTATGTAGGTCAGTGTATGTAGGTCAGGCAGGTCAGTGTATGTAGGTCAGGTAGGTCAGTGTATGTATGTAGGTCAGGCATGTCAGTGTATGTATGTAGGTCAGGCAGGTCAGTGTAATGGTCAGTGTGTCAGGCAGGTGAGTTTAGTGGTCAGCATTGATGGGCACTGGTAAGCCACACAACCCCACCCCCCCAGCCCAAAAAAAGTCTGTGCCACATACACAACCACCCCCCCCCCCCCCCCCGGCCTTGGACTTCAGGCTGAAGCCCCTGGTCTTTTTGCCACCTAGCAACGCTCCTGGCTCTGATGCTTCAATGATGGCGACCATCTTCCCTTCCAGATCTCCCCGTACATCCTCCCCGCCCCTGGTACGGGTCAATACGATCGCTTTTCCTCTCGGCCAGTCGCACTCCTCCCGCTTCCTGATTGGCTAGGGGGAGAAGCAGGAAGACAATAGCGAATATTAATTCGCTATTCTCACACAACTGGGTGGGCCCAGGGCGCAGTGCTCCATGCTTTTGTTAAGCCAATTAGAGCCTCAGACTCTAATCAAGTGTTTCAAAAAATAAAAACATTGGAATCCATGTGTCAGGCGCCTCGCATGCAGATTAGGGGCATGGACTAGGGGGGCAGTGCTTCTGTGCCCCGTATGGAGTGGCCGCCACTGGCTGGTGGGGGACCCAAGAGGAGGAGGATCAGGGCTGCACAGAGCAGGTAAGTGTGACATATTTGTTATTTTACATAAAATGCCTTTAATATTACTTTAAAGCTGAACTAGAAGCACATGAAAAAGTCCTCATCCTTCATCGAGCCGCAATTTTTTTTTTTTTTAAAGTCAGCAGCTACAAACACTGTAGCTGCTGACTTTTAATAAGGACACTTACCTGTCCTAGGCACCCGCGATGTCGGCCCCCCGAGGCCGATCCCTCGATCTCAGCAGGTCCCGGCGCCACCATCCTCACTAAGGGAAACAGGCAGTGGAGCCTTGCGGCTTCACTGCCCGTTTCCTACTGTGCATGCGCGAGTCGCGTGGCGCTTTATGAATGGGCGGCTGTTCTCTGGGTCACACAGTTCCCAGAAGACAGCGCGTCCCATGCCCCAGAAGAAAACTTGAGGAGGACAAGAATGAACACCAGCCGCGGACTAGGAAGTGGCAGATTAGGAAGATCTGCCTAGCAACCGCCATTTCTGGTAAGTAAAAATGTTAAATTTTTTTACTTTTTTGGAGCATTTTTATGTAATTTTTTTTTTTTTTTAGGGCGGACCTCCACTTTAAGCAAAGGCACAGTTTATTGTCCTTAAGACTTTAAGGGGGTGTTCCAGGGGCGGATCCAGGGGGCGGGCAACAGGGCAATTGCCCCCCCCCGAGACCATCTGTCACACTCACTTGCTTGCTCCTTTTTTTTTTTTTTCGCCTGATTTTCCGAAATGTGGGGACCCAGTACCGGCCGGGCGTAGGTCTCCTGGACCCCAAACTTGGCATGTAGCTCCATGTCTTATCTACAAGTGTGCAAAGTTTGGTGTCTGGGGGACCTACGGCCGGGGAGCACTGATTTTTTTAAACCCGGGCACCCCTTCTATAGACTCCAATGTTAAACGGTCATTTCTCCAGTGAATTTGCGGACCCGGTACTGGCTGGTCGTAGGTCTTCTGGACCTCAAATTCAGCACACATGTAGCCCCATGTCTCCTCTATAAGTTTGAAAAGTTTGGTGTCTGGGAGACCTAGGGCCGGGGAGAACCGATTTTTCAAACCCGGGCACTCCTTCCATAGACTCCCATGTTAAACATCAGTCTAGTCATGGGCACAGTGAGGCATGGGCACAGTGAGGCAAAGTGAGGCACAGTGAGGCATGCAGATGGACACCCAGGTTTTTTTGGGTAAAATTAGGTGCCTCGGCTTATATTCGGTTCGGCTTATACTCGAGTATATACAGTACTTGTTCTGCGGCTGCCGCTGCCTCTCTGAGTCTCTCTCTGTTTCTCACATCAGCCGATCAGCGGCGCTGAGAGAGAGACTCGTCTAATGTAGTTACGTGGCGCACTGACATGATACCAGGAGCGGAGGAGGAGGTGAGTGGAGCCTCTTCCCTGCACTCGTTGCTAACGCCTGGGCCGCTTGGCGTCTAGCAACGAGTGACGTCAGTGAGTCACGTCAGGCCGCTCTGCGGGCAGGTGCGATAGCGCGCGGCTCCGCTTGCGGCGCGGTTTGTTGTCAGGGGGCGGCGCGGTTCGTGGGCAAGGCAGGCAAGTTAGTGACAATCCGCAAGGTGTGGCAGGCGACGTGGCAAGTGACAATCCGCAAATTGTGTCAGGTGACGTGGCAAATGACAATCTGCATCTGGTGGCAGGCAAGTGACAATCAGCAAGGTGTGGCAGGTGACGTGGCAAGTGACAATCCACAAGGTGTGGCTAGTGACAATCCGCAAGGTGTGGCAGGTGATGTGGCAAGTGACAATCCACAAGGTGTGGCAAGTGACAATCCACAAGATGTGGCAGCCTGGCAGGTGACGTGGCAAGTGACAATCCGCAACGTGTGGCAAGTGACACGCTCAGGGCTCCCACTAATTGCAGGCGATGGTGGCAAGTGACACACTCGGGGCTCCCACTGATTCTGCATTGAACGATTTAATTTCATATTACAATGTAATAATAGAAATAATGCGCTTCAATCATCCTCACACCATAACAACCATGGTGCCGGGATGATTGAAGCGCCGACACCAACCATTTCCCCGATAAATTTCCCACAAAAAAAACATTTTTTGGCAGTGCCCCTCCTGAGAAAAGACTCTGGATCCGCCCTTGGGGTGTTCTATGGCCAGTGGGAGTAGAAAATGCCCCAATCTCAGTAGGATTGGACAATGTCTCAGGGTAGATGGTCAGTAAAAAGATTACATTGTGCCTGTGGTTAGTAGGGGGAGGAATAGTGCACAATCATTTGTAATAGTGGGAGGAATAGTGGCCCTTCATTGGTGTTGTTAGGAGGAATAGTGTCCAGTTGTTTATATGTGGGAAAAATTATGCACCTTTGTTGGTGTAAGTGGAAGGAATAATGCCCCGTCGTTGGTGCCAGTGGAAGGAATAATGCCCCGTCGTTGGTGCCAGTGGGAGGAATGGTGCCTCATCGTTGGTGTCAGTGGGAGGAGTAGTGCCTCAGTAGTGGGAGGAAAAGTGCATAAAAGGCCTGATTAAAGGCAAGCAAAGGGTAACAGTTTGGAGTCCACTGCTGTAAGGCCACAAAAGCTAATGGGAATATTCTGTGGTGCCCCCTCCCTTTGGTGCCCTAAACACATGCTTATTTTGCCCTGGGGCTTAATCTTAAAGGCTTCTATAATTAAACACTATCACACGGTAAAAGGTGTAATGGTGCGTACACACGATCGTTTTTAATGTCATTGAAAAAAACTGAATTTTTCTCAACGTGATTTTTCGTGTTTCCTCAAGCCTGCCTTGCCTACACACTATCGTGGAAAAAAATGTTCGAGTAAAGAGCGGTGACGTACAACACGTACAACGGCACTATAAAGGGGAAGTTCCATTTGGATGGCGCCACCCTTCATGTTAGTAAAGTTTGCTGAGAGACGATTTGCGCTTTTCAGCCTCGTGCTTTTCTGTCCGTTACAGCGTGACGAATTTGCTATCTCCATTACGAACGCTAGTTTTACCAGAACGAGCGCTCCCATCTCATACTTGATTCTGAGCATGCACATTTTTTTTTTCACGTCGTTAAAGCCCACATACGGCCGTTTTTCATGACGAGAAAAACGACGATGTAAAAAACGACGTGAAAAATTAGAGCATGTTCCAATTTTTCTCGTCGTGATTCTGAGGCCTCGTACACACGACCGATTTTCTCGGCAAGAACCAGCAAGAAACTTGCTGGCAGAGAGGTCTTGCCGAGTAAATCGGTCGTGTGTACGCGGCTATCGGGTTTCTCGTCGAGAAAACCGACAAGAAACCTCGACGAGAAAATAGAGAACCTGCTCTCTATTTTCTCGTCGAGATTCTCGTCGGCCTGTTTCTCGACGAGAAAAGTGAGTGTGTGTACACTTACCTGTCCTCCCGGAAGCCCGCGCATGTTCGAAATGAATTCGACGCATGCGCGGTAGCTTCATAGGCATACGTAGGGTATACCAAGATGGCGGCGACGGCATCGAATGTGACGAGCGCATGCTCGTCGTAGTCGATGACGTCACCGCGTACGCTCCATTCAAAGAACCGCGGGTTCTTTGAAACGAGCGTGTGTACACTCGGCCGGGACAAGTTTCTTGTCCAAGAATCTCGTCGAAAAAAACGACATGTTTTTTTCAACGAGAATCTCGGCCGTGTGTACGAGGCCTCAGCGTTTTTCTCGTCGGGAAAAATGCTGGAAAGCCCACACACGATCATTTTTTAATGACCATTTTAAAAAATTGAATTTTTCTCGTCATTAAAAACGAACGTGTGTACGCGGCATTAGTTTCCAGAAGGAAGAGCAAATTTTGGTTACGATAATGAAAACTTGGATCTGCTTCACTGTGCTTATTAGGAATACTAATTTAATTGTGTTGCACAAACTACATATTCCGTTTACTTTTCCATAGACCAAAAGGTGGCAAACCTAGGGCTGGTATGCAGCGGAAGCACCCTGCGCGCCACTGTACTTTTTAGACATGTGTAGCAACACCCCCTAGAGGGCCGCTGATTAGTTTTGGGTTTTGCACGTTACCTCTTCAGCTGCGTTGTCCGGGTAGGAAAGTCTATAGTAATGCAATGTCCACACAGATGTAAAACCTCAAACAGTTAGCCTACCAGCCAGGATGACTCACAAACCAGCAACAGGGCAGTCTCTGCCACAGACTGCCCAGATGAAGTAGGACTCTGCCACAGACCTTTTGAAGTGTAAAAAGTCTCTACCACAGACCTTTTAAAGTTGAGCAAAATGGATAGTATAGGGAATCCTCTGCCACAGGATTTCTAAGTCCCAAACTTCCAGCCGTACAGTTAAAGAGCCTTTAAGCCAATCCGGCGAACTGCAGGGCTTGTAGTATAGCGGATCCCTCCTTGATAAAGTTGCCAGGCCTCACCCAAGACAGCAGCACTTTGCCGGTCTCCTCCCCATTTGGATATACAGCTTGGGATCCCCTCTCCGACCGTAGGCCCCAGCCAGACTACCTGGGCCTACAAGATAGCGATACAGCCTCAGGCCAATGTGGCCCCTGAGACCAGGACCACACACACACACCTCGTGCCCGGAGGGCAGCAGGGCGAGAACGGACCCCAGTCAATGGCGTCTGCCCCTTAAGTATCCCCTCCCAGCAGGCACAGCGGGTCGACCACTTCCACTGCACCGCTGCCGAGAAGGGCCACTCAATGCTCATGGTTTGCCCGTGTTCCAACAGGTGCCTGAGGTGGTAACGCCACCTACAGGCAATAAGGGAAAATGCTATCGGGCAAACCACAGCTAGAGCGGAGGTAAAATAAATGCAATTCAACCGTCTGAGCCTAACTACTGGCTCAGACATCCCTCTAAATTTAAATAACGTTCCAACCTTTTGGGGTGGGCGCTACATACACCCCCCTGTCAAAAAAGACACTGTCCCCAGTGGCTGGAGAAAAATAAAAACCTCAAGCCTGAGGTTTTGGTGCCTGAACCAAAAAAAACTGGGAAGGGGGAAAGAAGAGGAAAAATGCACAGTATATAATCAGAGGAATGGTATAACTCTCCCATCACTATCTGTCTAATCCCACCCTATTCTCTGATGGTCTTGACAGCAGATCCAGTACCTAAAAGAAGACAAGAAAAAAAACATACATAGCAACTACATAATCCTGAACTATCAGATATCTGTACACAGAAGTCAAACTGTATCCCCGTGAGAATGCAACTTTCCTTCTTTAAGTTTCAATTGCTGTGATAGCAATAAAAGTATTTCGCTAATTCAGCAAACCACTGCCACCTAGTGTTAGAGGCATCAATATGTCTTTTTTTTTTTTTGTTTAAGCAGGGGTTGAATTATAAACATACAAAGAACCAATGTTGAACACGGCGTCTTTCAGCAACCCTATTCTATCTGGCTAAATCCCCAAAGTTCAATTAGAGGAAGAAAAACTGTCCTTCAGAGATATATATATAAAAAAAGTTCTCTGTCTTTTCTTTTTCCAAACCAACAATTGTTTTAGAGCGGAGAACAACCTCACCTTTTTCAGAACATTCTCCGCTTGTAGGAAAACAGGAGGCAAATAACAGTCAAGTTTCCATTTTAAAATGTCACAGGTCTTCCACGCTCATCCCGGGCAGTAATTGAATGTACAATGTCATCTTCCCATTCACTGCAGATGACCACCCGATCGGCGTGGATGTGCCGGCCGTAACTCCAAATCTGCCGGCGTGCATGAAACTCCTCTGTAATAATGAAAAGTTCTCGCCTGTTGAGGGGGTCTGGGTTTGCCAAGTGATCTCAAACGGCCTCATCATACCACTGTTCCCGAATGTCCTCAATCTCTTGCATTGCATCACGTGGTACATAGGGGAATTCAAGACCATATTCCTTGCTCATCCGGTTCATCAATAGTCTTTGTAACCGAGCAAGTTTTGGCAATGACTGGCGGTCTCCCGTTCCGGGCAACACACATGAGCCTGGAGATCTCTTTGCTCCTGACTTAACGGGTTTGTGGTGTACTTCTTTGTTAGCCGCCAAAGTCCATCTAACATCACCCAAGTCCCTCATTCTGGGTGCTGTCCTTTTAGAGTTCTCGGCTGTCCACTCCTTCTAACTGCAGGTAGGAGTAACAGCCATACAACTGCTCTGCAACAACTCTTGGGCCCTGTCTTTTGTCACACCTCCGGGAACACAGGGTATTAACTTCTTCCCCTGGCCCGGTGAACCAACAAGAACAGTTCCAGTCACTTTGCCCCCAGCCTCCTTACTGGTTCTTGTCGTGGACTTCCCAGGGACTTTACTGCTCACGAAGTCCGGTTCTGGCAGGCGCTGGGGTAGGCTTCGACCGCGGCCGCGGGAGGCCTTAACAGGATGGCAGGCAGGATGGAGAGACAGGTAGTGGCGGTGGCAGCGTCCGCTGCAAGGTACGCTGGTGGCTCCGTAGTTGAGGCGACATCCACTCTGGAATCCCTTGCCGTAGCATCTGCAGTGCACGTGGGCTGAACCGCAGGGGTGAAGGTGGCCTCCTCAAGAGTGACGGTGCCTGTAATCCAGTCAACCTGATAAGCACGGGGTGGTGCGGTGGGTTGTTCCACTTCGAAAAGAAATTCTCCGCAGGTTAGGCATCGTCCAAAGGGGCGCAACTGTACGGCCAGTCCGTTACATCCAGGGCAGAGCATGCCCAGGGCCTCCACATCCCGACTCATGTATAGAGTAAAGCGGCCCGGGGCTTCAGTCGGATCCCCGTACCAATCTGAGCAGTGTCCATGGTAGTAGGCATATGGAGCATCCTGGGTCCCGTTATAGCTGGGGCCCATAAAACCGACGACATGCTGCTCTTCTTGCTCAGTCCACAATCTCTGCCCTTGGCGCCAAATACACCCACGTGTAGCACGCAGGTGGCGGGAACTCCTTCCAGTTAGTTCTTTTTGCACGTAGCTCGCTGACTTTCTTCTTTTTGGCCCCGCCCACGAACTACGCAGCTAACAAAGCAATCTGTGACCCCTTCTTCTCTCGGTAAAAGCACAGTCCAACACTTTCTCAATGGCAGACTTTCCAAATACCAAAAGAACAGTAATCCGGTTGTCAGAGGCAACAGCAAATATCCCGGATGAGCCCCCACGTGTAGCAATACCCCCTAGAGGGCCGCTGGTTAGTTTTGGGTTTTGCATGTTACCTCTTCAGCTGCGTTGTCCGGGTAGGAAAGTCTGTAGTAATGCAATGTCCACACAGATGTAAAACCTCAAACAGTTAGGCTTTATTTTTCTTATGCAGTAAACGTTGAGAAGTAGAAGGTATAGAAGAGTAAGGGGAAGGTTCAGGCACTTGCCACAACATATAACAGTCTCAGATCAAAGTCACTCACCACTCTCAATGTTAGAGTGGGTATTGGTCACCCGGATAGTCCCCTCTCACATGGCCTAGCAGCTGGGATGACTCACGAACCAGCAACAGGGCAGTCTCTGCCACAGACTGCCCAGATGAAGTAGGTCTCTGCCACAGACCTTTTGAAGTATACATAGTCTCTGCCACAGACCTTTTAAAGTTGAGCAAAATGGATAGTCCAGGAATCCTCTGCCACAAGATTTCAAAGTCCCAAACTTCCAGCCGTACAGTTAAAGAGCCTTTAAGCCAATCCGGCGAACTGCAGGGCTTGTAGTATAGCGGATCCCTCCTTGATAAAGTTGCCAGGTCTCACCCGAGACAGCAGCAGTTTGCCGGTCTCGTCCAGGGCAGGTCCTCCCCTGGTCTCCTTCACCAAGATAGCTTCCTCCCCATTTGGATGGACAGCTTGGGATCCCCTCTCCGACCGTAGGTCCCAGCCAGACTAGCTGGGCCTACAAGATAGTGATACAGCCTCTGGCTAATGTGGCCACGCGACCAGGACCACACACACACACCTCGCGCCTGGAGGGCGGCGGGGCGAGAACGGACGCCAATCAATGGCGTCTGCCCCTTAAGTATCCCCTACCAGCAGGCACAGCGGGTCGACCACTCCCACTGCACCGCTGCCGAGAAGGGCCACTCAATGCACCATGGTTTGCCCGTGTTCCAACAGGCAGGTGCCTGAGGTGGTAACGCCACCTACAGACAATAAGGGAAAATGCTATCGGGCAAACCACAGCTAGAGCAGAGGTAAAATTAAATGCAATTCAACCGTCTGAGCCTAACTACTGGCTCAGGCAGAGGCGGCTCTCTAATTAGGCAAAGTAGGCGGTGGCCTAAGGCCTCGCCCACTCAAGGGCCTCGGGCCGCCTACTTAGCCTAAAGAGCCGCCTCTGGCTATCCTCATACATCAGTCCTAGTGCAGTCAGCGGAGCTTCCTGCCCGCCTCCTTCAGTGTACAGTCACTCCTCCTCTCTGCTCAGTAACAGGGCACTGCCCAGTTTGTCTCCACTCCTCCTGTCATTAAAACTCATATAAATACAGCTGGCAGAGACGCACACACAGAGTAGACTGACAACTGCCCTCCCCCCCACCCCGCCCGCCAGCAAATTCCGTCCGTCCCTTAAGCCGATATATTGTGCAAGGGCCTTGCACAATATATCGGCTTAAAGGACGGACGGAATTTGCTGGCGGGGCGGGGGAGGAGGGCAGTTGTCAGTCTACTCTGTGTGTGCGTCTCTGCCAGCTGATGTATTTTCAGGGCGCAGCTAGCAACTCGGCAGGATCGCCGAGACGAGTCCACACTCCTTCCAGGGCGGAGCTTCCGTGGTGGAGGCGGGGCTTCCGTGGTGGAGGCGGTGCTTCCGCGGTGGAGGCGGAGCCAATTCCGGTTCACTGTCTGTGTGCAGCCGAGAGCCGACTGACTGCTGAGCTCAGCTGAGGATGCTCTGACTGAGCTGTGAGGGGACAGAGCCTTGCTATGTGTAAGGTACATGGGCATGTGGGTGTGCATGCGACTGGGCGGGGGTACATATGACTGGGTGGAGGTACATGCGACTGGGGGTTGTGCATACGACTAGGGGTTGTGTGCATGTGACTGTGGGGGCTACATGTGACTGCGAGAGTGTGCATGTGACTGTGGGGGGCTACATGTGACTGCGAGAGTGTGCATGTGACTGTGGGGGGCTACATGTGACTGCGAGAGTGTGCATGTGACTGTGGGGGGCTACATGTGACTGCGAGGGTGTGCATGTGACTGCGAGGGTGTGCATGTGACTGTGGGGGGTGTGCATGTGACTGCGAGGGTGTGCATGTGACTGTGAGGGTGTGCATGTGACTGTGGGCGACTACATGTGACTGTGGGGGGCTACATGTGACTGTGAGGGTGTGCATGTGACTGCGAGGGTGTGCATGTGACTGTGGGGGACTACATGTGACTGTGGGGGGCTACATGTGACTGTGAGGGTGTGCATGTGACTGTGAGGGGGCTACATGTGACTGTGGGGGGCTACATGTGACTGTGAGGGTGTGCATGTGACTGGGTGGGTGTGCATGTGACTGTGAGGGTGTGCATGTGACTGGGTGGGTGTGCATGTGACTGTGGGGGGCTACATGTGACTGCGAGGGTGTGCATGTGACTGCGAGGGTGTGCATGTGACTGTGGGGGACTACATGTGACTGTGGGGGGCTACATGTGACTGTGAGGGTGTGCATGTGACTGTGAGGGTGTGCATGTGACTGCGAGGGTGTGCATGTGACTGCGAGGGTGTGCATGTGACTGCGAGGGTGTGCATGTGACTGTGGGGGACTACATGTGACTGGGTGGGTGTGCATGTGACTGTGGGGGACTACATGTGACTGTGGGGGTGTGCATGTGACTGTAGGGGGCTACATGTGACTGTGGGGGGCTACATGTGACTGGGTGGGTGTGCATGTGACTGGGTGGGTGTGCATGTGACTGTGGGGGGCTACATGTGACTGGGTGGGTGTGCATGTGACTGGGTCGGTGTGCATGTGACTGTGGAGAGTGTATGTGACTGTGGAGAGTGCATGTGACTGGGGGGGTATATGTGCATATGTCTGCTGGGGGCGTGCATGTGCCTTGTGTTTACAGTCAGGTCTGCTCAGTCCTCTGCCAGGTGTGCCCACCTGTGATTGACAACCCGGGTCCCCCTGACCTGACTCCACCCAGGGCTCCACTGCGGTGGTCGGGAGGTCCCAGCTCAGTCCAGTGCCAATCCTCAGCCATAGTGGGCAAGGCGCTCTTCATTCTGCGCTGGCACTGCTCATGATCGGCTTCACTGCGGCTATCTCTTACTAGGAGCTCTTCCACTATGGGGAGTCCATGGGGACCTACTGCTGCCCAACAGGGATGATGAGACTTCCGATGTGGTGACATTTCGCACAGCCGCTTCTCTTCTATGAGGCCGTGTTCAAGGAGCTCTATGTGAGTACAGTACTAAGAGAGATAGAGCACTGACACCAGCACAGCGAGACAGAGCACCGACACTAGTACTGAACGAGACAGAGCTCTGACACCAGCATTGATACAAAGCACTGACACCAGCACAGAGAGAGACAGAGCACTGACACCAGCACAGAGAGAGACAGAGCGCTGACACCAGCACAGAGAGAGCCAAAGCGCTGACACCAGCGCTGAGAGAGACAGAGCGCTGACACCAGCACTGAGAGAGACAGAGCGCTGACACCAGCACTGAGAGAGACAGAGCGCTGACACCAGCGCTGAGAGAGACAGAGCACTGACACCAGCGCTGAGAGAGCCAAAGCGCTGACACCAGCGCTGAGAGAGACAGAGCACTGACACCAGCACTGAGAGAGCCAAAGCGCTGACACCAGCGCTGAGAGAGACAGAGCGCTGACACCAGCGCTGAGAGAGCCAAAGCGCTGACACCAGCGCTGAGAGAGACAAAGAGCTGACACCAGCGCTGAGAGAGACAGAGCGCTGACACCAGCACTGAGAGAGACAGAGCGCTGACACCAGCACTGAGAGAGACAGAGCGCTGACACCAGCGCTGAGAGAGACAGAGCGCTGACACCAGCGCTGAGAGAGACAGAGCACTGACACCAGCGCTGAGAGAGCCAAAGCGCTGACACCAGCGCTGAGAGAGACAGAGCACTGACACCAGCACTGAGAGAGCCAAAGCGCTGACACCAGCGCTGAGAGAGACAGAGCGCTGACACCAGCGCTGAGAGAGCCAAAGCGCTGACACCAGCGCTGAGAGAGACAAAGAGCTGACACCAGCGCTGAGAGAGACAGAGCGCTGACACCAGCACTGAGAGAGACAGAGCGCTGACACCAGCACTGAGAGAGACAGAGCGCTGACACCAGCGCTGAGAGAGACAGAGCACTGACACCAGCGCTGAGAGAGACAGAGCACTGACACCAGCGCTGAGAGAGCCAAAGCGCTGACACCAGCGCTGAGAGAGACAGAGCACTGACACCAGCGCTGAGAGAGCCAAAGCGCTGACACCAGCGCTGAGAGAGCCAAAGCGCTGACACCAGCGCTGAGAGAGACAGAGCACTGACACCAGCGCTGAGAGAGCCAAAGCGCTGACACCAGCGCTGAGAGAGACAGAGCGCTGACACCAGCGCTGAGAGAGCCAAAGCGCTGACACCAGCGCTGAGAGAGACAAAGAGCTGACACCAGCGCTGAGAGAGACAAAGCGCTGACACCAGCGCTGAGAGAGACAAAGAGCTGACACCAGCGCTGAGAGAGACAAAGAGCTGACACCAGCGCTGAGAGAGACAAAGCGCTGACACCAGCGCTGAGAGAGACAGAGCACTGACACCAGCTTTGAAATAGAGGACACTGACACCAGTACTCTTAATATATGCAATACATTTTTATTGCTTGAATAATTTTTTTCCCTTATGGACGTGAGTGGGGCCTCATGTTTAAGTTATGCCTAAGGCCTCACAAAGCCTAGAGCCGCCTCTGGGCTCAGGCATCCCTCTAAATTTAAATAGCGTCCCAACCTTTCGGGGTGGGCGCTACACATGCAGTACCAATACGTCAAGGTGCGAGTTCTCTTCGGGGAAGGTGCACCTTCACATCTTCACTTTGTCAGCGGACCTTATCCTGGCACAGTGGGTGGAGTGTGCACAGTCCATGTCTAGGTTTCGACTTGCTGATCAATTTGAAACATTCAAAGGAATATCAGGAATATCAGGCAGCCTGACGACAGGCTGAAGCATCTTGGGTGCAAGTAGAAGGTATATACATGCTGTATAGATGTCCAGTACAGGTACACTTTAACTAAGAGTGTAGTTTTCCCATATGGCTTTTCACATGGGTATTAAAATTATGTGTAGCGTGGTCTCCTTTAAGGCCCCTGGACTACGTTACCCAGAACCCTGTTTGGCACCCAGGGTGCATTGGGCCACCGCAGAGACTCATGGGTGGGGCTATATAAGAAGAGGGCGAGGCTAGGCTCGGCCTCTTTGGACACCACGCTGCAAGCAACAGGACTCCCTGTGCGGATCTGCTGCTGTGTAAGGCCTGAAGCCTGGGCCTTGCATACCGACCAAAGAGCCTTCCACCCCACTGCGGAGCCTGGGTGGCATCTGTTCCTGCTCGAGTTTGCTGACGTCAGCTGGACCGGAGACCCGGCCTTTGGAGACACTGTGTGTGGATACACAGTGGTGGAAACCCGGACTGGGATCGCGTCCGGAGTGGTGAGCGAGCACTTGCTCACTTCATTACCCTGTTACTTTGTTGGGCCTAGTGACTGCCTTGGCCCACCCTGTTATTTACTACCCCTTGGATTACAAATATTGTTTCCTGAAAGTGCACCACCGTTCAAGTTGCATGCGAAGAAGTGTTCTCATAAGGGACTGAGTTTTAATCTGGGTCAGGCCTGACCAGGGTGAGGGTTAAAACTTTGTTGCTGCGCTATATTGCGCGTAGGGAAAGAAGATAGTTGCACGTGGCGGGTGATCACTCTGCACTATCACTGAAGAATATGTTTATTGCTGCAGGGCTCTGCATGTATACTATGTGATGTGTTTAACTTTGAATCCTTATACCAAAATATAAATCCAGTTATATTTTATCACATTGGTATTAGTGTCATCTTTGCAGATAGTGGTTATCTATCAATACTGCCAGATTGTGTATAATCAGGTATAGACCGTTACGAGGTAACAATCCCTAGACTAACTGTGCCAGTGTGGGTTGAGTAGATTGCCGGGGGTTGGCGGTGCTGTATGCAGGGCCCGAAACAAAACTCAGTGGCTCTCTTAACTGGGGGTAGCGCTACACGTGAGGGACTGTCCTGGTCGCCCTGCACGACAATCATGGCCACTTGGGAGCGGAAAGGACTTTCCAGCTCGTTAGGAACCGGTTCTATTGGCCCTGCATGAGGGCCGAAGTCGAGGAATACTGCCACTCCTGTGCACGCTGCATCCAGAGGAAGACTTTGCCCCACCAAGCTGCCCCAATGGGCCATCTACAAAGTCAAAGTCCACTGGATTTGGTATGCATTGATTTTCTCTGCCTCGAACCCGACTTGAGTGGACTAGGAAATGTTCTGGTGATAACCGACCATTTCACCCAGTATGCCCAGGCTTTTCCAACCAAAGACCAGAAGGCTTCCACTGTAGCTAAAGTACTCATGGAGAAATACTTTGTACACTACGGGCTACCACAACGGCTCCACTCGGATCAAGGGAGGGACTTTGAAAGTCGGCTGATTCGGAAGCTCCTGGATTCTTTAGGGATCAAGAAGACCCGAACCACCCCCTATCATCCACAAGGTGATGCTCAACCGAACCCTGCTCAACATGCTGGGGACTTTGAGTAGTGAAAAGAGGCAGCATTGGAGCAAGCATATAGCAGCAATTGTACATGCATACAACAGTACCACAAGGGACGCTACAGGGTACTCGCCCTATCGACTTATGTTCGGAAGAGAAGCAAGACTACCGGTAGATCTGGCCTTTGGTACCTCCATAGACCATTGCTCGGCCACTTCACACAAGGGATATGTAGATAGGCTCAGACACAGTTTAAAATTGGCCTATGAGCAGGCACAAGCAGCCTGGGATCAAAGAGGAGCCCGCAACAAGAGAAACTTTGTTTTAAAGGTCTGGATTCAGGATCTACAACCTGGGGACAGAGGTCCCTGGAAAGCACAAGCTTGCAGACAGATGGAGACCTGAACCCTATGTTATTTGCAAGAAACTGTTGGGCCTACCTGTTTACAGACTAAAGCCAGAAGGAAAAGTGGGGCCCTTAAAGACTTGGCATCGGAACCATTTACTCCCACTTGCCGAAGCAGTTCGGATACCCCCAGAGAGGGATTCCCCTGAGTCAACTTCCATCCTGGATACTCCCAAGCCAAGCACTCGGTCCCAGACTCCTCAGATTGAAGAATCAGATGTCTCTGAATTGAGTGGGGATGAGAGAGAAGAACTTGATTGGCTATGGCCTTCCCAGGTCCCAGAAACTTCTGCTATAGATCTTCCACCTACTGAAGACGCCATAGACAGTACACTGAATGCAGAAGCTACTGAGTTCATCCCGTCCAGTCCTTTGTCGAATTCCTGGGAAGACGCCTGCGACTTACTCCTAGAAGAGGATCCAAGAGATTCTATGTATCTCCCTGCTCCTGAGTAGAGTGTTCCAGAACCAGTGGAAACTCCCAAGTCGGTTCCGGAAGAGGAACCTGTATTACCAGAACCAGAAATCCCAAGAGAACGAAGGATGAGAAGGACCATAAGGCCTCCCCGAAAATTGACTTACCCACAAATGGGGGAGAGCTCAGAAGACACTGTGGTCACTGCCAGGAGGAGTGTGGAAGACCCTGATCCCTCCACTGTTTATTTAGTGGGGGGCAACCCCAACTCACCCGCTGGCACAGCTAGGCAGGCCACGAATGACAGTGTGACCTGTGGGCAAGGGAGTCCACCCCCTCGTTTTTGGTGGGAACTCCCTCTGCCGACATCATACGCAGCTTTGTCAAATGTTGTGCGTAGTATGTGTTAACTTTTATCTTTGGGGACCAAAGAGTTTAAGTGGGGGGAGTGTGTAGCGTGGTCTCCTTTAAGGCCCCTGTACTACGTTACCCAGAACCCCATTTGGCACCCAGGTGCATTGGGCCACCGCAGAGACTCATGGGTGGGGCTATATAAGAAGAGGGCGAGGCTAGGCTCGGCCTCTTTGGACACCGCGCTGCAAGCAACAGGACTCCCTGTGCGGATCTGCTGCTGTGTAAGGCCTGAAGCCTGGGCCTTGCATACCGACCAAAGAGCCTTCCACCCCACTGCGGAGCCTGGGTGGCATCTGTTCCTGCTCGAGTTTGCTGACGTCAGCTGGACCGGAGACCCGGCCGTTGGAGACACTGTGTGTGGATACACAGTGGTGGAAGCCCGGACTGGGATCGCGTCCGGAGTGGTGAGCGAGCACTTATTCACTTCATTACCCTGTTACTTTGTTGGGCCTAGTGACTGCCTTGGCCCACCCTGTTATTTACTACCCCTTGAATTACAAATATTGTTTCCTGAAAGTGCACCACCGTTCAAGTTGCATGCGAAGAAGTGTTCTCATAAGGGACTGAGTTTTAATCTGGGTCAGGCCTGACCAGGGTGGAGGTTAAAACTTTGTTGCTGCGCCATATTGCGCATAGGGAAAGAAGATAGTTGCACGTGGCGGGTGATCACTCTGCACTATCACTGAAGAATATGTTTATTGCTGCAGGGCTCTGCATGTATACTATGTGATGTGTTTAACTTTGAATCCTTATACCAAAATATAAATCCAGTTATATTTTATCGCATTGGTATTAGTGTCATCTTTGCAGATAGTGGTTATTTATCAATACTGCCAGATTGTGTATAATCAGGTATAGACCGTTACGAGGTAACAATCCCTAGACTAACTGTGCCAGTGTGGGTTGAGTAGATTGCCGGGGGTTGGCGGTGCTGTATGCAGGGCCCGAAACAAAAACTCAGCGGCTCTCTTAACTGGGGGTAGCGCTACAGATGCATACAGATGCATATAGCATATAGTTTTGTAGCCAGCAGTATAAAAGTCTAACAGCCAATTCAAACAGCTGTAATGTTGCGCTGTGCTTAGCAGTGTAAAAATAAAACAGGACACAGCTGTTCAAGGGCTGTTTATTTTAGCGTTATTTACACTATATGAAAGTAAACATTTGTGTAATGTGTACAAGTATACAGTGTTAATGCAGCCTATCAGCCTCTGCTTGCCAGTCGCATCCTAGCAACCTAGTATGCTAGACAGCAGGAGGCACTTGTATCCTAGCAACCAATGATTTCAGGTGATAGGGGCTGTCTGCATCCTAGCAACCAAGAATACTAGGCGACAGAAGCTGCTTGCTTCCTAACAGCCAAGAATTCTAGGTGACATGGGGCACATGGGACATCCTATCAACCTAGGACACTAAGCAGCAGGAGCTGTCTGCATCATAGCAACCGTGGATGCTAGGCAGCAGGGGCTGCTTGTGCCCTAGCAGCTTACTACATCAGGAGACACTGGTGCTCCAGCAACCAAGGACACTAGGCACCAAAAGCCATCTGAGTTCTAGCAACCAAGCATACTAGGCTGCAGGAGACATCTCATCTCAGCGACCAACTGTGCTAGGCAGCAGAAGCCACCTACATCTTAGCAACTAGAAACACTAAGCAGTAGGCGCCCATCAAAAACATGTAGTCACAAGTTGTAAATACAGTTAGCAGTGGCTGCAAATGGGGCCCAAAAATGCAACATCTTGTTGACAGCTTCTGTCAATAAGATCCCATGTTTTAATTTGCAAAACCGCAACTGTATGCCTGTCCAAATGAGGCCTTAAAAATCAATAGACAACTTAAAAGTTGCAGCGTGCTAGGTGAAGGATTTTTTTTTTCCAGTGGGAATGCGGGGGAACGCAGTTCCGTCACCTCCAGCAATTAATGTATGCAATGACAAGGAGAGCTGGGGGATCTATTGTCGCTGATAGGAAACTCTTTTTGTGTGGGGGTTTATTGCTGCTGGTGTGGGGGTCAGTTGTTGCTGGGAGGGACCTTTTGTTGAGGTAAAGGTCTATTGTTGCTGGCTGCTGGAGGGTTTATTAATGCTAGCTGCTGGGAGATCTGTTGTTGCTGATGGGGGTCTCTTGTTGCTGGGGTGGTATTTTCTCGTGGGGAGCCCTTTGTTGCTTGGAGGGGGGAGTCTACTGTTGTGTGGGGATCTATTGTTGCTGAGGGTGTCTATTGTTGCTGAAGTGGGGGGGTCTATTGTTAATGGGGGATCTATTGTTGCTGGGGGTCTACTGTTGCTGGGTAGGGGTCTATTGTTGCTCACTGCAGGGTAGGTATGTTACTGTATTTCTTGTTATCATTAACAAATTCCATACAAATTACTAAGTAGAAAAAAATCACACTTGGTTCTGTATTCTCTAAAAAGGGGTGATACTGGGAGGTGGAACTAAGGGACGATGCTCAGAGGCGGGTTAGGGGGGCAGAGACAAAGGTTGACTCAGAAGGAGGGAGTTCCTACACATATTTTCTGAGAAAAAAAATCCCTGGCTAGGTGTATTTATTTTCACAATTTTTAATTTGTAATTAATGAACACACTTTGAACTGTATTAGTTATTGTAGTATCGACCTTGTTCTCGTGTCATGAAACATTGCTGAAGCAGAACAAGAGATGAGTAAGGGCGAAGAAACAGAATGAGATGACCACATCAAGGATTCCTTTATTACGAGAGAACAAATGTATCCAAGATAACATATGGGACTGTTTCCACAATAAATCCCACAGACAGACAGCTCTTATTTATTTAGGATCCTAAATCATTTC
The DNA here is from genome assembly GCA_029206835.1 of Rana muscosa. Taxonomy (NCBI): domain Eukaryota; kingdom Metazoa; phylum Chordata; class Amphibia; order Anura; family Ranidae; genus Rana; species Rana muscosa. Next base: position 133,710,687 of record CM055118.1, read on the forward strand.
ATTGCGGTCTTAGGAATTCATAGCTGAATCTTTCACTATGAACTGCTATGCTGTGGACCAAAAGTCCATATAAAGATACCACTAAGCACATTTGTATATATAGGGTATATACACTGTTTTATGGTATTTGTTTACTCGCTAGTCTGCAGTTCAGTGAGCACAGCTGGTTAGAGCTGGAGCTGTATAACAAGACATGGATATTAAAGCCCAGCTCCAGCCAAAATGTGTAATTTTTGTTTTGTATAGAGCGAGTTGGAATCTCTTTTGCCAGTGTGGCACCCTCTACCTTAGCTAGGTGCTAAGTGTAGGGTTTTTGTGTAAGCTGCCAGTGCAGGTAAATTTAAGCAGGCCTATGCTGCGAGATAGGCCTCTTTGTTTTGATCTGGGGGCAGGGGAGTGGTTTAGTGTAGCAGTAGGTGACTGACATGTACTTCGGCTCTTGGGTGCCTCCTCTGTTTCCAGGGAGAATGTTCTGGAAAAGTGGCAGGGCAGAGAGCTGGAGTGACATAGGGTACATGTGAGGAGCTCTGACCAATCCCCAACTAGGATTGGCAGGGGACAGGAGGAGTTGTAGGCTGGGTGAACTGAAGGATGGAGTGTTAGACTGTCGTGCCTGAGGGAACCTCCATCTAGGGGAGGGGGGTGTACCTCAGGCGGAGGAGCTCAGGAGCTTGGAGGGAGCCTCTCCTTAAACAGTCATGGAGAGGTGTCCTGGAACAGGAGCTGGAAGAGACAGTTGGTCCGCACGTCCAAAGTAAGTCCTTCAGGAAGGATCCAGGGCAGGTGTTGGTCAGTGAAAGCACAGTGGAGAGATCTGGAAGAGGCATGCCAGGGGAGCTGGATGTAGAGCCAAAGGGAGAGACTGTGGAGTTTGTGTCAAATCGATGCAGCCATGAGGGCAGGCAGGATTTGCAAGTCGAACTTGCTGGAATCAGTAGTTTATCACCATTTAATCTTCTCAAGTAAATGGTTGCTGCCATAAATGGGTACTGCAGGCACTGGCCTACAAAGGGTCTACTAAGACTGTGACAGAAAGTAGTGTGCTGGAGGAAGAGGTGTTCTGAGGTACAGTCGGTCAAGCAGTGTGCTGGAAGAAGAAGTGTTCTGAGGTAAAAGACTGTCAAGCTTAGGGTCAGCCATCTTGTCCTTTCCGAGAAGTGTGACGCAGTTACTATTCCATGTCCCTTTCCCCAACCAAGTTCAATCCCCTAATAAAATAACAAAAACAAGCAAGAGACTGTTCATTGACTAAAGGAGTGTGTCTAATGGATGTCTGGCAGCAGGGTGGAATGTGTGAAAGTTGTAACTCATAGCCACCAACCGCTACACCATCTTTTTTTTTTTTGTTTCCATCTGCATCAGGACAGGAAGACATAGAAAAACTCTACAGGGGGGTCACAGGCAAAATAAAATGGAAGGGTCAGAATATCCAAAAATGTTTATTGCTGTCCCAGAAACCCCCATCTCTCTCATTTCTTGTATAGAAGTTACAGGGACAAGAAGTAAAAGAAAATCTCCCCATTGAGTTCACAGACTGAAAAATGTATAGAAAAAAATGTAAATGTATAGAAAAATGATGCGCACTTCAATCCCGCTTCAAATACATGTAGTCAAAATTGCGCAGTTACAGTATGTACAGTTTCTGGTGTGAATGGGCTTTTTGCATGCATTTGAAGCTTGTTTGAAGCACATTAAATGCATTTTGCATGCGCTTTGCTCTGTGCGTATCACTGCATTTGCATTGCATTCTTCTATACGTTTTTGGGTTTGGCTTAAAGCGGAAGTAAACCCATCGATTTAACAGTTTCAAAAAGCAGTTACATTCCCGGGAATGCCAACTGTCACATTGGTTGTGCTCTCAACCAAACTGTCAAACCATCCAATGGCTGGTGTCATAACTGATCACATGTGCAGCATCATGGCAGTTGAAGATTAAACAGAGGCCAAGGTGGCAGCTTCCGTGCCTGAAAATGATAGGAGGGTTTACTTCCACTTTAAAGGGGCACGGTGCATTTGAAGTGCATTTGTAGCGTGTTCTTTGCATTTGCGGTGCAGAAAAATGCAGCATGCTTTACTTTTTTACTGCGCTGAAAATCACTCCAACATTGTGAACAATGCCCATAGAATTACCTTGATTTTGAGCTTGATTTTAATTTTGGGCTGTTGGCATTTCAAAATGCATCAAACTGCATCCAGGTGCGATCGGTGTGAAAGCGCCCTAAATTTGCAAATGTGGCTTTATGCACATTTTTTAGGCTGCTTTTTTTTTTTCTTCCTGGGAGCATAGGGGTTCAGAAGAACTGGACAAATGCTCAGTGTGCATGGGGCCTAAATGCTACAAAAACATGTCATATGAATTTGATAAAAAGTTACAATATTTTACATTACCAAACAATCATCCCAGCTTCTCCTTGCTCACAGACAACAGGTCTCCAACTGGCAGAGCCATATGCTGTACATGTGGAATTAAAGTTTACCTTCACTAATGATTTCTGCATGGAAATCCCTGGTGGCCCCTTCTTTCCTGAAGCCCCCTGGGGTTGGAGCATTTATATTTACTATATCTGTAAGGAACGAGTTATGACTAATGTAACACTGACAGCAGGCAGGACATCTGTATACTGTAAATACTCCTGATTAATATTTACTATTTGATCTGAGCCCGAAGCATTCATTTACTCTTATGCCGAGTACGATCGATTTTCTCGTCGGTCAAAAGACCGGTGAGAAAACCGAGGGGAAGACCGAGCTCCGGCTCGGTCCCTTCTCCCCATGTACACACGGCCGGTTTTCTCGAGCAAGAAAAAAAATGACAGTTTTCCCGTCGGGAAAACTGGTCGTGTGTACGCGGCAATAGACTTTTTTTTTCACCAGCCAGGCCTGGCATGGGTGTCTCCTAAAAGGTTTGCTTGGCAGCAGTTAAGATCAATCAGTTAACTGCTAATGCTATTCATTTGTTTTTATGTCAATCCACCCTGGTGAGCTACACAGCCCTAACCAGGGCAGCTGATAAGGCAGTACAGCCAGTGTTTAATCGAGATGGTTCCCCCATCGGATAGGGTCCAGCCTGGACTGCGCAGGCACAATCGGAGCCAACGGAAATCTCCGAGTCTGAACAGCTGTTCGTCAGCTGTAGACGGAGCATGCGCAATCAACACGCCGCTCGCTCCCGATGCTCGAGGCTGGTTATACACGCCGCTGGCTCTATACAGCAAGGGGCGGATGCTTTTCTCAAAGGGACGGATATGGTTATAAGAGGCATGATGGCCAGTGCTTTACAATGGGCAGTGCTTTTTTGAAAGGGGCGGATGCTTTTCTCAAATGCTCGGATCTCGTCCATCATAAAGCACTGGCCATCATGCCTCTTATAACCATATCCGCCCCTTTGAGAAAAGCATCTGCCCCTTGCTGTATAGAGCGAGCGGCGTGTATAACCAGCCCCGAGCATCGGGAGCGAGCGGCGTGTTGATTGCGCATGCTCCGTCTACAGCTGACGAACAGCTGTTCAGCCTCGGAGATTTCCGTCGGATCCGATTGCGCAGCACCTGTGCAGTCCAGCCCGGACCCTATCCGATGGAGGAACCAGCTCGATAGAACACCGGCCCTCCTGTACCGGGTCTGGGACCTGGCAGCTTGTCACGCTGACTCTGTGGCTGCTGACAGGTACTCTACACATTCAGATGCCCCTGGCATCCTCTGGTGTTTGTAGGGCTCTTTACCTTCCTGTCCTGCAGATCGATCCAGCTATCCACCATGGGATCCTTCTACGCACATAACAGCAACATGATCACGTCATTTAATTATTCATCGTGATTTTAACCAAGTAACTTATTGATACAAAGTAACTTCAAAGTGACCTATAATACTGTACATATACAATTTGGAACATTGGTTTCCTGCACTGAACTTTGGTTCCTTTGTTCCCTTGCTTTCATGTCCTGTAACATCTCAGCATATGCTGTGGCAGATTACATATGGACTTTTATTATTTTAAAGATGAACTACAATTTGCTCACATAATTTTTAATAAAAAGATCTTTGCCATTCTGAAGCTTCTCTCCAACCACTTTGCATATTATTTTATATAAACTGTGATTCTGTACTTGCCAAATATGGTGCAGAATTCTCCCTCCACTGAGTCTGGCTGCAATCTTTTTAACTGTGGGCAGCTGAAGCTGCTGACTGTTCACTTCCTGGATTTACACAGACACACAGAGGCACGTTTCCAGCTCTGCTGCTCTCATTGGCCCTCTTATGGCTCACCCCCTCCCTTCCTGGCAAACTCTCACAAGAGTTAGAGAGAGAGCTGTGCATGATGTCATAAGTCTAGGTTTTTTTCCAGACAATAAACAGCAAGTGAGCTGTATAAGGTATTTACTGGCAGAAAAAAAAATGTTTTACTGTCCAAAGTTAAAGGGGTTGTAAAGGTTTGTGTTTTTTCACCTTAATGCATCCTTTGCATTAAGGTGAAAAAACACCTGGCAGTCACAGGCCCCCCAGCCCCCCCGTTTTACTTACCTGAACCCGTTTATCTCCGCGGCGCATCCCCATGGTCCTCCTCTTCATGGAGTCCCAGCTTTGATTGGATAGATTGATAGCAGCGCAGCCATTGTCTCCCGCTGCTGTTAATCAAATCCAATGACTTGGGGGCGGGGTCATACACTCGGCGTCTATGGACGCCAAATGAATGACTCAGGAGCGCGCCCGCACTCCCTCTGGAGAGCGCTTCTTCTAGGGGATTATCTAATGCAGGGAGGAGCCGCGAGAGCCGCCGAGGGACCCCAGAAGAGGATGTTCGGGGCCACTATGTGCAAAACGATCTGCACAGTGGAGGTAAGTATGACATGTTTGTTATAAAAAAAAAAACGAACCTTTAGTATCACTTTAAAACAACAAGAGGAGATTTAATAGATGGAAAGATGAAAAAATGACTGAAGTTCCGCTTTGATAATTTAATCTCAATACATATTTGGATTTATTTTTGACTAATTAATTTCCTTTTTAAGTGATATTTTCATGTTTAAACCTTCTTCCTTTCTTCTTTTTTTTAGTGAGAGTTTTTTTTTGCGCTGTATTCCTTTATTTCCGGAGCTCCGTTCCACCACCTCCACCGATGGACTCAGGCAGCAATAGCAACTATTTTAAAACTGGGATCTGACCTAGAGTAGCGGCTGCAGCGGAGTAAGCAGGCGGGCGCATGTGCCTACATTGCTTCTGTAGTTCCGGCCAATTAATAACAGTCCCCGGTGGAGTGATTCGCAGCCAGCATCACACTACACACTCCTGACTTTTCCTGGCTGAGTTTTTAATTTAGGGCCCCTTTTTCACTTGTGGTGCTCTCTGAAGAGCAATCAGTGTTTGGATCGCTCTTCAGGGCCCGTTCACACTAGAGCAGTAACTGGTGTTTTTCTGCACTGGAAGAATGCCAGTCAGTGCTAGGGCACATAGAAAACAAGTGCTTTCTTTGTGCCTCATTCTCACTGCAATACAGCCTGGAGGTGCAGTGAGCTGCAATAAAATGAAGACATGCTGCATTTTATCGCAGTTCACAGGAAGGCACCGCATGTCAACACACAGCAGCACACTGCACTGTGCTTCAAATTCGGTGACACTTAAAAAAATAAATAATAACTGCGTGATGCAAGAAACCATGTGTAGCGGCCTCACCCTCTCTCTCTTCTTCTTTAGCGGTTACTCTGGCTTCGGTCTAGGGGTATCTTGAAGGGTAGAGCGAGGTGCGCCACGGCCCATGTCCTCTAGATTATAGCATGTAGAGGTGAAGGCCAGTATCAGATTACCTTCGGCCTGTGTATACGCTCAGAGCCAAGACTGTTCTGCTGATAAACCCCTTTGCTCCCAGTAATTGGAGTACCACACACTGAAAAGGTCCAACACTTATTTATTCCATAACGGCAAACAAATAGTCCTTTGCGAGCAGACAGTTTGAGACCCATAGATCAGTTCAGTATTGGTGGGGAGTAGGTCAAGGCACAATCCTCAAAGAAACTAAACCGTTGAGGTTTCACCAACGGTTGCTAAGCACAGTGGCTGTAAAATGTACTTTTTGGCTTCAGAGTCTCTTCCAGCAACTCTAATGAACAGGAACTGGAGTTACCTTCGCTATGCTGCAGCCCCTGTCAGGGGGAAGACATCCCTCCAAGGGAGTTACCAGAGGCCCAGCCGTCACCGGATTAATGCTGTACCGGGCTATTCGGAAGGGTTACACTCCCCGGCCTCCTCACCTCAGATACGGGTCCCAACACCTTAGGGCCCCTCGGACTCCTCCACCCTCGCGGAACCCAGTCGAAGTTACTGGACCCCAGGCCTCGGCCATAGTACCTCACCCCAGGCTTAAGGTGCCTGGGATGGACTCCATCTCTCGCTCCGGCCAGGTCAAGGGCACCTGGGTCCGGAACTCCGGAATGCCAGCACCCAGGCTGAAGGTGCCTGGGTGCGGCCGCATCCTCCAACTCCGAACTCTGAACCCTCGGACCACAACAACCACGTGGTAAGGGCGTCCGCCCCTTTTATCCCCTCTCCCTTTGCGTCACAGCGGGTTCCCCGCCCCGCTGTACCAGCTCCAGGGGAGGACAAAAAGGCACAGTCTTGCGATGTGAGTTCACCTCCGGCCCAGGGCAACAACGCCACCTGTAGGCCGCAGGGAACTTCACATCACCAGAGTCCTCCAAGAACCACAAAAGAGGTTCTCAGACTTCCTAACAATTAGTGCATCCGGGTTGAATAACCCAGATGCTCCCCCCAAAATTTAAATGCCCGCTACACTCTCCCACGGGTGATTTGACACTGGTCCCCAGTGTCTGGTCCAAACTCACATCCCACAAAGGTGGTGACATAAGTTCCGCCCAGAAACTAAACTACACAATTTAGTCCTGAATTGTGCCAAGACCTAGAATGGGAAAGGGAAAACATGAAACAGTAAAACTATACTAAGGCTTCATGCCCACGGACGTTTTTACAGCTGCGTTCTTTACAGCTTAAAAACGCCTGTGCATGTTATTGTATATTTTTTATTTATTTTTTTTGAAAAAAGAAAAAAAAAAAAAAACGCGGAGCTGAAAAATGCAATTGCGGCGGTTTTGCGCGTTAGTGCGCGTTTCTGCGCGTTTTTGCGCATTTTTTGACGCTCGCGTTTTTTTCTGCCTAATTCTGACGCTGAGGAACGCACTGGTCCTGGGTTTTTTTTACAGCTTAAAAACGTCTATGCTATTTGCAGCTCAAAAACGTCTAGGTGGGCATGAAGCTATAGACTAACATGGACAGGCGTTTTTAAGCTGCAAAAAACGCTCAAAAACGCAGCTGTAAAATTGTCCGTGGGCATGAGGCCTAAAACTTTCAACAAACACTTCTGACATTTGCACATGCACAATCCCTCCCCCTCTGCTATCTAAGGACCACCCATTCTCAGCAGCCTTGACAGATTAATCTCCTGCAGAAGGGAAAAAAACAAACATCCTACCACAATGTGTGTTTTCTCGGAATGAATGGGCATGTCCTTGAAGAGGCCCATTCGCTCCAATGAGTATGGTGGTGCAAGTGTAAAAAAAAAAACAGTCGTTGCGCAGCACTGCCACCTGGTGACAGTGCCACGGTCATGACACTTAGCCGAATCCTCCAGACAACTTTCCTTCTTCTCTTACTGTGTCTACACTAACTACACCCCAAAGCCATTATCTTCTCTGCAGTGCAGGGAGAAAGAGGGAGAACAAACAGTAACAGTTCCCATTTCTCCAAAGAGTAAAAACGCCCAAATACAAAAAAAAAAAAACTAGGGCACAGTCCTTGTGTTCCAGCAAGTTCAGCAGTGAACGACAAACAGAGCATACAGGAGTCTTTTCCTCCTAAAGATAGAACTTTGGGTGTGGCAGGAACAGGGGCTTTAAGTGCTTATCGAAAGTCTCCACATTATATTCAATGTTCTCTCCATCTTTGTGACAAATAAGCACCCTGTCCACATGGATGTGCCGACCTAACATCCACTCCGCCTTACAGTCTTTGAACTTCTTAGACACGGGGGATGAGCACGAAAGGTTTCGGTGAGCATGGGGCACTTTGAGCTTTTTCCAGACAAACTCATCATACCATCGCTGCCGCAGGACCTCCACTTCAAAAAGCAAGTCCCGGGGTAGGTATGGGTACTCCCACCCATATTCACGGGCAACTCTCTGACAGAAGAGCCGCTGTAACCGGGCCAAAGGTGGCATCGTCGCCCGCTCTCCTTCTCCAGGCGGGACGATGGACTCAGGATGCCGAGGTACTTTAACTACCTCCGTTGACTTGGGCCTAGGAGCCCGCAGTGATGAACGTTGCGTTCCCGTCACCGGAACGGACGAAGCAGTAGGTGATCCGGAGGATGGAAGGGTAGGCAGGAGACCAGATTTCTCCCCGGGCTCCGGGGCCTCCACCCGGGGTGTACTATCCCCTGTAGACATAGGCAGATACCTTGGCGCATGGAGCGCGAGCAATGGCATCCTGTCCCAACCCTTGCGGTGAAAGACCTCATCAATCTCGCCATCATCACCGGCATCGGACAGCGACTCTAGGTCGGAGGTGTCGTACATTTCTGCGGGCAGGTAATTCCCAGTAGATACGGACTCACCCTCCCTTACGGGCTCCACCGACAGTGGACTCCCGACACCTCCAACCACACACACAGTCCCAACCCCTGGCTCACCTGGGCCTTTAGCAGAACAGGCAGTGGCGGAATTTTCATGGTTGCAGCAGTCGCAGTTGCGACTGGGCCCTGTAGTTCTGCCAAGTCCCGGGGGCCCGCCACCCGCCCGTCACGGCGTTGCTGGCAGGGGAGGACTGACCATTCGGTCAGATTATAGCTGCCCCGCCTCTTCACTGCCCCCTCAGCCAATAGGAACATGCTGTACACGCCCCCTTCCACAGCGCGGCTTTTTTGACCCAAGAGCAGGAGATGAGGAGAGGAGAGGGAGGCGGGGACACAGCCTGCAGTGTGGGACGGACTGCTGCCTGATAAGGTAAACTGGCTGAGCTTTACGTAATGGATTCTTGTCTATGGATTAGCCTGGTGAGCAGTGAGGGAGAGGATGTGTTACCTCTAGTAGAGCTCCTCCTGTCTCTGAGGCTAGTAGATCGATTTTGTGTGTGAGAAGAGCACTGCTGCTGGAGGAAGATCATGAATGTCTCCCCCAATCTCTACTAACTACATCTCCCTACTCATTAGCTGCCCACCACTAAACAAGCACAGTCCCCTCCTCTCCTGTATTACCAACTAATGTGTCTGTGAGCTGCTGGGGCACTACAAGTCCCAGCATGCCAGGAGATGGGGGCAGCCGTGTGTTCAATCAGGCTGATTTTTGGGTAAAAAATGCTGGTGTGTGACTGTGTCTATGTGTATATACTGTGTGTGTATGTATAGTGTGTGTATATACTGTATGTATAGTGTGTGTATATACTGTATGTATAGGGGTCTGTACTAAGGGGGGCTGTGTAATACACCGTGGGTCTGCACTAAGGGGGTGTGTATATACTGCGGGGGTCTGCACCAAGTGGGGTGTCTATACTGCAGGGTTCTGTACTAAGGGGGGCTGTGTAATACACTGTGGGTCTGCACTAAGGGGGTGTCAATACTGCGGGGGTCTGCACTAAGAGGTTGTCTATACTGCGGGGGTCTGCACTAAGGGGGTGTCTATACTGCGGGGGTCTGCACTAAGGGGGTGTCTGTACTGCGGGGGTGTCTATACTGCGGGGGTGTCTATACTGCGGGGGTCTGCACTAAGAGGGTGTCTATACTGCGGGGGTCTGGCTTCGGTCTAGGGGTACCTTGAAGGGGAGAGTGAGGTGCGCCACGGCCCATGTCCTCTAGATTATAGCATGTAGAGGTGAAGGCCAGCATCTAATTACACCCGGGCTGTGTATACGCTCAGAGCCAAGTCTGTTCTGCTGATAACCCCCTTTGCTCCCAGTAATTGGAGTACCACACACTGAAAAGGTCCAACACTTATTTATTCCATAACGGCAAACAAATAGTCTTTTGCGAGCAGACAGTTTGAGACCCATAGAACAGTTCAGTATTGGTGGGGAGTAGGTCAAGGCACAATCCTCAAAGAAACTAAAACGTTGAGGTTTCACACGGTTGCTAAGCACAGTGGCTGTAAAACATACTTTTTGGCTTCAGAGTCTCTTCCAGCGACTCTAGTGAACAGGAACTGGAGTTACCTTCGCTACGCTGCAGCCCCTGTCAGGGGGAAGACATCCCTCCAAGGGAGTTACCAGAGGCCCCGCCGTCACCGGATTAATGCTGTACCGGGCTATCCGGAAGGGTTACACTCCCCGGCCTCCTCGCCTCAGATACGGGTCCCAACACCTTAGGGCCCCTCGGACTCCTCCACCCTTGCGGAACCCAGTCGAAGTTACTGGGCCCCAGGCCTCGGCCATAGTACCTCACCCCAGGCTTAAGGTGCCTGGGATGGACTCCATCTCTCGTTCCGGCCAGGTCAAGGGCACCTGGGCCCAGAACTCCGGAACGCCAGCACCCAGGCTGAAGGTGCCTGGGTGCGGCCGCGTCCTCCAACTCCGAACTCTGAACCCTCGGACCACAACAACCACGTGGTAAGGGCGTCCGCCCCTTTTATCCCCTCTCCCTTTGCGTCACAGCGGGTTCCCCGCCCCGCTGTACCAGCTCCAGGGGAGGACAAAAAGGCACAGTCTTGCGATGTGAGTTCACCTCTGGCCCAGGGCAACAACGCCACCTGTAGGCCGCAGAGAACTTCACATCACCAGAGTCCTCCAAGAACCACAAAAGAGGTTCTCAGACTCCCTAACAATTAGTGAATCCGGGTTGAATAACCCAGATGCTCCCCCCCAAATTTAAATGCCCGCTACACATGCATCACACCACCCCTACTGCTCGCTCACTGCAGCTGAAACTGCTTCCTGCACACTAAATAGCTGGTTTAGTCATTGTATTGCCTTCTTACCACCTGTTTTAACCACCTAAATGCCAGACTGCCATGCCACAGCTGTGTGCATTGTGTGTGGTTGCAGTGTGCCTGGTGAGGTAGGCTGTATGGGGCCCCATGATTTATAACAGCGGCCTGGCCCTAACACAATGCATAGCAGGGAGGGTGACACCAATATTCTATAATGCAGATTTCCAGCTTTCTGTGTCACAGTACAAACATTATTACACTGCTCAATTCTACCAGTGCTCCTACCTCATGTAAGCTGCCTAAGGCTGGGTTCACACTGCATGCACAGCAGGGGTCCTGTGCATCCTGGTTCACCAATTCAGGTCCGATTTCAGCCTGAATTTTGTGCTGAATTCAGACCTAAAACGGACCTAAAGACGCACAGGGCGCCCATGCAAATTCACACCGCATTGGAGATATGTGAACTGGATGCATAGAGAGCCGGTCACATTCTCCTGCTATTGCGAATTGGATGCGGGGATCCCACATTCAATTTGCAATAGTGTGAACCCGGCCTTAACGTGTATGTAAAGGCATAACTTTTTTTTTTCTAGTTTTGGAAGTAGGAAGGGGTTAGATCAAGTTATTGCTGTCTGTGTCCCTGATGGGGAAAATCATTTTTCTATTTGTCCTGGTGACCCTATTCTATTTCTATTTGTCATGGTCCCTCAGACTGTTGGGGGGCCGGACTATAGTTTAAAAAAATATGAACAAATTCCTATGCACACATCTTATTTGTAGTGCAAAAAAAAAAAGAAAAAACTATTTAATATTTAAAATAAAAAACAATTTTAATCAACATAAACTTATTAGTATTTCACAGATTCCCCTCATCACAGATCGCCTCCCCATCACAGATCCCCTCCCCATCACAGATATCCCCTCCCCATCACAGATCCCCCTCCCCCATCACAGAACCCCCTCCCACATCACAGAACCCCCTCATCACAGAACCTCTCCATCACAGATCCCCCCAACACAGATTCCCCCCATCAAAAAGCCCCCATATAAGGTCAGGTGCTTCCTTACATCTCAGGTGTCACTGTCCCCAGCCAGCGGAGTGCTTACTTACATCTCAGGTGTCACTGTCCCCAGCCAGCGGAGTGCTTCCTTACATCTCAGGTGTCACTGTCCCCAGCCAGCGGAGTGCTTCCTTACATCTCAGGTGTCACTGTCCCCAGCCAGCGGAGTGCTTACTTACATCTCAGGTGTCACTGTCCCCAGCCAGCGGAGTGCTTCCTTACATCTCAGGTGTCACTGTCCCCAGCCAGCGGAGTGCTTCCTTACATCTCAGGTGTCACTGTCCCCAGCCAGCGGAGTGCTTACTTACATCTCAGGTGTCACTGTCCCCAGCCAGCGGAGTGCTTCCTTACATCTCAGGTGTCACTGTCCCCAGCCAGCGGAGTGCTTCCTTACATCTCAGGTGTCACTGTCCCCAGCCAGCGGAGTGCTTACTTACATCTCAGGTGTCACTGTCCGCAGCCAGCGGAGTGCTTCCTTACATCTCAGGTGTCACTGTCCCCAGCCAACGGAGTGCTTCCTTACATCTCAGGTGTCACTGCCCCCAGCCAGCGGAGTGCTTCCTTACATCTCAGGTGTCACTGTCCCCAACCAGCGGAGTGCTTCCTTACATCTCCGGTGTCACTGTCCCCAGCAGAGTGCTTCCTTACATCTTAGGTGTCCCCCACCCATTGGAGCCCTTCTATATCCCAGCAGCAATATCTCAGCCACCATTACTGAAGACTGAGGGGGAACAAATTAGAGGCGGCCATTTTCCAGAAGACCACAGACGAGTTATAAACAAGAAGGGAGCCTGCCGAGTGGCTACAATAGAAATTGAGCTGCGGCACCGCCCACCCGCCACCCCTTTCAAAAACAGGTCACAGATGACAGACAGACTGGGGGTGAGGGGTGAGGGGTGCCGCAGCTCCATTTCTTTTGTAGCCACTCGGCAGGCTCCCTTCTCGTTTATAACTCGTCGGTGGTCTTCTGGAAAATGGCCGCCGGTGGAGACATTATCTCCGCCGGCCGCGGACCTCTAGCGGCGGTGTGGGGCAGCGAAAAATAGTGAAAAAAAGGTTGTAGCTATTGGCAACTATGACCGTTACCGGGCCCCTCTCGGCTGCGGGCCCCATAGCGCCGGCGTGGGTCGCTTGCCGGTAGTTCCGCCACTGGGTCCCGGCCTTTGTCCGGACCTGTCATGTTTCTCGTCTTGTGTGATAAAGGTAGCAGAGGGAAGGGGCAGTCCGCGGGCCGGGTAAATCACACTGGTGGGCCGGATGCGGCCCGGGGGCCCTAGTTTGAGGACCCCTGCTTTAGACAATTGTTTTCCAATTTTCAGCCAACAAATGTTGGATGGCAGGCTAGTAAATTTTCGGCGGACAGCGGTTTGACATCAGATTTTCGTATGGTCTGTACACAAATCCGTCACACAAAAGTCGAAAGTACAAACATGCATGCTCAGAATCAATGCTCACCAAACACGAAATTAGCAGAAGGGGCCCAGAGGGTGGCGCTCAAGAGCTGAAATTCCTCGTAGTACGTCACTACGTTCGTGTTGTCGAACGACAGTTTGCGTACCGTTAGTATGCAAGACAAGATCCTGGCACACGCCCTTTTGACAAAAATCAGACGCTCGGTTGGCCAACAATCGTACCGTGTGTACGAGGCTTAAGATGGGAATTCCCCTAATTTGGAGGAGATTTCCTCTCACTTCCTGTTACATCTCCAGGACAGGAAATGAGGTAAAATCTTCCAAGCAGGACACAGGTAATGAAAATTAAAAAGATAAGGGTGTTTTTAACCCTGTCCTATGCTATCCAAAACAAAAGTTTGGGCTATACATATACTTTAAAGTGGAGTTCCACCCAAAAATGGAACTTCCACTGTTTGGAATCCTCCCCTCTCCGGTGTCACATTTGGCACCTTTCAGGGGGAAGGAGTTGAGTAGCATATTGATATAGCGCTGTCATTTACCCCATAGGATCCCAACGCACTTGATACACTAGGGGCAATTTTTTTTTTCTTACACAGGATCCAATTACCCTACCAGCATGTCTTTAGAGTGTGGAAGGAAACCCACACAGGCACAGGGAGAACATGCAAACTCCAGGCAGATGGTGTCGTGGTCGGGATTTGAACCAGCAACCCTTTTTGCTGCTAGGTGAACGTGCTAACCACTACACCACTGAGCAGATACCTGTGTGATACAGGTATTTGCTCCCACTTCCTGGCGTAGATCACCGCGGTGATCGCAGTGACCTACGCCACGTCCGGCGCCTACTCTGTCCCCCCTCCCTGCTGTCTTCTGGGAGACACACAGGTCCAAGAAGACAGCAGGGACCAGTGAGGACGCGCATGCGCAGTAGGGAACCAGGAAGTGAATGATTCCCTTACCAAAGATGGCGGCGGCAGCACCCGAGAGCCGACAGATCGGCTTCGGCTACCGACATCGCGGGCGCCCTGGACATGTAAGTGTCCATATATTAAAATTTTTTATATTTTTTTTTTTGGCGGAACACCGCTTTAACGATCCCCTTGTAGGCCCCAGTGCCTGAAAACATGTTAGATTGGGAGCATTTTGGAAATGCAGTTGAGCCTAATCAACAGTGCACTTGCTCCCATTCTAAAGCCTCGTACACACGATCCAATTTTTGGCAAACCGAGCGTCAGATTTTTGTCTTGCCTGGATCTTGTCTTGCATACTAACGGTACACAATTTACATGCAACAAACACGAACGTAGTGGCATACTACGAGGAATTTCAGCTCTTGAGCACCACCCTTTGTGCCCCTTCTGTTAATTTTGTGCTTGGTGAGCATTGATTGTGAGCATGCATGTTTGTACTTTCGACTTTTTTGTATGACAGATTTGTGTACTGACCATCAGAAAATCTGACAACCAACCGTTGTCCGCCTAAAATTTACTAGCATGTCATCCAACATTTGTTGGCAGAAAGTTGGACAACAATTGTCAAAAGGAGTGTACTAATGGTCAGATTTTAGGACAACAGTCTGTCAACAGACAAACCCCTGCCAACAATTGGATTGTGTGCACGATTTTGTCTTCAGATTTACCAAAACCATGTAGTGCAAGGACCCGGCCTGATTACATACAAATTGAAACTCTTAAGGTTTGACCTCATATTCTGCAGAAGATTTAATAGTGCCCCGGGACTGTGACGTCATAAGGGGATGGGGTCACCAGGTGACATCACCCGGTGACCACGCCCCATGCCTATTTAAATCATTGCGCACCGTGCACACGGCATTTCAGCGGGAGAGAGCGTTGTGTCAACATCGGAAGAAGAGAAGAGGGAAGAAGACGATGGAGAAGACCGGGCCAACGCTAGCAAAAGAGCGGCAAAAGAGCAGAAGATAGCGGACGAGCCCAGCAGAAGACCGGAGAGCGGGAGAAGAGGCCGGAGAGTGCGGAGAAGTCGGAAGACCCCCGGAGCTGCCTAATAAATTACTTTAAAAACCTGTCTAGTGTGCTTTTTTATTGACACTTTTTCCCCCCAGGTGAATGGGTAGGGGTACGATGTACCCCATACTCATTCACATAGAGTAGGGGGCCGGGATCTGGGGGCCCCCTTATTAAAGGGAGCTCCCGGATTCCGATAAGCCCCCCGCCCGCAGACCCGGACAACCAACGGCCAGGGTTGTCGGGAAGAGGCCCTTGTCCTCATCAACATGGGGACAAGGTACTTTGGGGTGGTGGGGCCCAGGACTCCCCCCTGCCCCAAAGCACCCACCCCCCAATGTTGAGGGTATGCGGCCTGGTATGGTTCAGGAGGGGAAGGCGCTCGCTCGTCCCCACCCCCTTTCCTGGCTGGCCCGGCTGCGTGCTCAGATAAGGGTCTGGTATGGATTTTGGGGGGACCCCCATGCTGTTTTTTTGGCGTAGGGGGTTCTCCTTAAAATCCATACCAGACCAAAGTGCCTGGTATACTCTTGGAGGGTGAACCCATGCTAGTTATTTATTTAAAATTTGGCGTGGAGTTCCCCCTCAAGATCTGCACAAGTCACATGCCAAAGTCGGAGCATGCAAGACGGCGTTCCGACTTTGATCCGACTTCAATGATATTCAATGGACTGAAGTAGGATCAAAGTCGGACCAAAGTAGTACAGGGAGCATTTTCAAAGTCGGACCGACCAGTTAAGACGGCTCCCATAGGGAAACATTGATTTTCCCAATGTCGGAGCGTTTGTCACACCAGTTTGAACCCGGCCTCAATTTGTATGCAATCAGACAGGCCCTTGCACTACATGGTTTTGGTAAATCTAAAGGAAATCAGCCAACAAAAGTCGTATAGTGTGTATGGGATCTCTGACTTCTTATGTGAAGGGTATTATGTTGACACAATATAAAGAGAGTTTAAAGGCTAGCAGTATTTGGGACTGTATCATCTTTAACTTGTTAAAAGGTTAAAGGAGAGCAGGGGGGGATAAACTGAGTGCCGAGCGGCGACGCACAGAAGGCATGAATCAAACATAGATCACTATGCAATAAAGTGCATTTTAAGATTTTGCAACCCTTTTAAACTAGGGCTTATTTTTGGGGTAGGGCTTATATTTCAGCCCTCTCCGAAAATCACAGTAGGTCTTATTTTCGGGGAAACACGGTATAGGTAAAACTTAAGGATAGAAGTTTACTTCCTCTTTAAGGTACAGATAGGAGTATTTGGTGTCATGCTGAAATATCAATAAGCACAACACAAAGACCACCTTCCCGCTTACTCGTTTAGGAAATGGGTGGGTCCAGGGCAAATTGCTCATGGTTGGGGCTATTACTCACGGGTGGAACCCGATGTTTTTAAAATTACATATTACCGCTAACAGTACTTTATTCTGGGAATATGGCTAAGTGACTTTCAATGTAATCAAAGCAGCAGGACCCTTCTTTCTTTCTTTTGTCACTTTACAGATTTAAGTAGAAGCATCCCAGTGTGCCGACAACAGTGAACTGCCCCATTATTATAATGATTAAAGTGCCCCTGGCGCCTCCCCGTGTTTCAAGGCCTCTGACCGACAAGACAGCACTTACTCATTATAGATGAAAACCTTGGTCATTTCTTATTTCTTCAAGATATGTTTAAAAAATGAACTCGGCCAATTCTGCGAAGTGAAGAAGAGCTGCACACTTGCACCATCTAGACATTACATGAGCCATATTTTATCTCACTAACCTGCCATATTTAATTATGAGAGACAAAAAGCAGGCACAGCCTCTGTGTACATTTATGAGAGGATCAAGAAGATTTACACTTGCACTTTATTGCTCTGGAGCTGAATTATCCTGTCAGGTATAGACTGCTATAAGTTATTCACACCATTAAAATAGAGGGGGAAAAAAAAAAAACACAGTTTAAACGCTCGAAAGTATAGGATGTCTTTGTATTATATGCTACACAGTTATCTACAAAGACCAAGTGTAAATAAACCCAGGAACAAAAATGTAATATATTGCTGCTTACCAGTCTATACATGAGGTGTTTGCATTATTTTTTTTATGAAGGATTCTTATTTTTTATTTTCACCTGGTGATCCTGCCAGTAACATGCTTCCTGTCCTAGGGTGAAAACACAGACTCATGGTACTGTATATAAGGAGGATCCCTGTTTTCACCCTAGAAAAGACTACAGAATACTTTTTGCTAGCCTCTTATCCATAATGCAGAGGGGAGGGTTATGTCAGCCTCAGACATAGCTGGGAACAATGCTATCTGATAAGAGTGCAGTACAGGCAGAGAGCACAGGAAGTTATCAGCTCACAAGATTTTTGGCAGGAAAGCAAGATTTGTTTAATTTTTTTTGCACTTTTCTGAACAAAACACCCTCAACAATATTTTTAAAGGCATAATATATACTGGACCAAAAAAAGGGCAAAACGATTAGTTCATTGTTACATTGTTTACATCCACTTTAAAGAAGATCTATGGTCACAGCTTACACTTCTATTGTATAACATCAGCATTGTAACCACAATACAATCAATAGTTATATTTAACAATCCAGTATGAGATTATTTGAAAAATCTCCTTTCATGTTTCTAGTGCTGCCTGTCTGCTGGCCTTCTCTTTCCACAACTTCCTGGATTCTCTGCATGCTTTCCAGCTTATCCTCTACTGTTTACTTTCAATTTCTAAGGACTACATATCCCATGGTACCTTGCTGCCTGCAAGCAGTGATTACTGTACTGACTCCACCACTTTTGGTACTGGTGACAGCCCAGAAACTGGGTATTGGTCACCAGTAGGGATGAGCCGAACACCCCCCCCGGTTCGGTTCGCACCAGAACCTGAGAACGGACCGAAAGTTTGCGCGAACTATCGAACCCCCTTAAAGTCTATGGGACTCGAACGTTCAGAATCAAAAGTGCTCATTTTATAGGCTAATATGCAAGTTATTGTCCTAAAAAGGGTTTGGGGACCCGGGTCCTGCCCCAGGGAACATGTATCAATGCAAAAAGACGTTTTAAAAACTGATGTTTTTTCAGGAGCAGTGATTTTAATGATGATTAAAGTGAAAAAGAAAAAAAGTGAAATATTCCTTTAAATATTGTACCTGGGGGGTGTCTATAGTATGCCTGTGAAGTGGCACGTGTTTCCCGTGTTTAGAACTGTCCCTGCACAAAATGACATTTCTAAAGGAAAAAAAGTCATTTAAAACTGCTTGCGGCTTTAAAGTGGTTGTAAACCCAATTATAATTTTTTTTTTTAAAGAATAACCTGCAAGAGAAAGGCATAATGAGCTAGTATGACTAGCATACTTGCTCATTATGCATTACTTACCTTAGATCGAAGCCCCTGAAGCCATCCTCGTCTCCCCCTCCTGCCGCAGACATCGCTCAGGAAGGTTACTTCCGGGTATCGCCGCTCCAGCGCTCTGTTAGGCCGGAGCAGCGATGACATCACTGCGCGTGCACGCGGGAGCCGTCAAAGCCGGCATTATCCATTGATAAAACCAGCGTTGACAATGCGGCAGCACCGTTGTGTCTATGGAGCGCATGTGCCGTAGACAACGGTGCATTCTTTTTGGGAAAATATCTCCTAACACCTACAGGTAAGCCTTAATCTAGAAATAAAAAAAAATAAATAAAATAAATAAAATCGCGCTAAAGAATCCTCATGGAAATTAATTATATACTGAATAAAGTCCAAAGTGGCAGGCTGGTGTGAAGAAACACAAAAACTCCCAATTCTTAAATGAACCTTGAGAAATTCATGCTTACCAGATAAGTAAGCCAAAAAAGCAGATGGCTATAGCCCAGCCAAGGCCTTTTATTAGCACCAAGACAGCCGCTTCACCAGGAAATGAATGAATACGATCGCTGGAACTATGACTCCATATTAATGATGTTAATCAGCCCAAAAAGAAAAGGAAAAACACATAGCGTAATCCTGCTACAATAAATGGTCTATGGGAATCAGTGTTATGGACAACACCCAGTGTGAGAAGCATGCAGGAGTGAACCACCACCTCACAATCAATCTCCTTACCAGATTGCACTAAATAAAAAACTTTAAGCAGATATAAGGCAAAAACACCCCAAACACAAAGGTTGTGATCCGCCACCTCTCATATAGTCTTCTTACCAGTGTGAGGGGGTTAGCTCGGCAGCGGGTGTGTGTGACCCCCGGGATGGGCTCCCCACACAAAAACAGGCCCAGCAAACGGAGGTTGTGGTTTTCAAAATCAAAAAGGTGCGGTTTATTTTCTATTTACAGTGACAAAACACAGCAAAGCAAAAGAAACATAAACAAAATAAATCCTGGTCAACTTGACCTCTGACTAAACATACAGGTTTCCTAACTAACAACTGGGATCAGCCTAGTGCTGTCCTAGTCCCTAAGTCCCTGGTTTTAAATGTCCAAGCAAATAGCCACACAGGCTTTGTCTCACCGCACAGGGGTTCACTCTCCCTAGACAGTCCACACAGGTCTGGGTCCAGGCATGAGCATACATCTAATGAAGCTGGGAGTTCTTATAGAGGCCTAAATGAGCTGACAAGCTTCAGCTGGTCTCATCAACTCCCTGTCTGCACGACGCCCCACACTCTCCCTAGAGGTATGAGTCATCCATGAGCCCACTAGCCCCAGCTGGGCTTATACAACTCTCCACCTAGTTGTATAAGTCGGCGTAAAGCCTGAATCTGGGCGAAATATATCTACCCCCCTGGATGCAACCAGGTGACTTTACCTTCCTGCTGTCACATACCCCCCCCCTCTTGTTTTAACCTCGGGGTTGGAACACCAGCAATCAGGCATTCATGTACTCGAGACAAAGCATCCACATTCCCCATTTGAACGCCAGGGCGATGCTTTACTGTGAAGTTGAATTCCTGGAGGGCCAGGAACCACCTATTCACTCTTCTATTTGTTTCCTTGTTTTGAGCCATCCACTTTAACGGAGCGTGATCCGTAACCAAGTCAAAGTGCCTACCTAGCAGGTAGTACCGAAGGGAATCTAGAGCCCACTTCACCGCTAAACACTCCTTTTCAACGGTGGCGTAATTTACCTCATGGGACTTCAACTTCCTGCTGAGGTAAATGACTGGGTGCTCTTCCCCGTTCCAGACCTGGGACAATACTGCTCCTAACCCCACATCTGACGCATCACTTTGTACGACAAAGTCTTTAGAGAAGTCGGGTGAGTACAACACTGGCTGGCTACATAAGGCTTGTTTCAAGAATTGGAATGCTGCCTCAGCCTCGGGGGTCCATTTAATCATGACCGACCCTTTCCCCTTCGTCAGGTTGGTTAGGGGCACAGCCTTAGAAGCAAAGTGGGGAATGAATCGCCGATAATACCCAGCGATTCCCAGAAAGGCTCGTACCTGCTTCTTGCTGTTGGGACGTGGCCAACTCTGGATGGCCTCGACTTTGTTGAGTTGGGGTTTTATTACTCCCCTCCCAATGGTGTACCCAAGATATTTGGCCTCTTCCTGCCCAATGGTACACTTCTTGGGGTTAGCCGTAAACCCCGCTTCCCGAACAGAGTCCAGGACTGCTTGCACTTTTGGCAGATGTGAGGCCCAATCTGTGCTATGGACAATTACGTCATCCAGGTAAGCCGCAGCATACTTCCGATGGGGCCTCAGCATCTGGTCCATTTTCCGCTGGAATGTGGCCGGCGCATTCTGTAACCCGAACGGCATTCTTTTATATTGGAACGCCCCGTCTGGGGTTACAAATGCGGTTTTCTCTTTGGCCGACTTGGCCAGGGGGATTTGCCAATACCCTTTTGTGAGGTCAAGAGTCGTCATGTATCGGGCTGTTCCCAGCCGGTCGATCAACTCATCTATACGTGGCATGGGGTAGGTGTCAAATTTTGTAACTTTGTTCAACTGACGAAAATCGTTACAAAATCGCCAGCTCCCATCCGGTTTAGGCACCAACACAATGGGACTAGACCAATCACTTTGGGACTCCTCTATCACCCCTAAGTTCAGCATTTTCTGTACTTCCTCCCGTATTGCCTCCCGTCGGGCCTCTGGGATCCGATAGGGTTTTAACTTCACCCTTTCACCGGGCGGGGTAATGATGTCATGCTCTACCCCAGATGTTTGTCCCGGCAGCTCAGAGAATACCTCCTTGTTGCGAAGCACAAACTCCTTAACCTCCTGTTGTTGGGGTTGTGACAGGGTGGCTGCTATTCCAACCTCAGGAATCACGCAACCAGTTTGAGCTGGTGACCAAGTGTCTGCGACTAGGGACTCTCTATCCCTCCAGGCTTTCAACAGATTAACGTGATAGATCTGTTCGGGCTTTCGCCTTCCTGGTTGTCTGACCTTGTAATTCACTTCGCTCACTTTTTCCATTATCTCGTAGGGGCCTTGCCATTTGGCAAGGAATTTACTTTCAACCGTAGGGACAAGTACCAGTATCCTATCCCCCGGGGAAAAGGTACGGGTCTTGGCTCCACGGTTGTACACTCTCTGCTGTGCTAACTGCGCTTGGGCCAAATGTTCCTTCACGATGGGCATTACCTGTGCAATTCGGTCTTGCATCAGGGCGACATGCTCAATCACACTCCTGTGGGGAGAACTCTCACTTTCCCAAGTTTCCTTGGCAATATCCAACAGCCCTCTTGGGTGTCTCCCATACAGTAACTCAAAGGGGGAGAATCCCGTAGAGGATTGGGGCACCTCCCTAATAGCAAACATCAGATAAGGAAGTAGACAGTCCCAATCCTTTCCATCTCTATCCACCACTTTCTTCAACATTTGTTTTAGGGTTTTGTTGAATCTTTCAACCAGCCCATCGGTTTGGGGGTGATACACAGATGTACGTAATTGCGTCACTTTGAACAATTTACACAGCTCCTTCATAACCCGGGACATAAAGGGTGTACCTTGGTCCGTAAGCAGTTCTTTACAAATACCCACCCGGCTAAACACAAGAGATAGCTCTTTGGCTATGGTTTTGGCCGAGGTATTTCGGAGAGGGATCGCTTCTGGATAACGGGTGGCATAGTCCATTATAACTAATATGTACTGGTGCCCCCTAGCGGACTTGATTATAGGACCTACCAAATCCATGGCGATCCTCTCAAACGGGACCTCAATGATGGGTAGAGGGACCAGCGGGCTACGGAAATGTGGCATCGGGGCCGACCTCTGACACACAGGGCAGGAGGAACAATAATTTTCTATGTCCTTCATCACCCCCGGCCAATAGAATCTCTGTAATACCCTCTCTCGGGTTTTCTCTGTCCCCAGATGACCTCCAAGAATGTGCCCATGGGCCAACTCCAACACCAACTTCCTGTAAGGTTTGGGCACCACAAGCTGCTCAACGGTTTCTTCTGCCCTTTTTGCCACCCGATACAGTAGGTCCTTCTCTACGCTGAAGTATGGGTAAGTGCAGGTATTATCTGGGTTCACTAACTCGCCATCTATTTTCACTACGTTTTCCCGTGCCTTTATTAGGGCGGGGTCTTTCAACTGTTCTGTGGCAAAGTTTTCCCTGTGAACCTCAAGATCAGAAAACTCCACAGACGGTAGGTTTTCGTCTGAGGAGGTGGGCTCCTCTCCAGTTTCTTGAGTCTCCCCTGCCAATACTGATAAGGGAAATTCCGGAGAGTCCTCACCACTCTCAGGGGAGTTCTGGCTATCACATTCCTGGTACATAGGGGCACCAGTGGGGGGCTCAGGATCATCCCACAGTTCCCAGAACTTCGGAAAATCCCTTCCCACAATGGCGTCATGCGGTAACTGAGATACTAAGCCCACTGGATGAAAGAGGGTACCTTTGGGGGTCTCGAAACACACTGTAGTCACTGGATACTCTCGGGTGTCCCCATGCACACAAATAACAGCTACCTTGCTATTCCCAGAGACCTCTGTTTTAACTAACTCAGCCTTTATCAGGGTCACAAGGCTACCTGAATCCAGCAATACCACAACATTTCTACCATTAACACACATTTTGCATAAATGTTTCTCAGTTCCTCGAATGGCAGTGCATGCGACTGTCGCACACAGCGACTGACGTCTGCCCGTCAGAAAGTCACACTGCATGGGTTCCTCCACAACCGGGCAATTGGCTGCAATATTTCCCGCTTGCCGGCAGCGGTAGCAAACGATCCTTCTTGCCGCCTCTTGAGCCGCTGATTTCCCAGGCTGTTCTCGCCAAACTTGGGGTAGAGCTCCCACCCTCTCACTCTCTCCACCCTCACCCCTTGGAATCCTCTTATCCGCCCCTGGGGATGGTCTGGTCTTAGGGTGGAAAGTCCGAGTGTCTCTGGAAGAGGCCGTCAGGTTCTCTGTAGCCAAGTATTTCTCCACACGATCCACAAGACCATCGGCCGTCTCTGGGTCTCCATGGCTTACCCACTTTTGGATGGCAGTAGGAAGAGCTCTCAAAAACTGATCCATTACAACACGTTCCACAATCTTTGGTGCGGACAAAGTCTCTGGCTGTAGCCACTTTCTGCTCAGGTGAATGAGATCATACATTTGAGACCTGGGGGGTTTTCCAAGCTGGAAAGTCCAGTTATGCACACGCTGAGCCCGGACAGCCAGGGTGACACCCAGCCTTGCCAATATTTCAGCTTTTAACATCACATAGTCTTTTGCTTGGTTAGGCTCTAGGTCATAGTAAGCTTTCTGCGATTCACCAGTTAACAGAGGAGCCACCAGTCCAGCCCACTGCTCCTCAGGCCACTTTTCTCTTTCAGCGGTCCTTTCAAATGTGGTCAAAAATACCTCTGGATCATCCTCTCCAGTCATTTTTGTCAATAAACGACTCACCCCAAAGGACGCGGTATTAGTGGGACGGCTTTCCTCACTGGTCTGCGGACGTTGCTGCATTACTGCTTCCATCTGTTGTTGTAGTCTCTGCTCTTGCTTCTGCAACAGGTCTATGAAGCGGGCCTCAGATTGCTGCTGGGCTTGTTGCTGAGCCTCCAGACTCTGTTGCAAAGTTGCGTTTGTCTGCTGCT
Organism: Rana muscosa; assembly: GCA_029206835.1. Taxonomy (NCBI): domain Eukaryota; kingdom Metazoa; phylum Chordata; class Amphibia; order Anura; family Ranidae; genus Rana; species Rana muscosa. The sequence goes on from CM055118.1 coordinate 133,735,089, forward strand.
GGGCTGCAAGGCTCTGTTGATGAGCTTGCTGCTGGGCTGCAAGGCTCTGTTGTTGAGCTGCAAGGCTCTGTTGATGAGCTGCAAGGCTCTTTTGCAAACCTGCATTTGTCTGCTGTTGATTGGCATTTGCTAGAGCCAGCTGTTTCAGTATCTCCTCCATGCTGGCTTAAAAAAAACTGCCCGCATTCTCCACCAACTGTGAGGGGGTTAGCTCGGCAGCGGGTGTGTGTGACCCCCGGGATGGGCTCCCCACACAAAAACAGGCCCAGCAAACGGAGGTTGTGGTTTTCAAAATCAAAAAGGTGCGGTTTATTTTCTATTTACAGTGACAAAACACAGCAAAGCAAAAGAAACATAAACAAAATAAATCCTGGTCAACTTGACCTCTGACTAAACATACAGGTTTCCTAACTAACAACTGGGATCAGCCTAGTGCTGTCCTAGTCCCTAAGTCCCTGGTTTTAAATGTCCAAGCAAATAGCCACACAGGCTTTGTCTCACCGCACAGGGGTTCACTCTCCCTAGACAGTCCACACAGGTCTGGGTCCAGGCATGAGCATACATCTAATGAAGCTGGGAGTTCTTATAGAGGCCTAAATGAGCTGACAAGCTTCAGCTGGTCTCATCAACTCCCTGTCTGCACGACGCCCCACACTCTCCCTAGAGGTATGAGTCATCCATGAGCCCACTAGCCCCAGCTGGGCTTATACAACTCTCCACCTAGTTGTATAAGTCGGCGTAAAGCCTGAATCTGGGCGAAATATATCTACCCCCCTGGATGCAACCAGGTGACTTTACCTTCCTGCTGTCACACCAGATAGACACCACTATAGAGCTTGATGTATATAGGTGACGACTTTAGATCGGGATCCTATGGACAACTGCAGACTCAGATGGTAAAGGGATGGAAATGAAGTCTCCCAGCTGGGACCGTAAGTCCACGTATGCGGTAAATTCGTCAAGTACCCAAGAGGAAACGAAGAGACTCGATAGTGTAATACCATCAATGTATTTAATAAAAAAAGGGCAGTTACACTTACATATAGTTGCATAAATTCAAGCAGAGAAACGAAGCCGGCCGGCTACAATATAAAACTCTCGTCCTGCGAACGTGGTGACGTCAGCACGTACCCCCTCAGATGCGTTTCGTCATCAAAGACATTCTCAACAAGGGACGGGTAGCGTGCTGACTCACCACCATTTATAGGACCAAGCCTAGTTTTGAATCGCAGGCAAGGTAACGGTTCGCCATCTTGTTTGATGGCAAACCTAATGTTATTATTCGACTCAGGAGGAATTTTTGCAACAAGCTAAAGTGCTTACTCAGAAGTTCCTAGAGAAAGGGTATATGGAATCTGACTTAAAAACTACACTTGAATCAGTGAGGACTCTCAATCGAGAGGACCTCCTGGTTGAGAGGCCTCGCCAGCAAGGGGGGGTTTTCTCACAAGGTGTTCCATTCATAACTACTTATTCTATCCAACATATAAACATCAAACAAATGTTGTCCCGACACTGGCACATTATAAATAGTGACCGTATTTTGAGAGAAATTCTGCCTGATACACCTCAGGTGGTGTTTCGAGGGGCACCTTCATTAAGAAATAGGGTATCCCCTAATATTCTTGATCCCCGCTCTAGATTAAATTTTTTCAATTGATTGTGAGGTGGTGGTTCACTCCTGCATGCTTCTCACACTGGGTGTTGTCCATAACACTGATTCCCATAGACCATTTATTGTAGCAGGATTACGCTATGTGTTTTTCCCTTTCTTTTTGGGCTGATTAACATCATTAATATGGAGTCATAGTTCCAGCGATCGTATTCATTAATTTCCTGGTGAAGTGGCTGTCTTGGTGCTAATAAAAGGCCTTGGCTGGGCTATAGCCATCTGCTTTATTGGCTTACTTATCTGGTAAGCATGAATTTCTCAAGGTTCATTTAAGAATTGGGAGTTTTTGTGTTTCTTCACACCAGCCTGCCACATTGGACTTTATTCAGTATATAATTAATTTCCATGAGGATTCTTTAGCACAATTTTCTTTTTTTTATTTCTATTTGTGTTTATCCCACTTTTATTGCTGCTATAAGGAGTTCTCTCTATTTTATTTCATCCTAATTTTAAGTTTTTATTTACTTAAAATTTGACAGCAAGCGCGTTTTTTTCCCTTTATTGTATAAGCCTTAATCTAGGCTTACCTGTAAGTGCAAGTTGCATAAGTGGGTTTACAACCACTTTAATGTAATGTGTGGTCCCGGCAATATGGATGAAAATCATTGAGGAAATGGGCATGGGTACCCCCCCCCCCCCAGCCCATTTGGGTCTTGTATGGATATTAGGGGAAACCTGCACCTAAATTAAAAAAAGGAAAGGGCTGGGGCCCTCAGGTCCTATATACTCTGTACAGCAGTATACAGGCGGTGCAAACAAGACAGGGACTGTAGGTTTGTTCTTAAGTAGAATCTTTTTGTAATTTAGAACTGGTACATTTTTAAAGTGTAGCTCCAGACAAAAAAAATCTATTTTTAAGCTTTTTGGAAAACATAGGGAAGGGTTATCACCCCTGTAACTTTTGTTTTGCTGTCTGTGCACCTGTTCAGAAGATTTCACCTCACTTTCTGTCCCAATGACAATTGTTTTTTGAAAATTTGGTTTTTTTAGTGAAACAAGGATTGGTGATAAAGCATAAGTGGAGAGGAGACACGTTTTTCCCATATTAACTCTTACAGGAGTGAATTTCCCTTCCTAGGGGTAGATTTCCTCTAACTTCCTGTTGTCTCCCTCCGTTTGCAAATAGGAGTCGTTTGTAAGTTGGATGTTTGAAAGTAGGGGCCTGCCCTATATACTCTGCAGAAATTTGGGCCTTAGGTGTTGGTGTTGCCACAACACTGTAAGGCCTCACATTTACTCTTGGTGGGCGCAGGAATGGGCCCTTGTCATGAAGGGCAACCTCACCTGCAAGCTGGCGACACTTCGGCGCGCGCGGGTACGCGCCTGCGCAATAGCGGCGAACCGGCGTTAGCGCATTCGCGCTTGCGCAACGGCGAATTGGCGATCGTGCGTACGCGCATGCGTGGTAATGGCGCGCGGGCGTTCGCGGGTGCGCGCGGGAGCGTGCAGTGACACTTCCTGGCGCCAATCTGGGGCTATTTAAAGGGGCTCCTTGCTGTCTGGTCTACAGCGTTCCCAAGACCCACCTGCTATCTAAAACTTCCCTACCGATCTGTTCCTGTGACCCGGTTTGTTCCTGACGCTTCTGCCTTCTACCTGCCCGCTGACCCCCGGCTTGTTGACCTTGCTTCCGCCTGCTCCTTCTGCTACCTGCTGCCCGCCCGTTGCCGACCCGGACTGAATAACGACTCTGCCTCTGCCTCTTGGACTGCACCTGATCTGCCAGCCAGCGGATTACCCGGCCTGTCTGGACTTGCCTGTGCCCTGTACTACAAGACACCTCCCCGCTGTCTGCTGCCTCTCTCCTCAGTTCCTGTGTGCCAAGCCTGCCTGCCGTTCCAGCTTCCCTGCTGCCGCTGAAACCTGCACAGGGCTTCCTGAAGTCCAGCTCCATCTCTGCACCAGTGTTCCTGACAGGCACTTGTGCGACTCTGCACTCCCGAGCTCCCTGTTCCCACCATCAGGGGTTCCGGAGTAAGAGGTGCAAAAGAGGCCGCTCCCTGCATCCCAGGCTCATCACCAGGTACGTGACAGTACCAGACAGCCATGTCCGAGCCTGCGCAGGGAGCGAACCCAATGGAGGAACTTTGCCGACACCTGGATGGGCTAACCCAGGCCGTCAGAAGCCTGCAGGAGGGTTATACCCGACTGGAGGGCCGAGTCCAGGCCCTATCCTCCTCAGCTTCCTCCTCCACTGGGACTTCCACTTCTCCTTCGGTGGTCATGATGCCGCCTGAACCAAAGGTACCCACGCCTGAGCGATTTTCAGGGGAGCGGAGCAGATACAGAGCCTTTCGGAATGCCTGCGAGCTCTTCTTTGCCTTGCAACCACGGACCTTTTCACTAGAATCCACCAAAGTGGGGTTCGTTATTTCCCTCCTGTCTGGTGAGCCTCAAGCCTGGGCTCACCGCCTCTTGGAGCATAAAGACGTTTCACTTAATACCTTGGACACCTTCTTCCAAACCATGGCCCAACTTTACGAGGACCCGCACCAGGCCGCCACTGCCGAAGCAACCCTGCATGCCCTTTAGCAAGGCCGCAGACCGGCCGAGGATTATGTTTCCGAATTCAGGAGATGGAGCTCAGACACTAATTGGAATGATGCTGCTCTTTGTTACCAATTCCGATTGGGACTCTCTGAACCGCTCAAAGATGAACTGGCACGTGTAGGTGTGCCCGGAACTTTGGATGCTCTGATCAACCTGACTATCCAGATTGACCGAAGTCTACGAGAACGTAGGACTGAACGAGCCACCGGGCCGTCCCGCCCGGTTTGGATGTTGCCTCGGGTACTCAGCTCTGCCAACCCAGCTCCTTCATTTCCAGTTACAGCCTCCTCTGACAACCCAGAACCCATGCAGCTGGGACTTCTCCGTCCCTCACTCACCCCTGAGGAACGTCAACGCAGGCGAACCCTGAACCTTTGTCTATACTGCGGAGAACCCGGACATTATGTACGGACCTGCCCTGTGAAAATCCGTAAGTGCTTCTCCATGTCGTCTGTGCATTTACCCGTTATACCCAGTAACTCTGCTCACCTGGCGATTCCCATTCTTTTGCAGCTCCCAGGAGGGAATATTCAAGTCAGCGCTATCATTGACTCTGGGGCCTGCAGTTGCTTTCTGGACTTGGCTTTTGCCACCACACATCACATTCCTTTGCGCCCTAGAGCTAAAGGGCTTTCTGTATACCTCGCTGATGGATCGTCCCTTAAATCCGGACCAGTCATTCAGGAGACCTTACCGCTGGCCAAAACCATTGCCAGTACCCATCAGGAGTTACTATGCCTAGATGTCATCAAGTCTCCTCTGTTCCCCATCATTCTGGGCATGCCCTGGCTACAGGCCCATAACCCGCAAATTAATTGGACATCAGGAGAAGTCAGTTTCTGTTCCCCCTACTGCCGCCAACATTGTCTGCAGGAAGTTTCGAGTACCCCTTCTCCCTTGCTTCGCATGGACTCCGATGCTGAGGTCCGCCAGTCAGTTCCTGAAGCATATCACAGCTTCCTTGACGTTTTTAGCAAGAAAGGGGCTGAAACTCTCCCTCCACACAGGCGTTACGATTGCCCGATTGAGCTTCTCCCCGGGGCTGAAATCCCCTTTGGCAGGATTTTTCCTCTGACGGAACTTGAACTCGAGACACTCAAGACTTATGTTGATGATAATCTTATGAAAGGGTTCATCCGTCCTTCTACGTCACCGGCAGGGGCAGGGATTTTCTTTGTTGAGAAAAAGGACCATTCCCTCCGCCCTTGTGTGGATTACAGAGAGCTCAACAAAGTGACTATAAAGAACCGGTACCCCCTTCCTTTAGTACCTGAATTGTTTCAAAGACTGGGATCTGCAGTCATTTTCACAAAACTGGACCTCCGTGGGGCTTATAACCTGGTGCGGATCCGAAGCGGGGATGAGTGGAAAACGGCCTTTCGCACTCGCTTCGGGCACTTCGAATACTTAGTCATGCCCTTCGGACTTTGCAATGCCCCTGCTACATTCCAGCATTTTGTGAACGACATTTTTAGAGACTACCTTGACCTTTTTGTTATCATTTACTTGGACGACATCCTCATCTTTTCCCCTTCTTTGGAGAAACACCGGGAACACGTTCAGAATGTGCTTGCACGGCTTTGAACGCACGGGTTATACGCAAAACCCGAAAAATGCGAATTCGAACGCCAAAGCATCCAATTCCTTGGACTTGTCATCTCGGTGGAGGGTATCACGATGGACTCCCAGAAAGTGGCTGCAATTCTTGACTGGCCGGTGCCCGTAGATAGGAAAGGCATACAGCGCTTCATCGGATTTGCAAACTTTTATAGGAAGTTCATCAGGGGGTTCTCTTCCATCATCACCCCATTAACCAACCTAACCAAACAGACTGTCCGGTTCCAGTGGTCTTCAGAAGCCCAAACGACCTTCGAGACCCTTAAGAAATTATTTACCTCTGCATCCGTTCTGAGGCACCCTGATGCAGCTCTACCATACATACTGGAGGTGGACGCATCGGAAACAGCAGTTGGGACGGTTCTCTCCCAAAGACAGGGGCCCAAGGCTCTCTTACATCCGGTTGCCTTTTTCTCCCGTAAGCTGTCATATTCGGAGAAGAACTATGATGTGGGAGACCGGGAACTACTGGCAATCAAAGCCGCCCTGGAGGAATGGCGGTACCTCCTGGAAGGAGCAGCGCATCCGATCCTGGTCTATACGGACCACAAGAATCTGGAGTATCTGAGAGTGGCAAAGAGACTGAAACCCCGGCAGGCCAGGTGGGCACTTTTCTTCACACGTTTCTCTTTCCATATAACGTATAGACCAGGATCAAAGAATACTAAACCGGATGCTCTCTCACGAATGTTCTGTGACCGTGAAACACCTGCCCCTCCGGATACCATCTTGTCACCAGGAAACTTCCTCTTGCTTCAAGAGGACCTGCTATCTCGGATCAAGCAAGCATCCAAGGGGATCTCTCCCTCACCTGGGACAGAGTTACGGCTCAAGGATGGACTTTTATGGTACAAGGACAAAATCTTTGTACCAGAGGACCTGCGAGTCGCAGTCCTTAGTTCCTGCCACGATTGCAAACTGGCTGGGCACTTCGGGGTACTCAAGACCTCCGAACTTCTACAACGCATGTTCTGGTGGCCGCAACTGTCAAAGGACTGTAGAAGCTACGTGGAGTCTTGCAGCACATGTATCAGGAACAAGGGTAGTAAGTCCAGAGCCTGGGGTCTGTTGAAACCATTGCCCGTACCCGAGAGGCCATGGAAGATGATTTCCATGGACTTCATCGTAGAACTTCCCCCCTCAGAGCTTTTCACCACTATCTTCGTGGTTGTGGATAGACTATCGAAAATGGCACACTTCTTGCCCATGAGGGGTACGCCCTCCGCTCCTGAGACAGCCAAAATTTTTGTCAAAGAAATCGTAAGGCTCCATGGCATCCCTGTGAACATTGTGTCGGATCGAGGGGTGCAATTCACCTCCAGGTTCTGGAAAGCCCTGTGTGAAGCCCTCGGGATTAGCTTGTCCTTCTCGTCTGCCTACCATCCGCAATCAAATGGCCAGACTGAACGGACGAATCAAACACTTGAGCAATACCTACGCTGCTTTTCTTCGTTCTCGCAGGAAGATTGGGTACCTCTGCTGCCGCTGGCCGAATTCGCATACAATAATTCGGTCCACTCTGCCACGAAGCAATCCCCGTTCTATGCTAACTACGGCTTTCATCCCTCATTCTTGTCCAACCGTATCCCGGAGTCTGCTGTACCTGCTGTCCAGGAGACATTGAATTTTTTCAGAGCAAACAATGAATTATTACGAGACACGATGACTAAGACACAAGAATATAATAAAGAAGTGTTCGACAAAAAAAGAAGAGGAGAACTCAATCTGGAACCCGGAGATCAGGTGTGGTTATCTACACTGAACCTTAGACTTGCCTGTCCCTCAAAGAAATTGGGCCCCAAGTTTGTGGGTCCTTTTCCCGTCAGGAGACGGATTAACAGTGTGGCCTATGTACTGGAGCTACCAGAATCATTCCGGATCCACCCGGTTTTCCATGTTGCCCTACTTAAGCCTACTGTTCCTGATCCCTTCTCGGGACGTGACACCGGCCCTCCTGAACCAATCTTGGTCGACGGTGAAGAGGAGTTTGAGGTGGAATCCATCGTGGATTGTAGAAAAAGGCGCAACCAAGTCCAATTTCTTGTAAAATGGAAAGGATATGGCCCTGAGGAGAACTCATGGGAACCTGAGTGCAACATCCATGCCAAAAGATTGGTTCAGTCCTTCAAAGACTCTCATCCAGTTAAGGTGGCCCAGTTGGGCATCCGGAGGCTGCCCATTGGAGAGGGGCAATGTCATGAAGGGCAACCTCACCTGCAAGCTGGCGACACTTCGGCACACGAGGGTACGCGCCTGCGCAATAGCGGCGAACCGGCGTTAGCGCTCTCGAAATGAAGAGTCGGCGTTCGCGCGTACGCGCATGCGATGTAACGGCGCGCGTGCGTGCGCGCGGGAGCGTGCAGTGACACTTCCTGGCACCAATCTGGGGCTATTTAAAGGGGCTTGTGCTGGGCTCCTTGCTGTCTGGTCTACAGTGTTCCCAAGACCCACCTGCTATCTGATACTTCCCTACCGATCTGTTCCTGTGACCCGGTTTGTTCCTGACGCTTCTGCCTTCTACCTGCTCGCTGACCCCCGGCTTGTTGACCTTGCTTCCGCCTGCTCCTTCTGCTACCTGCTGCCCGCCCATTGCCGACCCGGACTGAATAACGACTCTGCCTCTGCTTCTTGGACTGCACCTGATCTGCCAGCCAGTGGATTACCCGGCCTGTCTGGACTTGCCTGTGCCCTGTACTACAAGACACCTCCCCGCTGTCTGCTGCCTCTCTCCTCAGTTCCTGTGTGCCAAGCCTGCCTGCCGTTCCAGCTTCCCTGCTGCCGCTGAAACCTGCACAGGGCTTCCTGAAGTCCAGCTCCACCTCTGCACCAGTGTTCCTGACAGGCACTTGTGCGACTCTGCACTCCCGAGCTCCCTGTTCCCACCATCAGGGGTTCCGGAGTAAGAGGTGCAAAAGAGGCCGCTCCCTGCATCCCAGGCTCATCACCAGGTACGTGACAGCCCTGCTGTGAAATATTAGATCAAGAATTGTAATTACATGCCCCTGTTGAACAGGGGCAGAAAAATTGGGCCTTAGGCACAGGTGCTGGTGATACAAGACTGATTCATTTTTATGAAGGTCAGCCTATCGACCGATTCGGTGGACAGGCACACCCTGTGATCGGTTACAAAGCCTCCAGCAGCACTGAATGTGCGTTCCGAAAGAACGCTGGATGCAGGACAGGCCAGTAGCTCAATTGTATACTGTGCAAGCTCTGGCTAGTGATCCATCCTCAAGATCCAGTAAGCCAGAGCATTTTCGGTGGGAAAGGTGTCCAAGTCTGATCTTGCCCCTAGGTATTCCTGCACCATGTAAAACAGACGCTGGCGATGGTTGCTGGAACCGATCATACCTTGGGGCTGCGGACTAAAAAATTGTCTGAACACATCGGTCAGACAGCCACCTTCTCCACCGCTCCTTCTTTGACTGACCGTGTCCAGGACCAGGATTTTGTAACCTCCCAGTCTCTGGGAATGCGTTGCACAGACCTTTCTGCAAGGTCTGCCGAAGATGTTTCATCCTCTTCTCCCTCTATGACGGCAAGATAAGGTCCGCAACCTTACCCTTGTAACGTGGATCAAGTAGGGTTGCCAGCCAGTAATGATCCCTCTCCTTGATCAAACAAATACGAGGATCCTTCCGCAGGCTTTGCAGGATCACGGAGGCCATGCAGCGTAGGTTTGCTGAGGCATTCAGTCCGGAGTCCTCTGGGTCACACAGGACGACATGATCCGCAGCCACCTCCTCCCAGCCACGTACAAATCCATGGGTTTTTTGGGACTGTAATTGATCCCTTGAAGACTGCTGCTGATGCTGAGTGCTAGGCTCCACCTCAATGCTGACACAATCCTCCTCCTCGTCCTCTTCCCCCTGTGATAGGTGGGCCAGCAGGAACACTGTCTGGATAAAGGGCGCCTTGAGAGGTAAGGAAGTCCTCCTCTTCCTCTGTTCTGCCTCAAGTGCCCTGTCCATTATTCCATGCAGCGTGTGCTCCAACAGGTGGACAAGAGGGACAGTGTCACTGATGCATGTACTGTCACTGCTCACCATCCTCGTGGCCTCCTTAAATGGTGCCTGGACAGTGCATGCATCCCTGATCATGACCCACTGATGTGGCAAAAAAAAAACAAGCTCCCCTGACCCTGTCCTGGTGCCATATCGGCACAGATACTCATTGATGGCCCTCTGCTGCATGTACAACGTTGAGTTCCACCTGATGGGCATGTCACAGATTAGGCGGTTCTTGGGCAGGTTGTATTCCTTTTGGAGGTCAGCCAGCCGGGCACTGGCATTATATGACCGGCGTAAATGCACACAGAGTTTCCTGGCCTGCCTCAGGACATCCTGTAAGCCCGGGTACCTGCCCAAGGACCGCTGCACCACCAAGTTAAGGATGTGAGCCAAACAGGGCACATGGGTCAGTTGTCCCTGTCGGAGGGCGGAGAGGAGGTTGGTGCCATTATCGCAAACCACCATTCCTGGCTTAAGCTGGCATAGCGTCAACCACCTCTGAGCCTGCCCCTGCAGAGCTGACAGAATCTCTGCCCCAGTGTGGCTCCTGTCCCCCAAGCACACCAGCTCAAGCACCGCATGGCATCTTTTTGCCTGCGTACTTACGTAGCCCCTTGAATGCCTACGGAGCACCGCTGGTTCCGAGGACAAAGCACAGGAAGAGGCCATGGAGGACGAAGAAGAAGAGGGGGTGGAGGAGAGAGGTGTGTCAGAATCACCAGTAGTAGCATTTTGGAGGCGTGGTGATGGAACAACCTCCAACACTACTGCACCTTGTCCTGCATCCTTCCCAGCTGCCAGCAGAGTCACCCAATGCGCCGTGAAAGATAGGTAACGTCCCTGTCCATGCCTGCTGGACCATGAGTCAGCGGTAATATGCACCTTACCGCTGACCGCCCTGTCCAGCGAGGCCAAGACATTGCCTTCCACATGCCGGTGGAGAGCCAGAATCGCTTTCCGTGAGAAAAAGTGGCGTTTGAGAACCTACCACTGAGGAACCGCACATTCCACAAACTCACGGAAGGGGGCAGAGTCTACCAACTGAAAAGGCAGCAGTTGAAGTGCTAGCAATTTAGCCAAGCTAGCATTCAACCGCTGGGCATGTGGATGGCTGGGAGCGAACTTCTTTCGGGGGTGCAGCAGCTGGGGCAGGTAAATTTGCCTAGTACAATCTGACGTTGGTGTACCGATAGCAGATTGCCCGCAAGTACTTGGCTGTGACACACCTAATTCTACACCTTCATTCCTCTCAGTGCAGGTTTCAGAGAGGACTGAAGGTATAGTGGGGTTGGAGATCCCAGCTGATGAGGAGCAAGGAGAGGTCCGCTTTGTTCTTTGTGGGTCTTTTAGGTATGCTTGCCAACGAATCGCATGGCAGGTCGACATATGTCTGATCAAGCATGTGGTGCCCAAGCGGGTGATGTTTTGGCCACGCGAGATACGCCTGAGACATATGTTGCAAATAGCAGCGCTGAGATCTGATGCACCAAAGGCCCACACTAATGAACTTTTGGAATAACCCGCATAGACAGCAGCGCCCTGCACATGCAGAGCTCTGTGGTGTGATGCTGTCGGGGTGCTGCCCTTAAGCTGGCCCCTGGAGGGCATCCTGCCTCATTGGAGATGTGCCTCCTGCTCCTCCTCCTCCTCTCTCCTATCAGGCACTCACGTAGAATCCGTGACCTCATCATCCCCTCCCTCCTCATCACTGTAGCAAACCTGGCAGTATGCTGCAGCTGGGGGAACATGACTGCCAGATTGCTGTCCTTCTTGGGAACCCCCTCTCTCTGGGCTCACGTTACTGCCTTCCTCTAGCTGGGTACCATCATCGGAGCCTTCAAACCGCTGCGCATCCTCCTGCAGCATGTACCCAACACTGTGGTCAAACAGTTCGGGGGACTCCTCAGGAGGACATAGTGGGGCTAGGGAAGGAGTGACTGATGCCATTGAGCCGAGGGAAGAGGCCGCTTTGGCAGCTGCTTTGCCAGACAAAGTACCCTGAGCCTGGGTGAGAGAGGATGAGGACGGCTTGGTCATCCACTCTACCAAGTCTTCAGGATGTTGTGGCTCAACGCGGCCAGCTGCCGAAAAAAAAGACAAGCGTGTCCCACGGCCACATGCTGATGAGGATGCACCGTGTCCCGACCAGCACTGTTGCCTCTAGACACAGAGCCTGCTTGCCCTCTTTTATTGGCTTGTGACTGTCTGCCTCTCCTTCTTGTCCTTCCAGACATACTAATGGCCTGAAGTGAGATGTAGCTGCACAAAGCTGGGATGTATATATATATATATATACTGATTATACTGCAGCTAGCAGAATCAACTGCCTGCCTGTAGTATTATTAGTAAGAGAACACCAGCAATTGTCTTCAGTTATCTTTAGTAGCACACTGTGCAGAGGACACAGTACACTAACTGAAAATACTGCAGCTCCCTGCCTGTGGTATTAATATGAGAACACCATCAATTGTATTCAGGTAGCTTTAGGTGCACACTGTGCAAAGGACACAGTACACTAACTGAAAATACTTGCAGCTTCCTTCCTGTGGTATTAATATAAGAACACCAGCAATTGTATTCAGGTAGCTTTAGGTGCACACTGTGCAAAGGACACAGTACACTAACTGAAAATACTTGCAGCTCCCTGCTCGTGGTATGAGTATGAGAACACCAGCAATTGTATTCAGGTAGCTTTAGGTGCACACTGTGCAAAGGACACAGTACACTAACTGAAAATACTGCAGCTCCCTGCTCGTGGTATGAGTATGAGAACACCAGCAATTGTATTCAGGTAGCTTTAGGTCCACACCGTGCAAAGGACACAGTACACTAACTGAAAATACTTGCAGCTCCCTACCTGTGGTATTAATATGAGAACACCAGCAATTGTATTCAGGTAGCTTTAGTTGCACACTGTGCAAAGGACACAGTACACTAACTGAAAATACTGCAGCTCCCTGCCTGTGGTATTAATATGAGAACACCAGCAATTGTATTCAGGTAGCTTTAGGTGCACACTGTGCAAAGGACACAGTACACTAACTGAAAATACTTGCAGCTCCCTGCCTGTGGTATTAGTATGAGAACACCAGCAATTGTATTCAGGTAACTTTAGGTGCACACTGTGCAAAGGACACAGTACACTAACTGAAAATACTGCAGCTACCACAATCACCTGCCTGCCTGTCAGTATATTATGAAGAGAATAACAGGAACGGATCTAGCTAAACTGAATACAGTGTATATATATACATATATATATATATATATATATATATATATATATACACACACAACACCTTGGATGCATATATATCCTCTACAAACTGTAACTGCAGCTAACTGACTCGCCTGCCTGCTCTATCTAACTCAAATGAAATGACACTATCTCTCTCTCTCTCTCTGTCTTTCTTTCACTGCCGCAACACACTTCACAAGGCCGCCATGCAGGCGGCCTTATATAGTGTGGGGCGTGTACTAAACCCCCTGAGACATAATTGGCCAAAGTCACCCTGGCTTTGGCCAATTGTGGTTCTCCGTTCTTACCGCGCTGTGATTGGTCAAAGTATGCGGATCATAGTGCATGCTTGGCCAATCATCAGCCAGCAATGCACTGCGATGCCGCAGTGAATTATGGGCCGTGACGCACCACTCGAATTTGGCGCGAACGGCCCATAATGTTCAAAATTCGACAAACGGTCGAACAGCCGATGTTCGAGTCGGACATGAGTTCGACTCAAACTCGAAGCTCATCCCTAGTCACCAGGACAAATAGAGAGTGAATCTTCCCAGTGGGAACATAGATAGCTGTAAAATCCTCACAGGGGTTTTCAACCTATCCAAAAGTCTAAGAGCATGTTTTGGCTATAGATACACTCTAGTGAGGGTCCAACAGCACTAGTTACAAATAGCTTTTTGCCATTTGGTGAAAGGTTCTATTGATAAACTTATTTGATTTGGCTGGTTATATAATATAGAGACCACACCTAGCTAGTGTCCCTAGTGTTTCTAGCTTAAACTTAGTGTTGCTGCTAGGCTGTAGTAAGCCTGAGCTCGGAATTGTAATAGTTCTGCTTCCATTGGTCTTTCTCTAAACTCAAATTATTGTTTGCTTCTGCCTGCTGTTGAGTGTCCCTGGCATAGGCGTGTACAGGGGGTGTGCCAGGTGTGCCTGGTCACATCCTAATCACTCTATGTTGTCCCGACTCCCCCTACCACCCGGACTTCCCCCATGTGTTGCGCCTCCCCCACCTGCAGTGCTGCTGGCTTTCCTCCTCTCCTCTCCCCCTGGCTGCTGCAGGGGATGTTTCAGGATGGAGAGTGGGGAAGGGGCTAATCAATATGTATATTACCGCCTCCTTACTTTTCTAAATGAACACGATCAATCATACCTGAAGCATAGTAAACTATGATTCAGTTTGTAAATAAACAGGAAGCCACTCAGCACAGAGCACTTCCCATTCATTCACTGTCCAGTACAGCTGAGGCTGCAGGGAAAGGCATGTGTATTTTAGCTTTGGGTGCACACCTTAATGCAATAGGCTGTACACACATATGGTCCCTGGCAACAGAGATACAATAATTCTGAGCTATGAATAATTATGTCTCTCTGGGAAATCACCAGGTGGTTTATTTTCATTGGTGCATGCTAAGGAGAGGATATAAATATTTGAGGTAACCTTGGTTTTCTTTGCCTCCCAGGCATGGTACACCCAGGAGGAGTGAAGCTGGAACATTGGGGGAAGAGTGCTAAAAAGTGTCCTGGAGAGCTGAGTAGAAGGTGCTGCTGGTGGACATTGCAGGACGTCTGGTGGCCCAGTCTAGTGTCACCGTAAGCTACTCAACATTCTGAAGAATACAGATTGTTTTGTTTTTTTTAAAGGTAAATTTTTTTCAAAACAAGACATACAATAGACAACAAACAGACACAAATAGAGCGAACATCGCCCAATCCAGTACAGTGCAAAAAATGTTTTTTAGAAAGCTGGTAAACAATTGGCATATATCAAGAAGACAATATTCAGTCACATTTTTAAGGAGCAGGAGAGACAGTGCTCTCAGAATCAACCCAGTAGCCCCAAACCTTACTGAATTTTTTCGGACACCCTCTAGCCTCATATGTCAGTTTGTATAATGATACAGCATGGTTAATATTTGTGAGCCAGAAGGCAATAGTGGGTAAGGATGGAGACTTCCAATGGAAGGTTATTGCTTTCTTAGCATAAAACAATACTATTCTCAGAAATGTTTGAGTATTCTCGGATATACTATCATCATCAATATAACCCAGTAAACACCTTAAAGCATGGATATGCAATTAGCGGACCTCCAGCTGTTGCAAAACTACAAGTCCCATCATGCCTCTGCCTCTGGGTGTCATGCTTGCTGCTGTCAGAGTCTCGCTATGCCTCATGGGACCTGTAGTTTGGTAACAGCTGGAGGTCCGCTAATTGCATATCCCTGCCTTAAAGGATTACAGACATTAGGTAATTGTGTCAATGAACTAATGAAGGCCGTGACCTCCGTCCAGAACTTCCTGATCGGAGCACACTCCCACTTTAAATGAAAGAACGTGCCATCAGCCATGCTGCAACGAGAGCATAATGCAGAGGGCAATCTATTCAGTTTAAATAGTAAGCATGGAGTAAAGTAGGATCTGTATAACAATTTAGTTTGTATTACTTTATCACGAGAAGAGATGACAGAGGGAACCTGGAGGGGCAAAAGCTCCTGCCAGATTTCCTCCGTCAGCTCAGGAATATCAGCTCTCCATCTGGCAGCCGTCTTGCTCAGCCTTTGGGTCGTGGAATGCAGAAGGGACCTATAATATGTAGAAACTAGCTTGGTGTGAGAGGAGTCGGTCAACATACGTTCCAGTGGGGAGAGTTGAATGGATATGTTGCGAAGACCAAACTGCGTTGCTGCAGTGTGGCGTATCTGTAGGTAGAGGAAGTAAGCTGTGCGTGGTAGATTGTAATCTCTACGAAATTCATCAAAAGAACAAAACACATTGTCTGAGAATAAATGCAAAATAGTTTTTACCCCCCTTTTTGACCAGAATTTCCCGTCGGATCTGCGGAAGAACTCTGGTAGAGTCGGGTTCCCCCAGAGTGGAGTGTTCGGCGAGTAAGTATTTCTGTCAGTGAACGACTGTAGTTTTGTTAGCTTAATAAGCCTCATAGTCATTGCCAGGACACTCGTACCCTCCCGCCCTCTAAGGGACATACGATAAATCAGGTTCTGCAGGGATTCGTAGGAGGTAAGAATAACAGCCTCCAAGGCAGTGGCTGCGTTGTTGGCTTCAGGAAAAAACCACCAATGTACATAAGCTAATTGTGAGGCAATATAATAGGTGTGGAGACAGGGTAAAGCCAATCCCCCCTCCAGTACCGGTAACTGGAGGGTGGTCTTGGCAATCCTGACTACTCCCCCCCTCCATAAAAAGGAAGTAAGGATGGAGTCTATTTCTTTAAATTTAAGCTTAGTGACATATATTGGTGAATTACCCAATACATACAGAAATCGTGGCAGGAATATCATTTTAAAAATATTAATCCTGCCCAATAAGGTAAGTGGGAGATTTGCCCAGGTTTTTTGTTGGTCTCAAATTGAAGGTTTTTATTTTTGTATTGACTTTTGCTGGAGTAGAAACCTGAATTTAGTTTTGGTTGTTTTGGGGTATCCTGTGCCCTTTCCCACTCTTTGTGAGTTTATTCTGCCTAATAAACTTGGTTAAATGTTCTAAAGTGACTGGCACCCAATTTCTTCTAGGGGGTAGTACAACAAAATGGGTTAGGTTGTGTTATTAGTGCCCTTACATTAAAGCTTTTTAGTGTGATTTTGTCATTAGAACCCTTAAGCCAACCATACACAGATTGAAATTTGGTCTGTTCAGCAGGGATGTGTGGGCACCCTGGTTGTACAGAAGTCGATCTACCAATCGACTTCTGTACGTCCAGCCGGTCTGTTTTTTCCTGGCAGCACTGATCGTTGTATTATTATGACTCAGAACACAATAGCACAGCGGGAGTGATTCCCCTATCCACACACTCGATCATTTTTTTATGTTCAACCCACTGGTTGAATAAAAAACAAAATGATAAATGTATGGGCTGCTTTATCAGATGTCATTGTTGTCTGTGTCTCACACTTTTTATTTATCCTAGTAACTATCGTCACTGGCACAGAAAGTATCTGGAAATCCCAAATTTTACGTTTGTCACTAAAACAGGAGGCAAGGATCAAGCTTCCGATGGGGACAAAAAAAAATCATAGGTCTCCTTCCCTCTCCAGTCTGTTTACATAATGACAGTTGTGGAGTTATGCTCCTTTGCTGTGAGCCCGGGGTATAATTTACATACCCTAGGGAGTGCATAACAGTACTCCAGGACTGAATAGCAGGCACCACTCAGTTCTGGAAGAATGCCAATATCCCGACACTGCTGGAGGAAGAAGAGGAAGCTGCTGTGATGTCACCAGAATGGCTAGAAAACTTCAGGGAAACGTATGTATATGTAGTTTTTAAATTTATTTACCTGGGTGTGAGGGCTTTGGAGAGAAAGGTAAGGCGAAAAAGCTGGCGTTAAACTTTACTCTAGATATGGACAAAAGTGGAAATGGACTGTGTTCTTTTCCATTTTTCTGAACCTAATGGTGATGGATTGGGGACAACTTGATCTAAATAGATGCAAGTCCATTTAAATCCGGCAGCCCATAGATCCAACATGGGTCCACTACACTGTGCTGTCAAAATGTGGACAAAAAACAGAATCAGCACTGGTGTCACAAAAGGACATCCACCCCATTCTGCTCCTATTCACCAGGGGATTTGTTCATGGATCCCCAATAGGTTGGGAGCATCCATTTGAAGGGATCCAAATAGTATTGAATTTAAATCTTCAAGCATGACGCAAAATTCCATAATGCCAGACATAATAACTGCGAAAGCAAAAGGCTGCAACCAAAAGAACAATATTTCATTTTGAGAAAATAAAAGTGAAGACATATATACTGTGTGTATATACAGTATCTCACAAAAGGGAGTACACCCCTCACATTTTTGTAAATATTTTATTATATATTTTCATTTGACAACACTGAAGAAATTACACTTTGCTACAATGTAAAGTAGTGAGTGCACAGCTTGTATATAACAGTGTAAATTTGCTTTCCCCTCAAATTAACTCAACACACAGCCTTTAATGTCTAAACCGCTGGCAACAAAAGTGAGTACACCCCAAAGTGAAAATGTCCAAATTGGGCCCAAAGTGTCAATATTTTGTGTGGCCACCATTATTTTCCAGCACTGCCTTTAACCCTCTTGGGTATGGAGTTCACCAGCGCTTCACAGGTTGCCACTAGAGTCCTCTTCCACTCCTCCATGATGACATCACAGAGCTATTGGATGTTAGAGACCTTGTGCTCCTCCACCTTCTGTTTGAGGATGCCCCACAGATGCTCAATAGGGTTTAGGTCTGGAGACATGCTTGGCCAGTCCATCACCTTTACCCTCAGCTTCTTTAGCAATGCAGTGGTCGTCTTTGAGGTGTGTTTGGGTTCATTATCATGTTGGAATACTGCCTACTGCCTAGCCTCCAAAGGGAGGGGATCATGCTCTGCTTCAGTATGTCACAGTACATGTTGGCATTCATGGTTCCCACAATAAACTGTAGCTCCCCAGTGCTGAAAGCACTCATGCAGCCCCAGACCATGACACTCCCACCACCATGCTTGGCTGTAGGCAAGACACACTTGTCTTTGTACTCCTCACCTGGTTCCTGCCACACACGCTTGACACCATCTGAACCAAATACGTTTATTTTGGTCTCATCAGGCCACAGGACATGGTTCCAGTAATCCATGTCCTTAGTCTGCTTGTCTTCAGCAAACTGTTTGCAGGCTTTCTTGTGCATCATCTTTAGAAGAGGCTTCCTTTTGGGTCGACAGCATTGCAGAACAATTTGATGCAGTTCCCAAAGATAACCTCTAGATATGACGCTGAGCATGTGCAATCAAATTCTTTGTTCGACTATAGCGAGGCCTGTTCTGAGTAAAATCTGTCCTGTTAAACCGCTGTATGGTCTTGGCCACCGTGCTGCAGCTCAGTTTCAGGGTCTTGTCAATCTTCTTATAGCCTAGGCCATCTTTATGTAGAGCAACAATTCTTTTTTGCAGATCCTCAGAGTTATTTGCCATGAGGTGCCATTTTGAACTTGCGATAACACCAAATTTAACACACCTGCTCCCCATTCACACCTGAGACCTTGTAACACGAACGAGTCACATGACATGGGGGAGGGACAATGGCTAATTGGGCCCAATTTGGAAATTTTCACTTAGGGGTGTACTCACTTTTGTTGCTACATTAATGGCTGTGTGCTGAGTAATTTTAAGGGGACAGCAAATTTACACTGTTATGTTATACATGCTGTATGCTCACTTCTTTACATCGTAGAAAAGTGTAATTTCTTCAGTGTTGTCACATAAAAAGATATAATGAAATATTTACAAAAATGTGAGGGGTGTACTGACTTTTGTCAGATATTGTATATATACAGTATACTTCAGTTTTGGTTGGAGTTGGCCTTTACCATTTACACCCTAGCAATGAACACTGTACTCTATGAAGTGTAAGCTGCAGAGATGTACAAAACACATACTGATAGTAACCAGAACAAGATGTGTCATACAACGCTATTAACCACATACCTTTATAATCTATAGCTAGTTAAGCTTTCCGAGATGTTACTTTGTCTTTGGCCAGTGTAACTCTAGGTATTCATGACTTCCAGATTCCTATAGCTGTGGGCTTTTTACAGCTGTAATTTAAAAATCATGTCTGCTTTCTTCCTTTACTTTTCTTCTTGGAATTCTTTTTTTTTTCAAGAGAGTCTATGAATTTTTATAGGTGGTGGAAACAATCCTTTTAATGTAGAAGAGGAGATGATAAAATAGAAGAGGGGATTCATATACACTCACTGCTGAACAGACAGTAACAAGAAAGGTGGAGAATAACATAGTTCTAAGGTATTCATCACATCATAACTTAGATTTACCTAGCCAGTAGTGATGAGCCGAACACCCCCGGGTTCGGTTCGCACCAGAACCCGCGAACGGACCGAAAGTTCGTACGAACATTAGAACCCTATTAAATACAATGGATGCGAACGTTCGAATTCTAAAGTGCTAATTATAACGACTATTATGCATGTTATTGTCCTAAAAAGGGTTTGGGAACCCGGGTTCTGCACCAGGGGACATGTATCAATGCAAAAAGAAGTTTTAAAAACGGTCGTTTTTCGGGAGCAGTCATTTTAATGATGCATAAAGTGAAAAAAAAAAAGTCAAATATTCCTTTAAATATCGTACCTGGGGGGTGTCTAAAGTATGCCTGTGAAGTGCCACGTGTTTCCCGTGTTTAGAACTGTCCCTGCACAAAATGACACTTCTAAAGGAAAAAAAAGCCATTTAAAACTGCTTGCGGCTTTAATGTAATGTCTGGTCCCGGTAATATGGATGAAAATCTTTAAGAAAAATGGCATAGCTACCCCATGACCCCCCCCCCTACCCCAGCCCATTACCAGCCCCTTTGGGTCTTGTATGGATATTAAGGGGAACCCCGCACATAAAATAAAAAAGGCCCTATATACTCTGAACAGCCGTATACAGGCGGTGCATACAAGACAGGGACTGTAGGTTTGTTCTTATGTAGAATCTGTTTGTAATTTTGAACAGGTACATTGGTCAAGTGTAGCTCCAGCCCAAAAATCTATTTTTAAACTTTTTGGAAAACATAGGTAAGGGTTATCACCCCTGTAACATTTGTTTTGCTGTCTGTGCCCCTGTTCAGAACATTTCACCTCACTTTCCGTCCCAATGACAACTGTTTTTGAAATGTGGTGTTTTTCTTGAAACAAGGATTGGTGATAAAGCATCAGTACAGAGGAGACACCTTTCTCCCATATTAATTCTTACAGGAGAGAATTTTCCTTCCTAGGGGTAGATTTCCTCTCACTTCCTGTTGTCTTCTTGCGTTTGCAAGTAGGAGTCGTTTGTAAGTTGGATGTTTGAAAGTAGGGACCTGCCGTATATACTCTGCAGAAATAGGCCCCTTAGTTGTTGGTGTTGGCACAACACTGTAAGCACTCACAGTTACTCTTGGTTGGTGCTGGAACGCCCTGCTGTCAACTATTATATCAGGAATTGTAATTACATATAATTGTTGAACAGTGGTAGTAAAAATTGGGCCTTTGATGGTGGTGCTGGTGCCACAACACTGTAAGCCCTGACAGTTACTCTTGGTGGGTGCAGCAATGGGCCCTGCTGTGAATTATTAGATCAAGAATTGTAATTGCATGCCCCTGTTGAACAGGGGCTGAAAAATTGGGCCTTTCGTGGTGGTGGTGGTGGTGGTGGTGTTGCCACAACACTGTAAGCCCTCAGAGTTACTCTTGGTGGGTGCAGGAATGGGCCCTGCTGTGAATTATTAGATCAAGAATTGTAATTACATGCCCCTTTTGAACAGGGGCTGAAAAATTGGGCCTTTCGTGGTGGTGGTGGTGGTGGCGTTGCCACAACACTGTAAGCCCTCAGAGTTACTCTTGGTGGGTGCAGCAATGGGCCCTGCTGTGAATTATTAGATCAAGAATTGTAATTACATGCCCCTTTTGAACAGGGGCTGAAAAATTGGGCCTTTCGTGGTGGTGGTGGTGGTGGCGTTGCCACAACACTGTAAGCCCTCAGAGTTACTCTTGGTGGGTGCAGCAATGGGCCCTGCTGTGAATTATTAGATCAAGAATTGTAATTACATGCCCCTGTTGAACAGGGGCTGAAAAATTGGGCCTTAGGCACTGGTGGCACAACACTGCAACCCCTCACAGATACTGTACTTGGAGCACAGCAATGAGCCCTGTTGCAAAGTATTGCTTCAAAAATTGTAATTACACGCCCCTGTTAAACAGGGGCTGAAAAATTGGGCCTTAGGCACTGGTGGCACAACACTGCAACCCCTCACAGATACTGTACTTGGAGCACAGCAATGAGCCCTGTTGCAAAGTATTGCTTCAAAAATTGTAATTACACGCCCCTGTTAAACAGGGGCTGAAAAATTGGGCGTTAGGCACTGGTGGCGGCACCCATAAACAAAAATGATCTTCCAAGCTATCATCATCAATCGTATCATTGAGGACTCGGAGGAGGAGGATAGCCGGTCAACATAACAGCACAGGCACTCAGCATCAGCATCAGTCTTGAAGGGATGTGACATGTTAAAATCAATTAGTCTGTTATATCAGCATCAGGTGTGTGGTAGCTGGTGGTGATCCAAGACTGGTTCATCTTGATGAAAGTCAGTCGATCAACCGAGTCGGTGGACAGGCGCACCCTGTGATCCGTGACAAATCCTCCAGCAGCAGTGAATGTGCGTTCCGAAAGAACGCTGGATGCAGGACAGGCCAGTAGCTCAATTGCATACTGTGCAAGCTCTGGCCAGTGATCCATCCTCAAGACCCAGTAAGCCAGAGGATTTTCGGTGGGGAAGGTGTCCAAGTCTGACCTTGCCCCTAGATATTCCTGCACCATGTTTATCAGACGCTGGTGATGGTTGCTGGAACCGATCATACTTTGGGGCTGCGGACTAAAGAATTGTCTGAACGCATCGGTCAGACGGCCACCTTCCCCACCGCTCCTTCTTTGACTGGCCGAAGCCTCAGCAACTCGTTGTCCAGGACCAGGAGTTTGTAACCTCCCAGTCTCTGGGAACGCGTTGCACAGACCTTTCTGCAAGGCCTCCCGGAGTTGTCTCATCCTCTGCTCCCTCTGCGACGGTAACATAAGTTCCGCAACCTTACCCTTGTACCGTGGATCAAGGAGAGTGGCCAGCCAGTAATGGTCCCTCTCCTTGATCCGAAGAATACGAGGATCCTTCCGCAGACTTTGCAGGATCAGGGAGGCCATGCAGCATAGGTTAGCTGAGGCATTCGGTCCGGAGTCCTCTGGGTCACTAAGGACGACATGATCCGCAGCCACCTCCTCCCAGCCACGTACAAGTCCACGGGTTTCTTGGGACTGTAAATCATCCCTAAAAGACTGCTGCTGTTGATGCTGCTGAGTGCCAGGCTCCACCTCCATGCTGACACAATCCTCCTCCTCCTCCTCCTCCTCGTCCTCTTCCTGTGCGATGGGTGGGACAGAAGGAACACTGTCTGGGTAAAGGGGGCCTTGAGAGGCAAGGAAGTCCTCCTCTTCCTGCCTCTGTTCTGCCTCAAGTGCCCTGTCCATTATTCCACGCAGCGTGTGCTCCAACAGGTGGACAAGAGGTACAGTGTCACTGATGCATGCACTGTCACTGCTCACCATCCTCGTGGCCTCCTCAAATGGTGCCAGGACAGTGCATGCATCCCTGATCATGCCCCACTGGCGTGGAGAAAAAAAACCAAGCTCCCCTGACCCTGTCCTGGTGCCGTAGTCGCACAGGTACTCATTGATGGCCCTCTGCTGCGTGTGCAGCCGCTGCAGCATGGCCAACGTTGAGTTCCACCTGGTGGGCATGTCACATATAAGGCGGTTCTTGGGCAGGTTCAACTCCTTTTGCAGCTCAGCCAGGCGAGCACTGGCATTATAAGATCTGCGGAAATGCACACAGACTTTCCTGGCCTGCCTCAGGACATCCTGTAAGCCCGGGTACCTGCCCAAGAACTGCTGCACCACCAGGTTAAGGACGTGAGCCACACAGGGCACATGGGTCAGTTGTCCCTGTCGGAGGGCGGAGAGGAGGTTGGTGCCATTGTCGCAAACCACCATTCCTGGCTTAAGCTGGCGTGGCGTCAACCACCTCTCGGCCTGGCCCTGCAGAGCAGACAGGACCTCTGCCCCAGTGTGGCTTCTGTCCCCCAAACACACCAGCGCAAGCACGGCATGGCATTTTTTTGCCTGCGTACTTGCGTAGCCCCTTGAACGCCTACGGAGCACCGCTGGTTCAGAGGACAAAGCACAGAAAGAGGCCATGGAGGAAGAAGAAGAGGAGGGGGTGGAGGAGAGAGGTGTGTCACAACCAGTAGTAGCATTTTGGAGGCATGGCGGTGGAACAACCTCCAACACTACTGCACCTTGTCCTGCATCCTTCCCAGCTGCCAAAAGAGTGACCCAATGGGCTGTGAAAGAAAGGTAACGTCCCTGTCCATGCCTGCTGGACCATGAGTCAGCGGTAATATGCACCTTACCGCTGACCGCCCTGTCCAGCGAGGCCAAGACATTGCCTTCCACATGTCGGTAGAGAGCCGGAATAGCCTTCCGTGAGAAAAAGTGGCGTTTGGGAACCTGCCACTGAGGAACCGCACATTCCACAAACTCACGGAAGGGGGCCGAGTCTACCAACTGAAAAGGCAGCAGTTGAAGCGCTAGCAATTTAGCCAAGCTAGCATTCAACCGCTGGCCATGTGGATTGCTGGGAGTGAACTTCTTTCGACGGTCCAGCAGCTGGGGCAGGGAAATTTGCCTGCTAGAATCGGACGTCGGTGTACTGCTAGCAGAGTGGCCGCAAGTACTTGGCTGTGACACACCTAATTCTACACCTTCATTCCTCTCAGTGCATGTTTCAGAGAGGACTGAAGTTATAGTGGGGTTGGAGATCCCAGCTGATGCGGTGCAAGGAGAGGTCCGCTTTGTTCTTTGGTGTGGGTCTTTGAGGTAGGCTTGCCAACGAGCTGCATGGCAGGTCAACATATGTCTGGTCAGGCATGTGGTACCCAAGCGGCTGATGTTTTGGCCACGCGATATACGCTTGAGACATATGTTGCAAACAGCAGCTGTGCGATCTGATGCACTAGCCTCAAAAAAGGCCCACACCAAAGAACTTTTTGAATGACGGGCAGAGGCAGCGCCCTGCACAGGCAGAGCTCTGCGGTGTGATTCCGTCGGTGTACTGCCCTTACGCTGGCCACCAAAGGGCATCCTGCCTCGTTGGAGATGTGCCTCCTCCTCATCCTCCTCCTCCTCCTCTCTCCTATTAGGCACCCACGTGGAGTCAGTGACCTCATCATCCCCTCCCTCCTCATCACTGGAGCCAATCTGGCAGTATGCTGCAGCTGCTGGAACATGACTGCCAGATTGGTGTCCTTCTTGAGCATCCCCTCTGTCTGCTCTCACGCTACTGCCTTCCTCTAGCTGGGTTTCATCATCAGACCCTTCGAAACGCTGGGCATCCTCCTGGAGCATGTACTCAACACTGTGCTCAAACAGTTCGGGGGACTCCTCAGGAGGAGGACATGGTGGGTCTAGGGAAGGAGTGACTGATGATGAGTCTGACATTGATACCAGGGAAGAGGACGCTTTGCCAGCTGCTTTGCCAGTACCCTGAGCCTGGGTGAGAGAGGATGAGGAGGAGGAGGAGGGCTTGGTCATCCACTCTACCAAGTCTTCGGCATGATGTGGCTCAACATGTCCAGCTGCCGAAAAGAAGGACAAGCGTGTCCCATGGCCATGTGCTGATGACAATGCACCGCGTCCACGACCAGCACTGTTGCCCCCAGACACAGAGCCTGCTTGCCCTCTTTTATTGCCTCCTGACTGTCTGCCTCTCCTTGTTTGCCTTCCAGACATTGTAATGGATGGCCTGCAGGGAGATGGGAAAAAAAGCAATAAGGGCTACCTTCAGGTGTCCTTCTCTGTCCCTTTACTTAAGGATTTCTAAATCTGGTTGAGGATGATTGCTTTCGCACAGAATAGCACAATGACAATTTCCGTGACTGTCCAAAAAACAAGGATTTCAAAGATGGTTGATGAGGAATGCTTTAGCACAGTATAGCACAATGAGAATTTCCCTCACTGTCCTTCCCTGTCCCTACAAACAAGGTTTAGCACAGTAAAACACACTGACACTCTCCCTACCTATAGTTTTCTGTCCCTATAAAAAATGTTTTTTTAAAGATGGTTGATGAGGAATGCTTTAGCACAGTATAGCACAATGAGAATTTCCCTCACTGCCCTTCCCTGTCCCTACAAACAAGGTTTAGCACAGTAAATCACACTGACACTCTCCCTACCTATAGTTTTCTGTCCCTATAAAAAAATGTTTTTTTAAAGATGGTTGATGAGGAATGCTTTAGCACAGTATAGCACAATGAGAATTTCCCTCACTGTCCTTCCCTGTCCCTACAAACAAGGTTTAGCACAGTAAAACACACTGACACTCTCCCTACCTATAGTTTTCTGTCCCTATAAAAAATTTTTTTTTAAAGATGGTTGATGAGGAATGCTTTAGCACAGTATAGCACAATGAGAATTTCCCTCACTGTCCTTCCCTGTCCCTACAAACAAGGTTTAGCACAGTAAAACACACTGACACTCTCCCTACCTATAGTTTTCTGTCCCTATAAAAAATGTTTTTTTAAAGATGGTTGATGAGGAATGCTTTAGCACAGTATAGCACAATGAGAATTTCCCTCACTGTCCTTCCCTGTCCCTACAAACAAGGTTTAGCACAGTAAAACACACTGACACTCTCCCTACCTATAGTTTTCTGTCCCTATAAAAAAAAGTTTTTTTAAAGATGGTTGATGAGGAATGCTTTAGCACAGTATAGCACAATGAGAATTTCCCTCACTGTCCTTCCCTGTCCCTACAAACAAGGTTTAGCACAGTAAAACACACTGACACTCTCCCTACCTATAGTTTTCTGTCCCTATAATTTTTTTTTTTTAAAGATGGTTGATGAGGAATGCTTTAGCACAGTATAGCACAATGAGAATTTCCCTCACTGTCCTTCCCTGTCCCTACAAACAAGGTTTAGCACAGTAAAACACACTGACACTCTCCCTACCTATAGTTTTCTGTCCCTATAAAAAAATGTTTTTTTAAAGATGGTTGATGAGGAATGCTTTAGCACAGTATAGCACAATAAGAATTTCCCTCACTGTCCTTCCCTGTCCCTACAAACAAGGTTTAGCACAGTAAAACACGCTGACACTCTCCCTACCTATAGTTTTCTGTCCCTATAATTTTTTTTTTTTTAAAGATGGTTGATGAGGAATGCTTTAGCACAGTATAGCACAATGAGAATTTCCCTCACTGTCCTTCCCTGTCCCTACAAACAAGGTTTAGCACAGTAAAACACACTGACACTCTCCCTACCTATAGTTTTCTGTCCCTATAAAAAATATTTTTTTAAAGATGGTTGATGAGGAATGCTTTAGCACAGTATAGCACAATGAGAATTTCCCTCACTGTCCTTCCCTGTCCCTACAAACAAGGTTTAGCACAGTAAAACACACTGACACTCTCCCTACCTATAGTTTTCTGTCCCTATAAAAAATGTTTTTTTAAAGATGGTTGATGAGGAATGCTTTAGCACAGTATAGCACAATGAGAATTTCCCTCACTGTCCTTCCCTGTCCCTACAAACAAGGTTTAGCACAGTAAAACACACTGACACTCTCCCTACCTATAGTTTTCTGTCCCTATAAAAAATGTTTTTTTAAAGATGGTTGATGAGGAATGCTTTAGCACAGTATAGCACAATGAGAATTTCCCTCACTGTCCTTCCCTGTCCCTACAAACAAGGTTTAGCACAGTAAAACACACTGACACTCTCCCTACCTATAGTTTTCTGTCCCTATAAAAAAAAGTTTTTTTAAAGATGGTTGATGAGGAATGCTTTAGCACAGTATAGCACAATGAGAATTTCCCTCACTGTCCTTCCCTGTCCCTACAAACAAGGTTTAGCACAGTAAAACACACTGACACTCTCCCTACCTATAGTTTTCTGTCCCTATAATTTTTTTTTTTTAAAGATGGTTGATGAGGAATGCTTTAGCACAGTATAGCACAATGAGAATTTCCCTCACTGTCCTTCCCTGTCCCTACAAACAAGGTTTAGCACAGTAAAACACACTGACACTCTCCCTACCTATAGTTTTCTGTCCCTATAAAAAAATGTTTTTTTAAAGATGGTTGATGAGGAATGCTTTAGCACAGTATAGCACAATAAGAATTTCCCTCACTGTCCTTCCCTGTCCCTACAAACAAGGTTTAGCACAGTAAAACACGCTGACACTCTCCCTACCTATAGTTTTCTGTCCCTATAATTTTTTTTTTTTTAAAGATGGTTGATGAGGAATGCTTTAGCACAGTATAGCACAATGAGAATTTCCCTCACTGTCCTTCCCTGTCCCTACAAACAAGGTTTAGCACAGTAAAACACACTGACACTCTCCCTACCTATAGTTTTCTGTCCCTATAAAAAATATTTTTTTAAAGATGGTTGATGAGGAATGCTTTAGCACAGTATAGCACAATGAGAATTTCCCTCACTGTCCTTCCCTGTCCCTACAAACAAGGTTTAGCACAGTAAAACACACTGACACTCTCCCTACCTATAGTTTTCTGTCCCTATAAAAAATGTTTTTTTAAAGATGGTTGAAGAGGAATGCTTTAGCACAGTATAGCACAATGAGAATTTCCCTCACTGTCCTTCCCTGTCCCTACAAACAAGGTTTAGCACAGTAAAACACACTGACACTCTCCCTACCTATAGTTTTCTGTCCCTATAAAAAATGTTTTTTTAAAGATGGTTGATGAGGAATGCTTTAGCACAGTATAGCACAATGAGAATTTCCCTCACTGTCCTTCCCTGTCCCTACAAACAAGGTTTAGCACAGTAAAACACACTGACACTCTCCCTACCTATAGTTTTCTGTCCCTATAAAAAAATGTTTTTTTAAAGATGGTTGATGAGGAATGCTTTAGCACAGTATAGCACAATGAGAATTTCCCTCACTGCCCTTCCCTGTCCCTACAAACAAGGTTTAGCACAGTAAAACACACTGACACTCTCCCTACCTATAGTTTTCTGTCCCTATAAATTTTTTTTTTTTTAAAGATGGTTGATGAGGAATGCTTTAGCACAGTATAGCACAATGAGAATTTCCCTCACTGTCCTTCCCTGTCCCTACAAACAAGGTTTAGCACAGTAAAACACACTGACACTCTCCCTACCTATAGTTTTCTGTCCCTATAATTTTTTTTTTTTTTTTAAAGATGGTTGATGAGGAATGCTTTAGCACAGTATAGCACAATGAGAATTTCCCTCACTGTCCTTCCCTGTCCCTACAAACAAGGTTTAGCACAGTAAAACACACTGACACTCTCCCTACCTATAGTTTTCTGTCCCTATAAAAAATGTTTTTTTAAAGATGGTTGATGAGGAATGCTTTAGCACAGTATAGCACAATGAGAATTTCCCTCACTGCCCTTCCCTGTCCCTACAAACAAGGTTTAGCACAGTAAAACACACTGACACTCTCCCTACCTATAGTTTTCTGTCCCTATAAAAAAATGTTTTTTTAAAGATGGTTGATGAGGAATGCTTTAGCACAGTATAGCACAATGAGAATTTCCCTCACTGTCCTTCCCTGTCCCTACAAACAAGGTTTAGCACAGTAAAACACACTGACACTCTCCCTACCTATAGTTTTCTGTCCCTATAAATTTTTTTTTTTTTTAAAGATGGTTGATGAGGAATGCTTTAGCACAGTATAGCACAATGAGAATTTCCCTCACTGTCCTTCCCTGTCCCTACAAACAAGGTTTAGCACAGTAAAACACACTGACACTCTCCCTACCTATAGTTTTCTGTCCCTATAAAAAAATGTTTTTTTAAAGATGGTTGATGAGGAATGCTTTAGCACAGTATAGCACAATCAGAATTTCCCTCACTGTCCTTCCCTGTCCCTACAAACAAGGTTTAGCACAGTAAAACACACTGACACTCTCCCTACCTATAGTTTTCTGTCCCTATAAAAAAATGTTTTTTTAAAGATGGTTGATGAGGAATGCTTTAGCACAGTATAGCACAATGAGAATTTCCCTCACTGTCCTTCCCTGTCCCTACAAACAAGGTTTAGCACAGTAAAACACACTGACACTCTCCCTACCTATAGTTTTCTGTCCCTATAATTTTTTTTTTTTAAAGATGGTTGATGAGGAATGCTTTAGCACAGTATAGCACAATGAGAATTTCCCTCACTGTCCTTCCCTGTCCCTACAAACAAGGTTTAGCACAGTAAAACACACTGACACTCTCCCTACCTATAGTTTTCTGTCCCTATAAAAAATGTTTTTTTAAAGATGGTTGATGAGGAATGCTTTAGCACAGTATAGCACAATGAGAATTTCCCTCACTGTCCTTCCCTGTCCCTACAAACAAGGTTTAGCACAGTAAAACACACTGACACTCTCCCTACCTATAGTTTTCTGTCCCTATAAAAATTTTTTTTTTAAAAGATGGTTGATGAGGAATGCTTTAGCACAGTATAGCACAATGAGAATTTCCCTCACTGCCCTTCCCTGTCCCTACAAACAAGGTTTAGCACAGTAAAACACACTGACACTCTCCCTACCTATAGTTTTCTGTCCCTATAAAAATTTTTTTTTTTAAAGATGGTTGATGAGGAATGCTTTAGCACAGTATAGCACAATGAGAATTTCCCTCACTGTCCTTCCCTGTCCCTACAAACA
This sequence comes from Rana muscosa, assembly GCA_029206835.1. Classification (NCBI taxonomy): domain Eukaryota; kingdom Metazoa; phylum Chordata; class Amphibia; order Anura; family Ranidae; genus Rana; species Rana muscosa. Next base: position 133,765,449 of record CM055118.1, read on the forward strand.
AGGTTTAGCACAGTAAAACACACTGACACTCTCCCTACCTATAGTTTTCTGTCCCTATATTTTTTTTTTTTAAAGATGGTTGATGAGGAATGCTTTAGCACAGTATAGCACAATGAGAATTTCCCTCACTGTCCTTCCCTGTCCCTACAAACAAGGTTTAGCACAGTAAAACACACTGAAACTCTCCCTACCTATAGTTTTCTGTCCCTATAATTATTTTTTTTTTAAAGATGGTTGATGAGGAATGCTTTAGCACAGTATAGCACAATGAGAATTTCCCTCACTGTCCTTCCCTGTCCCTACAAACAAGGTTTAGCACAGTAAAACACACTGACACTCTCCCTACCTATAGTTTTCTGTCCCTATAATTTTTTCTTTTTTAAAGATGGTTGATGAGGAATGCTTTAGCACAGTATAGCACAATGAGAATTTCCCTCACTGTCCTTCCCTGTCCCTACAAACAAGGTTTAGCACAGTAAAACACACTGACACTCTCCCTACCTATAGTTTTCTGTCCCTATAAAAAATGTTTTTTTAAAGATGGTTGATGAGGAATGCTTTAGCACAGTATAGCACAATGAGAATTTCCCTCACTGTCCTTCCCTGTCCCTACAAACAAGGTTTAGCACAGTAAAACACACTGACACTCTCCCTACCTATAGTTTTCTGTCCCTATAAAAATTTTTTTTTTAAAGATGGTTGATGAGGAATGCTTTAGCACAGTATAGCACAATGAGAATTTCCCTCACTGTCCTTCCCTGTCCCTACAAACAAGGTTTAGCACAGTAAAACAGACTGACACTCTCCCTACCTATCCTTCTCTTTCCCTAAACTAAAGGAATCCAGGTTAAGCAAGAAAAAAAAATGTCACTGTCCCTGCCTATGCTTCTCTTTCCCTGCTCCGGAACACACTACACTAGGCCGCCGTGCTGGCGGCCTTTTATAGTGTGGGGCGTGTACTAAACACCCTCAGCAATAATTGGCCACAGGCATCCTGCCTGTGGCCAATCATTGCTCTCCTCGCTGCCGGCGCTGTGATTGGCCAAGCATGCGGGGTCACAGTGCATGCTTGGCCAATCACAGCGCCTGGATGACACTGCAATGGCGTAGTGCATTGTGGGCCATTCGCGTCACCCGAATTTGGCGCGAACGGCCCAAATCGTTCGATCTTCGTCGAACGATCGAACAGCCGATGTTCGAGTCGAATGTATGTTCGACTCGAACACGAAGCTCATCCCTACTAGCCAGTGGGAAGCAATTCCCTTCTACATAGAGGACACTGATGCAGGAGGGGCAATTATGCAAGCAACAGGTTTTACCAGGGCTGCTGTTAGAAATTACGGGGCCCCGTACAGCCTACCTTAATGATGCCCAACAAATTACAAAAATTTGCACGCGCCCCAAGGATGGCAGATAGACTAGAGCTTTTGCTGTCTGATCTGCAGTTCCTCCTGTTTCCTGTTTCCAGTGCCCTTCCTTGATCTGATCGTTACCTGGCTTCGTTACCACTCTGATTGTCTCCATTCCTGACCTCAGCTTGCTTGACCTTTCTTCTGTCTTACCTCCGGATTTCCCTGTTGCCAAACCTCTGCCTGAACTTGACCATTCTTAAGTATTACCTCTGATATACCCTGACTACTCTGTATCTGACCCGGCTTGTCTCACTCTGCACCTTGCTTCAGCCTCCACGTACCTGCTTCGGCGGTACCCGGCACCAGCAACCTCCCTGCATCCGCAGCATCCCTGCATCCACAAATGCCTGCACCAACAGCCACCTACCACAGCTCCACTACCGCTGTCAGCTGCTACAAGTGTCCTCCTGCTACGGAGAACATCACAGGCACTCCTACCCCACCGTGCTCTCGTGGTCGCTGTTGCAAACTCAGTGGCCCTTTGAACTGGAGGGGTACGAGAGGCTTTCTCTGCTAGTCAGGCTCTACCTTAAGGTACGTGACAGTATCAGACAGCCATGATAGAGCCTACAAGAGGACCCTCTCCGATGGAGGAGATTTGTCAACACCTCAACGCCCTTACACAGGCCGTAAAACCTTGCAAGAGGGTTATACTCAGCTGGACGAACGAGTACAAACCCTGGCTACTCCACCGGGCTCTCTGACCAGTCTGGCTACAGCACAGGCAGGCCTTTCACCCACAGTGATGATGCTACCACCAGAACCACGGGTCCCCACACCCGAATGGTTCTCCAGGGAGTGGAGCAAGTTTCGGCCCTTTCGTACCGCCTGCAAACTTTATTTCGCACTCCAACCCCAAACCTTTTCCCTGGAGGCCACAAAGGTTGGGTTCATCATCGCCCTCCTACAAGTGGGAGCCTCAGTCATGGGCCCACCAGCTACTGGAGAAAGAGGATCCACAGGCACAGGAGATGTTATCTTTTTTCAACGCAATGGCACAGCTATATGACGACCCCCAACGTACCGTCACGGCCAAAACAGCCCTCCATGCCCTGCAGCAGGGTTGGCAAGCAGCTGAGGATTATGTCTCAGATTTCAGACGGTGGAGTGGGGACACGCAATGGAACGGCGCAGCCCTGTGACACCAGTTCCGTCTGGGCCTTTCGGAGAACCTCAAGAACGAGCTCACCCAGGCCTTGATTACCTTGGCCATTCAAATCAACCGGCGGCTCCGTGAGCACCGAGCCAAGAGGTTCACCCCATCCAACCGGACTGTCTGAATGACACCAAGGGCCCGCTTCCGGCTTATCGTGCCCAGTCCAACACAACCACGATATCGTGCCCAGTCCAACACAACCACGATGCATGCAAGATCTGCCAGCTCGGCCCCCAATGAGCCTGAACCCATGCAAATTGGACTACTACGCCCAGCATTATCTCCTGAAGAGCGTCTGCGGCGTAGGCAGAGGGACTTGTGCCTATACTGAGGAGATGCCGGCCATTACGTACGTGCCTGCCCAGTAAAACTACGTAAGTGCTCCCCGATACCTCCAGCTCACCTGTCTTCCTTGTCAACACAAGAAACTCATCTCAAACTCTTTCTCTCTTTTCAGCTTCCGAACGGAGTAGTACAGGTCAACGCCATTATTGATTCGCGGGCATGCAGCTGCTTCATCGACCTGACCTTTGCCACTCAGCAGCCCTTTTCACTACGATCCAAGATGCAGGGGTTGTCAGTATACTTGGCCGACGGGTCCCGTATTAAGTCAGGACCAGTCACTCAGGAGACCTGGCCCATCTCTGCGACTACCCCAGCTCGGCATCAAGAACTCCGAAGCCTGGATGTGATCTCGTCTCCACTATTCCCCATGATTCTGGGCCTTCCCCTGCTCCAAGCCCACAACCCGCAGATCACTTGGAGCACAGGAAAAATCAAGTTTCAGTCCCATTGCTGCCAGGAACACTGCCTCCCTAGGGCCTCTGAAACTGCAACCAGCCTACTATGTATGGATTCGGACCCGGAGACTTATCAACCTGTACCCAAGGCCTATGAGGAATACCACGATGCCTTCAGTAAACAAGGTGCAGACAAACTGCCTCCCCATAGACCATATGACTGCCCCATCGAGTTACTCCCTGGGGATGTTCTGCATATAGACTGTTTTGAGCAAATTCACCTTGATTGGTGCATGCCCTGGAGGACATCCATTTCACATTTAATCTTCTTGTTATTTGAGGACCTTTGTGGACTTATTATTGGCACAGTTTTATTTTTCCTATTTGCTATTTGTGTTTATCCCACCCAAGCTGCTGCCTTTGTTTTAGTTTTTTATTGTTTTATTTTATTTTTATTATTTTTAATTTCTCAGGGTTAGCGCATTTTTTTCTATTGCCAAAGACTATCTAATAAAGATCGTTTCTTATGTGCATTATCTTGTTTATGTAATTATACCAAGATTGTGTTTGCTGCACCGACCAACGGTTTACACACCTCACTCAAAGTCCCAAATCTTCTCCTATGTGTAATGTTATAGGAAGGTTTAGTGTTAAAGTGGTTCTTAAGGCTGAAGGTTTTTTACCTTCAGTGTACAGCTTTCCCCTTAGCTTCCCAATACTTACCTAAATCTGATCTCAATCCAGCGATGTCCACGAGAGCAGTGGCACTCCTGTGTCTCTCCCTCTTCATTGGCTGAGATGCTGTCAATCACAGCCGGTAAAGAGGGATCGGGGGCATGCTGAGCCGCTGTCTATGTGTTTTATGGACACAGCTTGCTATGGGGGCACTCGGCAAGGGGGAGGGGACCAGAATGCCGTTGGGGAACCCGAGAAGAGGAGTATCGGGGCTGCTCTGTGCAAAACCATTGCACAGAGCAGGTGAGTATAACATGTTTGTTATTTTTAGTGCAGCCACTGCGTCCCAATAACAACAATGGAACTGCCTGCACGGAGATTCACAGAACATCTGTCCATCCTCATGCCAGTAAACATGGCCTTCCATGGATGTACAATTATATATGCCCTGTGTGAGCAAGGCCTTAGTGCTTCTATAAGGTTTTTATAACTGTGCATGTACCCTTTAAGGAGATATAACCTCAGTGCCTTTATTAGTGTTTTTGCCAGTTTCTGTACAATCACCTTTGGATATACAAACAACTACATGTGCTGGGGTCTGCCTAAACAATCCATTCAAATTGCATTCAGCCAGGAAGTCCTTCATACGACATACTTGCAAATGGGGCCATTAGACATTGCATGCAGGAGAACCAGCAGGGGTTCCTGGCAAGTACCTGCAGGCGCAAGCCTCATCGAAAGCAAAGGAGGCTGATAGCTCCCCCACCTAATTTCGGCAGCTCGCATGTACTCGCTGCATCCAGGGACGATTATTCGCAGGTAGCCTCTGCCTAAAAGACTACATGCAAATGGCCGCAATAAGCTGCAAAAATTGTCCACCTCCTATTGCTTTCAATGGAACTTCTGCTACTCGCCTGGAACCCCCATTGGGCCGTATGTAATCACTTTAAAAAAACAATTCGCAATAAACCTTCCCATTGGAGTTATCTTGACACACATTCTGAAGGAGGTCAAAGCAGGGGCAGATAGTAGTGGCAAATTAATATAATAATATAATCACTTTAACCTCTAATATAATAAATCCATTAAAATAAAGATACGACCAGTGGTTCCATTAGATGTCAGTTTTATTGTTATACATATTTATACCCAGCAGATCAATGATACCAGTGGAATCCATCTTGTGTAGTTGACAACTAGCAGCTGTTAACTCCAAACGTTCAGTCATTCCATTAACCACTTCAATACCAGGCACTTATGCACCTTCCCGCCCAGACCAATTTTCAGCTTTCAGTACTCTCACACTTTGAATGACAATTACTCAGTCATGCTACACTGTATCCAAACAAAATTGTTATCATTTTCTTCTCACAAATAGAGCTTTCTTTTGGTGGTAATTAATCGCCACTGGGTTTTTTATTTTTTGCGATATAAGAACAAAACAGCGAATTTTAAAAAAAAAAACACTTTTTTTTAGTTTCTATTGTAAAATTTTGCAAATAAGTAATTTTTCTTCATAAATTTGTGCCAAAATGTATACTGCTACATATCTTTGGTAAAAATAACCCAAATTAGTGTATATTATTTGGTCTTTGTGAAAGATATAGAGTCTACAAACTATGGTGGCAATCACTGAAAATTTATCACATCTGATCACGCCTGATGTACTGAAGGCATATCTCATTTCTTGAGACACTAACAAGCCAGGAAAGTACAAATACCCCCAAAATTACCCCTTTTTGGAAAGTAGACAGTCCAAGGTATTTACTAAGAGGCATGGTGAGTTTTTTGAAGTTGTATTTTTTTCCCACAATTCTTGGGAAAATTTGGATTTTTTTTTTTTTTTTTTACACAAACTGGTCATATTAACAGTTTTTTTCTCTCACACAGCATATGCATAATTGCAACTACACCCCAAAATACATTATGCTACTCCTCCTGAGTGTAGCGATACCACATGTGTGAGACTTTTACACAGCCTGGCCATATACAGAGGCCCAACATTGAAGTAACACTTTCAGGCGTTCTACAAGCATAAATTGCACATATCCTTTCTCAACCACCTATTACATTTTTGAAGGCCCTGGAGCACCAGTACAATGGAATTTTCCACAAAATGACCCCATTTTGGAAAGCACACACCCCAACGTATAATCTATGAAGCATTATGAGTCTTTTAAACGGTTCATTTTTTTCCAGAAGGTTTTGGAAAATGTGGAGAAAAAATGAAAATGCATTTTTTTTACACAAAGTTGTCCATTTATAAGATATTTCTAACACATAGCATATACATAGCAAAAATGACACCCCAAAATGCATTCCGCTCGTCCTCCTGAGTATAGCGATACCACATGTGTGAGACTTTTACACAGCCTGGCCATATACAGAGGCCCAACATTGAAGTAGCACTTTCAGGCGTTCTACAAGCATAAATCCCACATATCCTTTCTCAACCACCTATTACAATTTTGAAGGCCCTGGAGCACCAGGACAATAGAATTTTCCACAAAATGACCCCATTTTGGAAAGCACACACCCCAACGTATAATCTATGAAGCATTATGAGTCTTTTGAACGGTTCATTTTTTTCCAGAAGGTTTTGGAAAATGTGGAGAAAAAATGAAAATGCATTTTTTTTTTTACACAAAGTTGTCCATTTATAAGATATTTCTAACGCATAGCATATACATAGCAAAAATGACACCCCAAAATGCATTCTGCTACTCCTCCTGAGTATGGTGATACCACATGTTTGAGACTTTTACACAGCCTGGCCACATACAGAGGCCCAACATCCAAGTAGCACCTCCAGGCATTCTAGCAGCATTAATTGCACATATCATTTTCTGACTACCAATCACATTTTTGAAGGCCCTTCATATATCTAACACATAGCAGGTACATACCAAATAACAAAAGATTACCTGTGGTTTTAGAAGTGCAGTGGTCCACAGAGGAGAGCATCAGTTCAGGCAGCAGGCAGGGATGAGGTCAGCGACAGCAAAAGCAATCATCCGGGCAGCAGGCAGGAATACTGTCCATAGTTCGCACAGGCAGAGATACTGTCAGCACAGCCAGAGCACAGCCAAAGCACAGGTCCAGGTAGCAGGCAGAGGTGTCCCGGCAGAAATGCTGTCCAAAGTCAGTAGAGGCAGCAGGCAGATATATGGTCAACACAGCCAAAGTATTGGTCCAAGCAGCAGGAAGAAACATGGTCCATAATGTCATGGGTCATTACAGGCAGTAATATGGTCAGCACAGCCAAAGTATTGGTCCAGGCAGCAGGAAGGACCATCAAGCTTAGGGCCAGGGGGACAGGGGTAGAGGCTTCTCCCACCCAAATCGCTTTGAAGCCTCCGGGCAACCAGACCCTGTTCTTGGAGCACAGAAAACGAAAAACTGGTTTTCTCTACTCAGAACGCTATTCTGAAGCCCCTCACATATGTGAGACCCCTGTGTACTAAAAGTAGATGGCCAAAAGATCAGTCCAAGTGGCAGGCAAAAACATGGTTGATTAACAGGCCAAGGTCGGTACACGTGGAAGTCAGAAACGTGGTTTAAATCGGCAGGCAGAGGCATCGTCGGTAAACAGGCTGAGGTTGGTGCACGTGGAGGTCAGAAACGTGGTTTAAATCTGCAAGCAAAGACATCGTCGGTAAACAGGCCAGGGTCAGTTAATTAACATGGAAGGTAGTAACATGGTAGCAGGCAAATGGGGAAATGGCAGTCTGTTAATAATAAGGGGAACTAATGGATGTATGATAATTTTTGAAGCAATTTCCGATGCACAGGCCAGGTTGGGAGGGACAATCGGGACAATAATAGCTGGTGTCTCTTCTTACTCCTCCCCTGCTGCATACACGGCATTTCTTTTGGCGTCTTCTTCCAAATTCTGTGGGGGGGGGATGCTAAAGGGATAGTGTCGCTCGTGAAGCCGACTCACACTATCAGAGCGAATGCTTCCTGGAGCGGGATCTTGTTGGTAAATGAGGGCATCAATGATATCTTCGATATATTGGAGGTAGTGGAGTTGTTGATTTTGAGTTGCTTTTTGGTAGCAGACAAACGGATTAAAAAGGGCCATGTGAAACAGGTGAAACACAACTTTTTTGTGCCAATAACGGGACTTTCTGGTTGATAAGTAGGGCTGTAGCATCTGGTCATTTAAATCCACCCCCCCCCATGTACAAATTGTAGTCGTGGACACATTCAGGCTTTACAATGGGGCCGCGTCTTCTTTGGATCCCCACCACGGTGTCATTGCGGATCGTAGAGAGGATGTGGACATCTTTCTTGTCCCTCCACTTCATGGCCAACACCTCCTCATTCCTCATGAATGCCGATTCTCCAGGTCGCAATTTTTTGGTCAATAAATTTTGTGGGAATCCCTTCAGTTTTTTTTTTTACCGCAGGCCGGGGTTTGCTTACTGTAAAGGTGGCGAAAAAGGGGCAGGCTGGTATAGTAATTGTCAACATATAAATGGTAACCTTTTCCGAACAGGGGGTATGCCAACTCCCAGACAATTTTCCCACTGGTTCCAATATATGTGGGGCAATCACGGGGCTGGAGCTGGGAGTCTTTGCCTTCGTAGATCCTGAATTTGAAGACGTATCCAGTGGCTCGATCACATAATTTATTTAATTTTAACCCATACCTGGCTCTCTTGCTTGGTATGTATTGCTTGAACTGCAGTCGGCCGGTGAAATGTACGAGGGACTCGTCCACACAAATTTTTTGGTCTGGGATGAAAACTTCTTGAAATCGCTGGGAAAAGGCATTGATTAGGGGGCGTATCTTGTACAATTTGTCGTAGTTGGGATGATCTCGGGGAGGGCACTGTGAATTGTCATTGAAGTGGAGAAAGCGCATAATCATGTCGTATCTTTTCCTGGACATGACAGCGGAATATATGGGCATGTGTTGGATGGGGCGTTTGGACCAATATGCATGGACTTCGTTCTTTTTTGTAAGCCCCATATTGAACATAAGGCCCAAAAACTATTTAAATTCGTCCAATGTTAGACGCCGCCACTGGAACATGCGGGCGTAGGAAGAATCGGAGTTGGCAGCAATAAATTGGGATGCATACAGATTCATTTGATTCACTATATTCTGCAGCAAATCTTGTGGGAAAAATAAACAAAAATAATCAAATTTAGAAAAATTTGTAGTGTCGGGCTGCACACCTGGCTGTGCAGTGAAAGGGGGGATGATAGCGGATCCTGAGTTGGCAGACAACCATAAGGGGTTTGCCAGGGCATCGGGAAGGTAGGACTGGGGCTGGATTCTTCGGGTTGGGCGTGCATTTCCATTACTTGTACTGGGCTCCTCTTCCTGGGGTATGGCGCTGCTGGTGGTGGGCAGTTCTCCTGATCTTGGTCCTGATCTTGGTGCTGATCGCCTTCTTTTGGGAGGGACGGTTTCCTCCGGGGACTCGGACTCTGAGCCACTATCCTCCACTGGCTCGTATTCCAAACCAGAATCGGATAATGGGAGCTCCCCGCTGCTCTCATCATCCGACATGGCAAGAATGGCATATGCCTCCTTAGGTGTGTAAACCCTTTGGGACATTATGGCAGTGCTTATTGGTGTGCCTGTGTAATGGTACTGCTGGTGGTAGTGGTGGCGGTCTGTGTGGTAGTACCGATGGAGGTATTAGTGGTGGGCCTGTGTGGTGGTACCGATGGCGGTATGGGTGGTGGTGGTACCAATGGCGGTACAGGTGGTGGTGGTACCGATGGCGGTACGGGTGGTGGTGGTGGCAGTACCAATGGCGGTACAGGTGGCGGTACGGGTGGTGGTGGTAGCGATGGCAGTATGGGTGGTGGTGGTACCAATGGCGGTACAGGTGGTGGTGGTACCGATGGCGGTACGGGTGGCGGTGGTGGCGGTACCGATGGTGGTACAGGTGGCGGTACGGGTGGTGGTGGTACCAATGGCGGTACAGGTGGTGGTGGTACCGATAGTGGTACGGGTGGTGATGGTACTGATGGCGGTACAGGTGGTGGTGGCACTACCGACGGTGGTACGGGTGGTGGTACTGGTGGTGGTACCGATGGCGGGACTAGTGGTGATACTGGTAGCGGGCCTGTGTGGTAGTATAGATGCTGGGCCTGATGGCGGTACTAGTGGCGGTACTGGTAGTGGTACCGATGGCGGAAATGGTAGCCTGTGCGGCGGTACCAATGGCGGTACCGATGGGCTGATTGATTGATTGACAGATGGGCTGATTGATTGATTGACAGATGGGCTGATTGATTAATTGACAGATGGGCTGATTGATCGATTGATTGACAGATGGGCTGATTGATCGATTGATTGACAGATGGGCTGATTGATTGACAGGTGGGCTGATTGATTGATTGAAAGATGGGCTGATTGATTGACAGATGGGCTGATTGATTGATTGACAGATGAGCTGATTGGCTGGGCTGATTGATGTGCTGGGCTGTGTGACAGGTCCTCTTTATTGGGGGGGGGCCGTGTTGTGCACTGTAAATGAATGTAGACAAACTACACTGAGCTAACTTACTGATCTCTGCTCTCTCCTCACAGATCGGTGTGTGAGGAGAGAGCAGGGATCAGGTAGTAACTCCTGCGGTTTGTTTACATTTGTGACCGGCTGTGATTGGACACAGCCGGTCACGTGGTAAACAGCCAATTTCATTGGCTGTTTACCCTGATCGGGGACGCGCTGTGTCCAAGGGACACTCGCCTTCCCCGATCCCCGCTCTGCAAGCCTCTGGCGGCGCGCACGGAGCGCGCCGCCGAGTCTGTTGTGACATGTGATCGGCTGTGACTTTGACACAGCTGATCACATGGTAAACAGCCAATGAAATTCGGGGGACACACGCCGTCCCCGATCACCGCGCTGCGCGCCCCCGCGGGCGCGCGCAAGGCATTATCCTGCAGGACGTCAATAGACGTCCAATGTGGATAATGCAACCACTTCCCGGACATCAATTTGCCATTGACTGGGCACGAAGTGGTTAAATACTAAGTATTACTTGGAAGCATTTTTATTTATTTTTTTAAACATAATTGGAGGCATTTTACAATGTATAGAAACCCACAAAATGTACCTCTCTTATTTTCTCCTTTTAGTCTGTTTTTAATGTACCATTGATTTATTATACAGTATATGTTCCATATGAGCATAAAATACCAGTTCAATCTGTGAAATTTTCTGTGAACTGATAGCTTCTTGTGCGCTCCACCATCCTGTGAACTACAGGATTCCACCCCCTATGTTATGTACAAGAGGAAAGAAGAGGTGAAAGTGTTTCATAGTACAAACAGCGCTTTTTCCATATGTGAAGAGTAGATTTGGCTGACTTTCATGTTTTTAAGATATATGGTATATTCTTATTATCGTTATTATTTCCATTGTTTTTGTATGAGTGTCGTATGGCATGGGTATTTAATTAAAGGCCACCTTCAATTTGATGGATAGCTTGCCGGGTTACCCATTGTAGTGGTTTAGGCTTTGCCCATAGACTTGTTTCCTGGGAGGAAGGCCCCATTGACTCAAGACCATTTAAATGGCTACTGACTAATACGTTGGTTTAGTTCTGAGCAAGGGGGCCTGTCCCTCAAAATGCATCAGCCTTCCAATCGTTTGGTTTCAGGATGGGTTACACATTGTATGGCTGAAGTACACCAATTACTGTATATGCTTGCTGTTTTTGTTTGTGAGTATCCATTTCTCTTTGTGGATTCAATAAATGTGTCTATGGTAATGCATGAGGTGTTTGCACCCTCCTGTGTGTCTTTTGAATGCTAGTTGCCTGGCTATGGTCTCCCAGCATCCGTACTTGCTAAGTCACTGAACCGGACTAAAGCCCACAATGCCCTATTTGATCTTTTTTATTCAGGCTGCGGGCTGAACAAAAAAAAAATGTAGCACGTTCCTCCATCTACGCCAGCCTTTTTCAACCAGGGTGCCCTGAGGTTTCTTCAGGGGTGCTTTGGTGAAATGCAAAAAATTGCCCAAAAATTGCATAGTCACAAGTTAACGTGGAATGGCGTCATCAGTTGATAAGGAGGATGTTGTGGAAACCAAAAGTGTAGCGGTATTAAAAAAAATGAACAAGAATGCATGACGCACTCAAATGAGTATATAAAAACGGTGCAATATAAAAAAAGACACTCAAATATTAAGTAAGAACGGTAAGAAGTCCTCATATATACAAAATTTCTATATGCGAAATACAAGTGAAAACTTGTGCAACTGAGTGTCCTTAAGTAATTAAAAAATTAAGGCAATGGTGAAATTCAAAAGTGGGTGAAGACTTTGAAGGAAAAGTGATGGTGAGAAGATGAAGAGAACCACCACCAATAGGTAAGGAGCTTACCAGATAGTTTGAACCCAGAGGAACATATGTTCAGTGGGTCAAACGGGCTTGGTGTGGTGGAACCACGATGGAACCTGGACAATCTGTATGCTGCAAATTGCTGTGCTGGAAATGGCCAAACATCAACAGGGAGAGAGAAACCGCAGAAGAAAGATGACCTCTTAGCAGATAACCTCATATGCAGTAGTGGTCCGGGAATATCCCAATCAAAATGAGCAGGTAAGTATCATGTAATAGAGAAAAGAAACAGCCACATAGCGTAACTCTGTATATAAATCAAAATTTAATGTAGTGGAAACACTTACATTTAAGTTGATATAAAAGCGCTTTGCAAAGAATGTGGCAACAATGGAGTCCTACCGACGCGTTTCGACTCCTAGGACATCATCTGACACTCAGTTGCACAAGTTTTCACTTGTATTTCGCATATAGACATTTTGTATGTAGCGCTACCCCCAGTTAAGAGAGCCGCTGATATTGATTTGGGCCCTGCAGTGCACCGCTGTCAACCCCCGGCAATCGGCTCTAACCTCCCGTGGCACAGCTGGTGATAGAGAGAAAGGACCGCGTGATCGCAACTGTTGGTGACGCAGTCCTATAACAAACATACACAGAATATACTTTAAAACTCCTATTAAAGTAAGCGGAACTGACACCAAATGTACTTTACCCAGATATTTTACTGAGGCTAATGGGCAAGTAATAAACAACAGTATAACAAGTTGCAGATCCCTGCAATAAACAGTAATAAAGATAAACAGAGTAATCAGAATAATAAAGTATTGCTATGCAACGCTAGCGCTGCCCTTTTACAGCTACTTCCCCTCATGGGTAGACTAACACCCAGCAATGTCTACCTATGCAGTCAGGCCTGACTGATCTAAATGGAGGTTCAGTGAAACAATATTCGCTAGCAATCTCTCGGTGGTGCACTTGAAGAACAACTTTGTAATCCCAACGAATAGTAAAGATAAAGTATCTGTCTTTAAACAGCTCTCACCACCTGGACAAGTCCAAGTCCGTTTCCTCCATCGATTCGTCTAGGAACAGGAATCCACCGACATCCAAGTCTTCAATCCTTCTGGTGTACTGCAGCAAGGAGGATTAGATGTCTCTAAGGCTCTGCTAGGCTGGCAGAGGGCTCTTTGGAAAGGAGCACACGGCCCGGGCTTCAGGCCTTGTGCACACAGCAGTTCAGCACAGACATCCTCTTGCTAGGAGAGGGGGGTCCAAAGAGCGCAACCAAAACTCCGCCTCCCCTTTATAAAGTCTGCCCCAGCAGTCTCTGTTCTGGAGCAATGCACCCTGGGTGCTGCAAGATGTACTGGGAGATGTAGTCTCTTTCTCTCCTCTGCTTTCACTTCCAGTAATGTCTCTTTACTTCCTCCCGACTCACCTCTCACCTGGAACTTCTTATCTCTCTGCATTAAAGGGGAACACCCCGCTACACACTCCCCCCACTTGAACTCTTTGGTCCCCAAAGATAAACTTCAACAAATACTGTTTACCATTTTGGACAATGTCGAGCATGATGTTGGCATAGGGAATTCCCACCAAAACTTTGGGATGGAACTCTCTTGCCCACAGGTCACACTACCATGAGTGGCCTGCCTAACTGTGCCAGAGAGTGAGCTGGGGTTGCCCTCCACCAAATGGACGGTGGAAGGATCAGGTTGTTCAACACTTCTCCTAGCCGTTACAACAGAGTCCTCTGAGCTCGTCCCCATTTGGGGGTAAGTTAGTTTCTTGGGAGGCCTGAAGACTCTGCGAGCCCTCTGCTCTCTTGGTGCTTCTGACTCTGGCACCACAGGCTCTTCTTCAGGAGTAAGTTCAGGTAACATTGCTGGTTCTGGAACCTCTGATTCAGAAGTCGACTGACGTATGGAATCTCTAGAGTCCTCCTCTGCGCAAGTGTCAGGAACATCTTCCCAGTAATCAGCTGAGGGACTGAAGGGTATGAATTCAGTAGCCTCCGGATTCAGCGTTGCATCTGGAGTATCCCCTCCATTTGGGAGATCTATGGCGGACGTTCCCAGAGTCGAGGGAGGCCACAGCCAGTCCAGTTCTCCACCTTCTTCTGTACTCAATTGGGAGGCCTCCCCATCTTTGGCTCGAGAGGTCTGGGACCGAGTGTTCGGCCTAGGAATATCCAGGATAGAGGCCGGTTCAGGGGAGTCTCTCACGGGAGGTATTCTGACTGCCTCAGCAAGTGGGAGCAGGTGGTTTCGATGCCACGTCTTCAGTGGACCCACCTTTCCTTCTGGCTTTAGTTTGTAGACAGGCAAACCGGGCAACTTCCTACAGACAACATAGGGCTCAGATCTCCACCTGTCGGCAAGCTTGTGTTTTCCAGGGACCCCCAGATTGCATAGCAGTACTCGGTCCCCGGGCTGCAGATCTTGCACTCGAACCTTCAGATCAAAATTTCTCTTGTTGCGGGCCCCCCTTTGATCCGAAGCCGCCTGGGCTTGTTCATAGGCCACCTGCAAGCTACGTCTAAGTCTGTCCACGTATCCCTTGTGGGATGTAGCTGAGGTATTGTCTATAGAAGTGCCAAAGGCCAGGTCCACAGGTAGCCTTGCTTCTCTCCCAAACATAAGTCGATAAGGGGAGTAGCCAGTGGCGTCACTTGTGGTACAGTTATAGGCATGTACTAGGGCTGATATGTGCTGACTCCAGTGTTGCTTCTTCTCTGTTTCTAAGGTTCCCAACATGTTGAGCAGGGTCCGGTTAAATCTCTCCGGCTGAGCATCTCCTTGTGGGTGGTAAGGCGTGGTTCTGGTCTTCTTTATTCCTAATGAATCCAAAAGTCTTCGGATCAACCGACTCTCAAAGTCCCTTCCTTGATCTGAGTGGAGTCTCTGTGGTAGTCCGTAATGGACAAAATACTTCTCCATAAGTATCTTGGCCACGGTGGATGCCTTCTGGTCTTTGGTTGGGAAAGCTTGAGCATAGCGGGTGAAATGGTCGGTTATTACCAGAACATTCCCCAATCCACTCAGGTCGGGTTCGAGGCAGAGAAAGTCAATGCATACCAGATCCATTGGGCCTTGACTCTGTAAGTGGCCCATTGGGGCAGCTTGATGGGGTAGGGTCTTTCTCTGAATGCATCGTGCACAGGAATGGCAATACTCCTCTACTTCTGCCCTCATGCAGGGCCAATAGAACCGATTTCTGACAAGCTGGAAGGTCCTTTCTGCCCCTAGGTGACCATGATGGTCATGCAGGGCAATTAGTACAGTCTCTCGGTGCTTCTCTGGAAGAAATAACTGCCACTTATCTTCTGAGTCATCAGAGGGGCCCCTTCGGTAGACCACTCCCTGATGTACCTGTAGCCTGTCCAATTCCTTCCTCAACAGGCGAGCCTCCTTTGAGGGGTGATGTAGGAATTTGTTGGGATCCTGATTCTCCAGGGCTTCGAGGACCAATCTCCCCATGGGGTCTTCCAATTGGTCACACCTCAACTCCTTCTTGGACAGTCTCGGTAGGTTGTCTTCCTCCAGTTGAGTTACCCCACAATAGTGTTTGGGGACTCCTACCATGGTAACCCCTATTTCTTCTGCTCTGGAGCCTCCTCTGGCTTGGAATTCAGCCCCTTGACAAAGGGCCCGCACCCCGTCCGGTGCCACTTGGGTCCAATCTTCCCAGTCATTTGTCGTGGCATGAGACCTCCGGGACAGGGCATCTGCATCCCTATTTCCGGCTCCTGGTCTGTACTTCAGACTGAAGTTGAATCCAGACAATGCGGCCAACCACCTGTGTCCGGTGGCATCTAGTTTCGCGGTGGTGAAGAGGTAGGTCAGGGGGTTGTTGTCTGTCTTCACAGTAAACTCTGCCCCATACAAGTAGTCTTTTAGCTTGTCTACTACCGCCCATTTGAGGGACAGGAATTCCAGCTTATGAGTGGGGTAATTCTTTTCTGAGGGGGTCAGGCTCCTGCTCACATAGGCCACTGGTCGCAGTTGTCCTTCATGTTCTTGGTAGAGTACACCACCTAGACCCTCATGGCTGGCATCCACATGTAATTCATAAGGTCTGGTAGGGTCGGCGTAGGCCAGGACTGGGGCAGTGGTTAAGCTCCTCTTCAGAGCATGAAAGGCCTCTTCACACCTTGGGTTCCACTGATCTTGAACTGACTCACCAGGCCTCCTGGGCCCTGAGTCATCCTCTTCCCCTTCTGCCTTTAGCAATTCATTCAACGGGCGGGCAATCCGAGCAAACCCCTCCACAAACCTCCTATAATAGGAGCAGAACCCCAGGAAGGATCTGAGCTCTGTTACTGTGGTGGGTCGTGGCCAGGAAGTGACTGCTTCCAACTTCTCAGGATCTGTGGCCACCCCTTCTTCAGACACTATGTGCCCCAGATAGTTCACAGAAGACTGGTAGAACCGACACTTCTCGGGGGAAAGCTTAAGTCCCTCTTCGCTGAGTCTTCTCAATACTTTCTCCAACCTGGCTTCATGTTCTTCCAAGGTTCTTCCAAAGACAATGACATCGTCCAAGTACACAAGGACTTCTATAAGATTCATGTCTCCAACAGTCTTTTCCATAAGGCGTTGAAAGGTAGCAGGAGCTCCAGACAGACCCTGAGGCATCCTATTGAATTCGAAGAATCCCACCGGGGTTATGAAGGCTGTCTTCTCCCTGTCTTCTGGGTGCATAGGGATTTGATAGTACCCACTCTTGAGGTCCATCACACTGAACCATTTGGCTCCAGACAAACTTTGTAGGGCATCTTCTATCCTTGGCGTGGTGTATTGGTCAGGGATGGTTCTCCTGTTGAGAGTCCTGTAATCGATACAAAGCCTCAACGACCCATTCTTCTTTCTGACCACCACGATTGGGGAGGCATAGGGACTTCTAGACTCCCGGATCACACCAGTCTTCTTTAGTTCTACAAGTTGTTCCCTCAGATCCTCCAGATCTGCCAGGGGGACCCGCCTGACCCTCTCCCGGAAGGGCTTATCTTCTTGGAGGCGGATCCGATGGGTGGCACTTCTTGCACACCCCACATCGAATTCATCTTCGGAAAAGATCTTCTCCCACCTGGTCAGCTGGGCCTTGGCTCTTTCTTTCCAAGCCCTGGGTAGGTTCGGGTTTTCCACGGACAGTTTCTCCCAAACATCTCCTCCGTCACCCGTCCCCTTGACTTCGGACCAAGTGACCAGGGCAGCAGGGCTCACCTGACCAAGCAACACTCTGGCAGGGATCTCCATGGGTCCTCCCGTAGTGTTCCTAACACTCACCAGGACTCTGCCATGGGCCTTCTTCAGGGCCTTGAACGGAATCACTTCTGGTATCACTTCCAGGCCTGAGGACTCTTCCCTTGGGTCTGATTCCAGCATGACAAAGGGGCCAGGTTGTTCCCACGAAAGCTTCACAGTGGCCCTAAGACAGGTTACTTCTCCGGGCTGTAGCACTACTCCTTCTCTGCCAAGTCTCCACACCTTCCCTATCCCCTCTCCCGGGGTCTTCTGCTCTAAGACCAGTCGTTGGTAGGCCGTCTTTAGCATGGGATGGATTTTGGTGGCTGAATGGTTTCTCTCTTTCACTAGAGGGGTCAGGAGTCTCCTGACTAGATCCGTGTTTGTCCCAATGATCAGGGAAATCTTGCTGGCTCCAGGCGGCCGGGGACACACAACTGCCAGGGTGTCAAACACTTCAGCCTTCCCAGCCACGGATGGGTCGAAAGTCATCTTTATGGGCAGGTACCCATCATAAGGGAAACTCTGGGTTCCAAGTCCCCATATCTCCAGCTCTTCTATCTTCTGGATAGGCAGATGACTCAAGTGCCTATCATAGAAGTCCCGGTATAGTAAAGTCACCTGTGCTCCGGTGTCCAAAAGAGCTTTAGTATAGACTCCTTCCACTTGAATGGGCACAGTAGGAGACGGGCCCACCAGTTCCTTTGGGTATGGCCGGACTGGGGTCACCTCCTTTTTTTGGCTTTCGACCCTTGCTCTGCTCCTTTTGGACTTTAATTTTTCCTGAGCCTGGCATGCATTGACTTTCTCCCTCTCAATGGGGGCACAAACCCGCTGAGGGATGTTATTGTTCCTTTTAGGTGGATGTTCCTTCTTTGGGGTGCTGTACTTCCACTGAGGGGTCTTTGGTTGGGGTGTACTATACCTCCTCCTAGGAGTTTTGTCTCCTCCATTCTTGGCCTTTTTTTTAAGTTTGGAGCGCACTGAAGATGATGGGCACGCGGTTGACTCCTTCACCGGGGCCCTTTGGAGTTTCCCGCCGGCTTGCAATTATCTGTTCTCTTCTTCTTTGGGCTGGAGCATACGTTAGCAAAGTGGCCACTCCCTCCGCAGTTATAGCAAATCACCTCTTCTCGGTCCTGTAGGGAGGCCGGTGCTGAGGTGTTCGGGAACAACTCCTTTCTTGGGCTTGGTTTCTCTCGTCTTCTCTGATCTTTCTCCATCAAAGAGGTCAGCATCTCCAACACTTGGGCCATTTGCGATTTCAGAGTGTCAACCTCCGCATCTCTTTCTGGGCTCTTGACCGAATGGACCAACACTGGTACAGGTGTGACATTCGCCTTGGCCACCTGCTGATCTTCCTGCAGCGCCTCTTCGTCCCTAATAATTTTTATTAGATCAGAGTAGGTTAGTGACATTCCTCCTCCTGAGGTTTTCAGGTGCAGCCAGACCGGGTCTGAGCGCCGCGCTCCCCTCATGATCTGCTTCATGCGTGCTTCATCTGCATCTTTGGGCAGCATTCCCTTCTTCAGTACAATCTTGCATAACTGCCTGTTCAGCCTTCTAACATATTCTGACAGTTTCTCATTCGGCTGCTGGAGAGTGTGTTCAATTTGATAAATCATCTCTGACACCTTCTCCAGCTGACCAAACTCTTCCTGCAGCATGGCCAGGCAATCTTGAGCTGTACAGTTTTAATTTCCAAACCGGAAGCTCTTCACCCCTTCTGCCGCGGCACCTTTCAGACTTTATAAGACTCGCTGTCTCTTCTGTGCCTCAGGCACCTCCCATGCTTCTACTGCCTGCAATGCCTGTTCCACCCAAGTGTCAAAATCTTCCTCCCCCGCAGGGACGGGGAGCTTCCCTGAGAAGGTGCTAAGCTTCCGGTAACCGGCCTCCACATGCACCGTACTGCTTTTCTGGCACTTAATTACAAGGTCTCCTAGAGCATTCAACAATTCAGGCCCTATAGCGGCCAGCGGTGATCCCGGGCTTAATAGTTCCTTAAGCTTTTCTGCTTTAGGGGATAGTGGTGGAGATAATTGTGGGAGTGATGGCTTTGGTGTCTGAAACCATTCTTCCTTCACTGGCAGCGTATGTATCAAGTGATAGATCTGATTATCTATGGCTTGTATACTCTGACTTTTAAAATGCTCTGGGATTTCGTTTTTCCATTCTACCAGTGCGTATGTAAACGAGATCACTGGATCTGGCCTAAAATCCATCACCCATGCTTTGTGGCTCGGAGACAGTAACAATACGAGCTGTTTTATCTCCTCTTCCTTCCATCTTTCCCCCGGGAGTACAATGACTACCGCCGCGGTTGGATCGGCGCCAATCGCTGCGCACCACTGTGACATTGCCAGCGGGTCCATGCTGGTACTTCTGACCGGCTTGATTGCAGCGTGCAACGTACAAGGATCCCGGACTCGAGCCCCCACGTGTAGCGCTACCCCCAGTTAAGAGAGCCGCTGATATTGATTTGGGCCCTGCAGTGCACCGCTGTCAACCCCCGGCAATCGGCTCTAACCTCCCGTGGCACAGCTGGTGATAGAGAGAAAGGACCGCGTGATCGCAACTGTTGGTGACGCAGTCCTATAACAAACATACACAGAATATACTTTAAAACTCCTATTAAAGTAAGCGGAACTGACACCAAATGTACTTTACCCAGATATTTTACTGAGGCTAATGGGCAAGTAATAAACAACAGTATAACAAGTTGCAGATCCCTGCAATAAACAGTAATAAAGATAAACAGAGTAATCAGAATAATAAAGTATTGCTATGCAACTCTAGCGCTGCCCTTTTACAGCTACTTCCCCTCATGGGTAGACTAACACCCAGCAATGTCTACCTATGCAGTCAGGCCTGACTGATCTAAATGGAAGTTCAGTGAAACAATATTCGCTAGCAATCTCTCGGTGGTGCACTTGAAGAACAACTTTGTAATCCCAACGAATAGTAAAGATAAAGTATCTGTCTTTAAACAGCTCTCACCACCTGGACAAGTCCAAGTCCGTTTCCTCCATCGATTCGTCTAGGAACAGGAATCCACCGACATCCAAGTCTTCAATCCTTCTGGTGTACTGCAGCAAGGAGGATTAGATGTCTCTAAGGCTCTGCTAGGCTGGCAGAGGGCTCTTTGGAAAGGAGCACACGGCCCGGGCTTCAGGCCTTGTGCACACAGCAGTTCAGCACAGACATCCTCTTGCTAGGAGAGGGGGGTCCAAAGAGCGCAACCAAAACTCCGCCTCCCCTTTATAAAGTCTGCCCCAGCAGTCTCTGTTCTGGAGCAATGCACCCTGGGTTCTGCAAGATGTACTGGGAGATGTAGTCTCTTTCTCTCCTCTGCTTTCACTTCCAGTAATGTCTCTTTACTTCCTTCCGACTCACCTCTCACCTGGAACTTCTTATCTCTCTGCATTAAAGGGGAACACCCCGCTACATGTATATATGAGGACTTCTTACTGTTCTTACTTAATATTTGAGTGTCTTTTTTTTATATTGCACCGTTTTTATATACTCATTTGAGTGCGTCATGCATTCTTGTTCATTTTTTTGATTAGCGCTACACTTTTTGTTTCCACGCTTTTTACTATTTGTCTACTTGTGTTAGCAGCTTATCCAGAGGGCAGCGCGGAATTATTTTGTATGATAAGGAGGATGTTCGTCGCCTTCATAGTATCCTTGTTTGACCCTCCCCTGCCTCGCTCCATCAGTGGTGGAGTGACATTAGCTGAGTGATTGGGGAAACAGTTCCAGTTTGCAAAAGTGTATTTGCTTTGGAAGAATAAATCACCTCTAACGTTGTGTGTCCTACATGGACTTGTGGATGTTGCTGCATTATGTAAAACTATTAGAATCGTTTTTACATTTACGAATGGTGTGCCTCGAGGCTGTCCATAATTTTTAAAGGGTGCCTTGACTGAAAATAGGTTGAGAAACACTGATATACGCTATACAGTGCAGATGGACAAATCTTTGGCTGTGGCTTGTGCATTCAGATAACATGCCCCACTGGCTGTCAAAGTACCCAAACATCAAATGCATGCAATTGGATGCAGTCTCTATTTGATCACCAATCTTCTGTTTGGTTCTTTCGATTTTTTCACCGTAGGAATGTCGGGCAGGAGGTGTCTGTAATGGCCACCCAGGCACCCACTGAATGAATTTCAACTGGTTCCTCAGAAATTCAGTCAGTGTATGGCCAGCTGAAGTTTGTCAATCATGCCGCGTACACACGATCATTATTCAGGGCGGTTAAAAAAACGCCGTGAATAATGTAATTTAAAACGGGGGAACAGCTTGTTCCCCACACACGGTCGTTTTTCACGTCGTTTTTTCTCTTGTCGAGAAAAACGACCGTCTGTGGGCTCCGCGGCAGTGTTTCCCTATGGGAAACACTGCCGCGGAAAACATGTCGAAAAAAACGACGAGAAAAATTAGAACATGTTCTAGTTTTTCTCGTTGTTTTTAATGCCGTTTTTCTTGTCGAAAAAAACGACAGAAAGCCCACAGACGATCGTTTTTCTCGTCGAATGGGAAAAATTTCGTTTTTCTCGACGAGAAAAACGGCCGTGTGTACGCGGCATCAGAGTAAGAAAAAAGTGAAAAATGCCTGTCTGCATCCATGTTCTGGGTCAGTGAAGTATTGATGAAATCAGGAACTAGCAAGGAAGATCTCAGCAATCGGCAACCTCCCTCCTCTCATGAAAGTTGTTCTGTTTTAGTTGAGGGAAAATAAATATGTTGGTGAGCTCCATGTCTCTGTCTAAGTGCGACTCTGCTGATGAAGAACATGTTATGTGAGAGAGTGCAAAGAGACATTTTCATAAGGGTAATTTTAGCAAAATTGATTTAGCAGCATAACGGAAATTCTCAGATTCGTTGTTTGAGCTGTTTAGGTAAAATGTACTTGAAAAAACTCCTTTTTAATTTTTTTATTTACAGGATATGTTTTTTTAAACAAGTTGTTATTTAGGGTAGTTTAGTTTATTCCATGCTGTGCTCTTGGCATTTGTGTTTGGTTTTTTCTTTGTGTATCTGTATTAATTTGTGCATTTGATTATTATACATGTGTAGCGGGCATGCACTTTCCCTGTGTATTTAAACTGGCAGAGACACCAGTAATGTGCAGTTCCCTGCAGCTCAGCGGGTGGCGCTGTCGCCTTGGGCTGGGGTTGAACCATTACTGTGTGCCGTACCCCTTTTTGTCCTCCCTCGGCAGTGGTATGGTGGGGCAGGGAACCCGCCGTGCTTGCTGGGAGAGGGTATAAAGGGGCCGGCCATCTTTGTCACAGGGTCGAGTCCCAGGCACCTTTAGTCTAAGGGCGGGGGTTCGTGTCGGTCCTCTAGGTGGCCTAGGCCTGGAGGACGTTCGGAGGTCATGTTCCATCCCAGGCACCTTTGGCCTGGGGTGAGGTACTCGGATGGAGGTCTGGAGCTCAGTGCCCACCACTGAGTTCCGCGAGGGAAGGAGATCCTAGGGGACCCCGGGAGTGGGTACCCGAATCCAGAGGCGTAATGGACCGGGAAGGGGTACTTGCTTGAAGACCTGGTGCAGCATATCACCAGTGACGGGTGAGCCTCCACCGGAGACCGCCTGGAAGGATATTCCCCCTCGATTGGAGACCGCAACCCACTTTCAGGAAGGAAAGTGGAGAGTTCATTGTGTCTGGGCCTACTCGTATCCACACCCCTCTGTCTGTTCTACTCGTTGAGGGAGTCCAACTGTCTGTGCATTACTCCTCTGTTATCGGAAGAATAAAGGAGTGTTGGACTTGATTGGTGTGGGGCTCATTTTCTGGCAGACATTGCTCAAGAAACCACCAGGAGGAGGCTCCAGAAGCAGAACACCGACCCGAAGGTAAAAGAGGATTGTCTCTCACTGCACATATATCTGCAGGGGGACTTGGCGTGGTGACCCCGCACTCCTTTAGAGTACCCCTAGACAAAGGCCAGAGCCAGAAGAACTGATCGAGAAGAGGGAGAGAGTGGAGGCCGCTACACGTGGGGGCTCAGGTCCGGTATGGTGTTCGTGCTACTACGGAGTTTGAACGTGTCTGCCCGGAGGAGTTCCGAGTAGGTCGGCCCTATTATTGGCCAAAGTGCATCCCTGCTCGAAGTCGCGGACATGACCCAGTGAAGGGAAAGGCCCGTGCAGAAGAGCGAGAAGAGGGTGGAGCTCAGCCGTGTGAGGGACTACACGTGGGGGCTTCTATTTGCACTGCGCCATCAGGCACACCCTCCCTGCTTAGTTCACGGGCGTGACTCAGGAAAGAAGGAGAAGAAAAGCCCGCAAACTGGAGTGCAGAGGGGAGGAGGCCAATACGTGTGAAGGACTACACGTGGGACGTTGGCGCAAAAACTTGCAGTGCGCAATGGACCAGCAGCAAGTCACCATGTTCGGACAAACAGCGTGGGTTCCACTTCACCCTTCCACCACATCATTGACTGCTTCTGCTCCGGTGACCGATACAGGGATTCGGCTAAAGCCAAGGGGACGATTTGCCCTGTATTCATGCATGGATGTTGAGGCCCTGTATGTGATTTGTCCCGGCTGCTCGGGACTGGTGTGTCATCTGAAGCCATTCGGGCGATGTGAGGCCTGTGGGGAGTTCTTATTCGAGGTGGATTCAGTCATTGAGAAACCAAGGACCATCTACCCCGGCCGTGCTGCAGGCAGCACCACTCAGAGAGGAGGAATCACTGCTTTGACAGCCATCCCTGTGCGCACTGCAGCGACCGCGGAGGAGGTCGCAAGTACTTAACGGGAGAAATCCGAGGATGCTGACTCGGTCACCACTGTCTCACAGCGTCCACCACCGAAGAGAAAGACCGGTATGGTAGCCCCGACCAGCGGTTGTGGTGGACCATCCCGCCCGCCTACGCCTGGCTCGGATGGCACCGTTGAGAATAGTTCCGGACGTCCTGCCTGAAGGAAAGGCCGAGGTAAGCCGGGCGGAGAGACTTGGTGTGTAGGCGGAGGTGGAAATTCAGTCTCCACTACAGGCTACCTGCCCGCGGAGGAGTGTGACACCTCCGACCTGGAGTCGCTCTCCGATCTGGGAGACAATGTCGCCATAGACGAACTGTTTGCTCAAAAGGGCTGGGACAAAGTACCTCTCGCCTCGTCCCGCAGAACCAGGGACCCACCCATGTCTACAGGGGATAGTACACCCTGGGTGGAGGCACCAGCGCCTGAGGAGGGGTCCCGTCCCCAGCCTGCCCTTACATCCCCGGTACCACCTACACCCAGTACCGGGGAAAAGAGACTGTTGTTGCGGGCACCTATGCCCAGACCAGATGTGATCAAGGTCCCTCGCCACCCGGACTCAATAGTTTTGCCTGGCGAAGGGGACAGAGCCACTATGCCTCCTCTGGCGAGACTACAACGCCTATTTGGCCAGAAGGTTGCTGCTGAATATGGGTGGGAGTACCCATACTTGTCCAAGGAGTTATTGTATGAAGTGGAAGTTTGCCGGGAGCGCTGGTACAATGACTTTGTGTGGACCCACCTTCAGGTTCCACACGCCCGCAGGTACCTTGCGTGTTCCCCCAAGGCCTCTCAGCGCTTTAAAGACTGCAAAGCAGAATGGATGCTGGGACGACATATCCACGCGGACAAGGTTCTGATCTGATGCAAGGAAAGGGAAGATGTCGAGTACCATCTGGAGACCATGAATCAGCACTTGAAGCCACTTGTCCTGCCGCACCCTTGATTCTATCTATAGGAGAAGAGAAACTCAGTTTTTGTTCTTTGCATTGCCAAACTTTCCGGGGTTGTTGTTCTTGTTACCCAGAGGAATTTATGGACTGTTCCTGTTTTGTTCTTCAATGGTCCAGCAAGTAATCATGGACTCTGGGGTAGATAGGGCCCAAAGAAGAAGGAAAGTTCCACGAGTGCAGTTACCGCGATGCTGTCACCAGGTGGCAGTGTTGCGCATCGATATCACTGTTCACACACACACTTTTATGAAGGAAAGGTTTTCTCTACGGAGAAGTTTTTTTAATTCTCACACGAATACATTGGGGTTGATTTACTAAAGGAAAATCCACTTTGCACTTGAAAGTGCACATGGAAGTGCAGATGCTGTAGATCTGAGGGAGACATGCAAGGAAAATAAAAAACATAATTTTAGCTTGCACATGATTGGATGATAAAATCAGCAGAGCTTCCCCTAATTTCCGAGCTTCCGCTCAGATTTACAGCGATCTACAGTGACTGCACTTCCATGTGCACTTTCAAGTGCAAAGTGGATTTTCCTTTAGTAAATCAACCCCATTGTGTCAGGGTTTATGTGTGTTAACTTTCTTTTCCCCTCTGCAGGAGAGCATCCCATCAAGACCACTGAGAATGGGGTGGGTCTTAGTCAGGATGGGTGGGGAAAAGTGTAATGTGGAAATGTGATTTTCAGTATTATGGTTAAGTGTTGATGTTTCCCTTCCCTTCCCTTTCATGTAAGGCTCAGACACAATTGCTTCAGTTAGTAAGTTTCCAGAAGTTTTCATTTTTTGTACAATTTATAGTTGGTTTCTGGACTGGGCTATGTCAGCCATTGAGGGCATAGTTTATTCCAGACACTGGGGACCAGTGTCAAACCACCAGGGGGAGAGTGTAGTGGGCATGCACTTTCCCTGTGTATTTAAACTGGCAGAGACACCAGTAATGTGCAGTTCCCTGCAGCTCAGCGGGTGACGCTGTCGCCTTGGGCTGGGGTTGAACCATTACTGTGTGCCGTACTCCTTTTTGTCCTCCCTCGGCAGTGGTATGGTGGGGCGGGGAACCCGCCGTGCTTGCTGGGAGAGGGAATAAAGGGGCCGGCCATCTTTGTCACGGGGTCGAGTCCCAGGCACCTTCAGCCTGAGGGCGGTGGTTCGTGTTGTTTTTTTTTAAATAATGTGACTAATAAGGGATTGTTTTTAATATGAGAACAGGTTCAGTGCAGGTGAGAGGAGCTTATGTAACCCCCTGAAGCCAAAATTTCACCTACCTATCTGGCTCTAATGCATTCCTCTTAAATCATGGAATTTTGCCAAAATCTCCCAATTGTCGCCAAAAGTTTGGGAAATTAAACCTCTCAGTTTCAAGTTCCTAGTTCCCAAGGGCTCAACTATCAGGCAGAGACAGAGGGGTTGATTTACTAAAAGCAAATAGATTGTGCACTTTGCAAAGTGCAGTTGCTCCAAAGCTTAGTAAATGAGGTAAAGCTTCACATTACAAAGAATAGCCAATCACCTTCAAGGAAAAAAAAAAAACAACAGCATTTTTGCTTGCACTTGATTGGATGATGGAAGTCAGCAGAGCTCCCCCTCATTTACTAAGCTCTGGAGCAACTGCACTTACAGTGGGCAACTGCACTTGCAAAAGTGCACAGTCTAATTTCCTTTAGTAAATCAACCCTGGGGACTTTGGTAGGTCTGTAAAGCTGGATAGGGTAAAAGCTGAACCCACAGTAGATAATTGAAGGTCATAACTAAAGCCATTTGAGACATATTTGCATCCTAGTCTGTGCTTCTAGGCATTTCTTGTAAGATTAGTCTATCAAGAAAATTATGGGTGAGGGTCTTCTAGCTCCATCCAGTAGGGACCCTGTACAAAAACACGCCCTTTCAGGAATCTATGCCCCAGGCATAAGAGAATGGTCAGGTGTCCAGATACATTATGAGCACCCACAGGCATATCATATACAGTAGGTGGCTTTTACATAAACATATACACCTGGCCTGCCCAAGTGGGAATAAACTCTCTAAGGCTTAAAGTGTATGTCCAGACATTGTTGAAATTACATTCCCCAGAACTATACCTCCCAGAAGCCCTTTCTCTACACACACTCTGCCTCGAATTAAAGGTGTATACCAGGGGATATTTTGATAAATCATTGCTCTGATTAATTTTCTTGTGTGCAAACTTTAACTTACCCTATTCATATCTGTTAACAATATGCTTTTTAAGCTGAACTCCAGCTTTACCTTAACCACTTCAATACAGGGCTTTTTATACTATTTCCATACCGGGCCTATTCTGGCACTTCTCTCCTACATGTACAAATCATCATTCTTTTGCTAGAAAATTACTCAGAACCCCCAAACATTATATATGTTTTTTTAGCAGACACCCTAGGGAATAAAATGACGGTCGTTGCAACTTTTTATCTTGCACGGTATTTGCGCAATAATTTTTCAAACACCTTTTTTTGGGCAAAAAAATGGTTTCATGAATTAAAAAATAACAAAACAGTAAAGTTAGCCCAATTTTTTTGTAAAATATGAAATATTATGTTACGCCGAGTAAATAGATACCTAACATGTCACACTTTAAAATTGCGCACACTCATGGAATGGTGCCAAACTTCGGTACTTACAAATCTCCATAGGCGATGCTTTAAATTTTTTTACAGGTTACCAGGTTAGAGGTACAGAGAAGGTCTAGTGCTAGAATTGTTGCACGCGCTCTAACGCACGTGGCGATACCTCACATATGTGGTTTGAACGGCGTTTACATATGTGGGCGGGACTTACATGTGCGTTCGCTTCTGAGCGCAAGCTATTGGGGACAGGGGCGTTTTTAAAAAAAAATATGTTTTTTTTTTTTATTTTACTTATTTTTTTTTAGCTTTACACTTTTTTTTTTACATTTTTTTTTTTTTTTTTGATCACTTTAATTCCTATTACAAGTAGGGATGAGCTTTGAGTTTGAGTCGAACTCATGTTCGACTCGAACATTGCCTGTTCGCATGTTTGCCGAACAGCGAACAATTTGGGGTGTTCACGGCAAATTCGAAAAGCCGCGGAACACCCTGTAAAAGTCTATGGGAGAAATCTAAAGTGCTAATTTTGAAGGCTTATATGCAAGTTATTGTCATAACAAGTGTTTGGGGACCCGGGTCCTGCCCCAGGGGACATGTATCAATGCAAAAAAAAGAAAAAAAGTTTTAAAAACGGACGTTTTTTCGGGAGCAATGATTTTAATAATGCTTAAAGTGAAACAATAAAAGTGAAATATTCCTTTAAATTTTGTACCGGGGGGGGGGGGGGGTGTATAGTATGCCTGTAAAGAAGCGCTTGTTTGCCTTGCTTAGAACTGTCCCTGCACAAAATGTCATTTCTGAAGGAAAAAAATAAAAAAAGTAATTTAAAACCACTCGCGGCTATAATGAATTGTCGGCTCCTGGCAATACAGAGAAACGTCATTGATAAAAAATAAAAAGAAATGCGTGGGGGTCCCCCCAAATTCAATTACCAGGTCCTTCAGGTCTGGTATGGATATTAAGGGGAACCCTGCATCAAATAAAAAAGAAAAAATGACGTGGGGTTCCCCCCAAATATCCATACTAGACCCTTAAGGTCTGGTATGGATTTTAAGGGGAACTCCACCCCAAATAAAAAAAAAAAATGGCGTGGAGTTCCCCCAAAAATCCATACCAGACCCTTTATCCGAGCATGCAACCTGGCAGGCTGCAGGAAAAGAGGGGGGGATGAGAGAGCGCCCCCCCTCCTGAACCGTACCAGGCCACATGCCCTCAACATGAGGAGGATGTCCCCATGTTGATGGGGACAAGTACCTCATCCCCACAACCCTTGCCCGGTGGCGTTCTCTCGTCCCGCCCTCTTTTCCTGCGGCCTGCCAGGTTGCATGCTCGGATGAAGGGTATGGTATGGATTTTTGGGGGAACTCCACGCCATTTTTTTTTTAATTTGGGGTGGAGTTCCCCTTAAAATCCATACCAGACCTGAAGGGTCTAGTATGGATATTTGGGGGGAACCCCACGTCATTTTTTTTTTATTTGATGCAGGGTTCCCCTTAATATCCATACCAGACCTGAAGGGCCTGGTAATTGAATTTGGGGGGACCCCCACGCATTTATTTTTTATTTTTTATCAATGACTTTTCTCTGTATTGCCGGGAGCCGACAATTCATTAATAATAGCCGCGAGTGGTTTAAATGAGTTTTTTTCCTTCAGAAATTACATTTTGTGCAGGGACAGTTCTAAGCAAGGGAAACAAGCGCTGTTTTACAGGCATACTCTACACACCCCCCCCCCCCAGGTACGAAATTTAAAGGAATATTTCACTTTTATGTCCCCTGGGGCAGGACCCGGGTCCCCAAACACTTTTTATGACAATAACTTGCATATAAGCCTTTAAAATTAGCACTTTTGATTTTGAACGTTCGAGTCCATTATATTTAATAGGGTTCTATAGGGTTCACGCAAACTTTAGGTCTGTTCGCAGGTTCTGGTGCGAACCGAACAGGGGGGTGTTCGGCTCATCCCTTATTACAAGGAATGTAAACATCCCTTGTAATAGGAATGGTGTGTGACAGGTCCTCTTTATGGAGAGATGCGGGGTCAATAAGACCCCACATCTCTCCTTCAGGCTGGAAAGCATGAGATTGGGAAAAATAAATCACTGATCTCATGCTTTCAGCCGCAATCGCGGCTTTGTTTACCTTTGGGAACTCGGGCGTGATGTCATCACATCGCGCCCGGGCCTCCGACGGTCATAGAGATGACTGGTGACCATCTGGTCACCATTCATCTCTATGCTCGTCATGTGACCACCGGCGCCGGACGATTCTCTCTCCTGGCCCCCGATGGCAGGGAGAGCCCGGAGAAGCACCGGATGGCGGCGGGAGGGGGGGGGGGATGTCCCCTCCCGCCGCTTATAAGAACGATCAAGCGGCGGAACCACCACTATGATCATTCTTATGGTGCGCAGAATTGCCGGCAGAAGAGAAGGATATCTGAATGATGCCTCTAGCTGCAGGCATCATTCAGATATCCCCCCACAAAGCACAGGACGTCATATGACGTCCACCCGGAGGGAGAGAAGGTTCCTGCCGGCGTCATTTTACAATGGCC